>JARFJB010001943.1:2032500-2472500 GCA_036346205.1 Vesta saturnalis
AAATAGCTCTGACTAAAAAGGCCCTTGGTTTTATAAACATGTTTGCACGCACTATTTCGTTTTGAAAACGATCAAACTCCTCAGGGGTAAATAAACAAGTTAACTTTCATTTACAATTTTGCAGTACACATGTGATTTGAAACTAATACCTGTTTCATTGCGTAAGACAACTATAGGTTTTTATTTTACCCAACGCATTATCATTAGCCAACCATAATAACAATAACGTCAGTCAAATTAGCGTGTAACACTATTGTTGAGTTTTGCATACAGTAATAAAAATACGTTTTACAACTAATGCAGTAAAAAACAACTATACAACAGGTATAACCAAACTTGAAATCAGGGCTCTAGCAATTAAATAAAGTAAGTAAAATGTGTTTGGGTTAAAATAAAAAACGATCGCTCACCGTGGTTGCTGCTGATAATCGCATTGGGAGAACACATTGACATGGTCACACTCACAGAACACGCAATTTCCGCGGCTTGTTTATAACTGAACGATATAAAAGTACTTAGAGACCTCCGGTAATTATTAGCATAAAGTAATTATTTTCTGAACTTCTCAAATTATGTAACCACAGTAACAATCTTTCACTATTCAAGTACATCTAAAAGCCCCAATCAGCTAATTAAGCGAAAAGTTGGAGTGCCCACGAAAATGGACGTATGATGTTCACGTTCTTTGCGCGTGTAATTAAACTCATTTTTAAAAACAGACGTGATTGTTTGTAACGTCATCTAGTGGTGTATTTTAACTAGCGCATGTTTTCTGTAATGGAAGTTGAGCGTGGCTTTACCTAGTAGTGTATCTTTGAAAGCAGATTTGCGACGCCGTCTAGTGTCTAGTCTAGTAAACTAGAGAATATTTTCTGTAATAGAAGTTAATCTCCCCCCCCCTCTCTCTCTCGCAGATCTTGTATGTAAAATATTTTAATTAGCATTTTTCCATTTCCAATAACGCCAGCCCTTATTACAGAAAACATTCATTAGCTTTAAATCTCAAAATAGTATTACTTATAACAATTGATTAAAACACCTATCTTACAAGTTAGCATTAGGCCCCTTATTAGATTCAAATTTTCCGCCAATGGTTCTCGACAATGCACGAGGGCCCCGAACAAGTTTCGCTCATGACAAGGGGGCGAAGGTCCGAGAGCAAGTTGCGCATCCCTGCTCCTGTCTTACAAGTTAACATTAAGGCCACCTTATTAGAATACAAATTCAAATTTCCCGCCAAAACAAAGTGGCCGAGCGTTTTGATTATTACACGTAATTAAAAAGGTTGCGATGATACAATTTAATTATACCAAAATGGCCGAGGATCTTGATTATGACACTTAATTAAAAGGGTTATGATGATGCAATTTAATTATAACTCATAATTAAAAACAATGACCCTGTTATTAGAATACAAATTCAAATTTGCCGCCATGACCAGTCAGAATGTAGAGACTTAGTCCTCCAATCCAATCCAATCACCTCCAAGCACAGATACTGAGTAGTGGGGCTAAGGCCCAATCAGAAGCCAGAGGGGCGGGCACTAGCACAACCAATCAGGTGAAAAGAGCCTTAAACCCTCTCTTAACCCTACCAAAATGGCCACTAGACCACACACTAGGAGCATCCCACACCCTTGACGAAGGGGTTAGACCGCCAAAAAGGCTCTTAATATTACCAAAAGGACTTTAATTATGAGCTAAACCCCGCCCAGGGGTTGAAAAACGCCCCCGAAAAGAATCCGGTCCCACCCCAGACCCACGCCTAGCCCCCCACCACTTTTCATTAACCCCACACCACCCCCACAACTTTTAATTAAAGTAATTAATTAGGAACTCAGGTGGGCCCCTTCTACTAGTGTTTAAGTAGGGGGCGTTTCCGAAGCACGCCCCTGGCATTAACGGTCCCTGCTAGGATATTCATTTGGAGGGAGTTAAGGTTTGGGTTGGCGGATTACGGCGACCATCATCCGCGTACCGGATACGCAGATGTTGATACTCCGTTGGAAGAAGTTTTGGGATAGCGAATCTAGCGTGCGGACAACCCTATCTCGCCTGTCGGGGAACATCTGGAAGAGGGAGTGGGTGAGGACTTGTAAAAAGTCTTTGATGGATAGGAATCTTCACCAAACCATACAATAAAGATCAGAATTCCAAGAATTGTGTATACAACCTACCATGCGAATGAGGCAGAGCATACATAAGAGAGAGCAGTAGACCACTCAAAGTGAGAACTCGGGAACACAAGAACAACGTCCGTAAGGGCGAAACAGAAAGATCAAGAATCGCCGAACATGTCTGGAACGAAGACCATCGCATTCAATGAGATAACATACAGATAGTGGCAAATGACGAGAACACAACTCGTCGGAAACTCAAAGAAGCCACATACATCGCACTAGCAGAAAATCCAATAAGCCAAGCTAGTGTAGAAATGAAACCCATATGGATTCCAATAATGCGCAAAGAGCTTAAGCGCAATATACCTACGCAAGAAGTTACGGCGCAACATGCGCAATAAACTTCTGCGAAACCACGAAAAAAGTTATATATATATATATATATATATATATATATATATATATATATATATATATATATATATATATATATATATATTGGATTACTCAGTGGCTCAGCAGTAAAGGTGTCAGACTAGTAAGTGAAAGGTACCAAGTTCGAATCTGAGAGTAGTCAAGTGCTTGGGATAAATTATATATAACATATGAATTCGACTCAAGTGCGAAAACAGTCCTTTTCAGGACTAAGCCTGATGACGGAAGCAGAGTCCGCTTCCGAAACGTCGCGCTCAAAAAGCATAAACTGTGGAAATAGGCCGACAAACTCCACTAACAGTTAATTTTTACTTTGCTTGCTAATTCACTTCGGTTTGCGTAAACGAATTTTAAGCTTTATGTTTACTAACTCCCTTCTTAATTGGTCGCACCGGCTAACTCAAATTAAGATAAAGAAACGATTTCTGATATCATTGCCAAAATTATATTCATTTCGATTTATTTATTTATCTGGATTACCATTGAGTGGACTTCTTTCTGCATTTATATATTCAATATTTGTATAAGTTTTTAATGGTAATAATCTTTAGCAATAAAAGTAAATCAAACGTTATACTCATTTAATTAAATTCTAATTATGAACGAAAATACATCAATATGTTTACAAATATTTATAGAATCAAACCTAAATCTACAATAACCTTAAAACTAACATATAACAAATAAAATGTTTATCAGAATAAAACGATTGTTCTCGTTTAATAGTGATAATCAAATGTAATGTTTCGAGAAATCAAACACAAAAAAGTTTTATTTCCTAACTCAACCAAAAAGGTTCTTACTTATTTTCGTTGCAACTGATGATGTAATGCTGGTATTTCTTTGTCCACTAAAGGGGGCCTCAGGTAGGTTAGAAATTGCTCTTCAGATGATGTCACTTGCCGGTACCCTGGCACCGTTTTTCTATTGTTGCCCTTATCTTTCTTTATACTCTTGTGCAGCAAAATACTATTCTAATTTTCTTTCATTAATCAATGATTATAGTACATAATTGTTCGATATTTTTCCACTATACAGTTTTTACATAATTGTTCAAATTTAATCACAAACGGCGTGCGCAACAAACTGCAAGCGAACTACGGAAAGCCAAATTTTTTAGTGGTTACACTTTATATACTGATCTATCAATTGGGTCGATTGTCTTATTATACTTTGTACAACACTCGCTATTAAACCATCAACTTGGAGCACTTTCAATGAGCACTTAAATCGTTATTGTAAACTATTACGCAATCTTTCTATTACACCCAAATTGCCAATGTTTGCACTTTTGATTATTTTAATAAAGTAGGTAATTTTCTACTTCTTCCCTATCACCGTTAATTAATTCTGATTTGTAATTTTAACACTTTATAGGGCAGCGCAACTATATAATGTCGCTTACACTGCGAATTCTGATCGCTTATCGCTGATCGCTGATTTAAAAACTCATGACTATAACAGCGTCATTCCCTCCACCATATTTATGCACTTGCAAATGCCGCGTATTTAAATATTTTCAAATTGAATACATAGATAACTTATTGAAATGAACTCAAGCTTTTCATCTTAATATTAATTACATTCAAATACAAATAAACAATAACCGTTTCTTTATCCCGAAAAATAATATCTAAATATCTAATCTCGTATAATTTAGCGCGAAATTTTGATTTTTCTAAAGCTCTCGTTACAGGGGACCGGAGAGTTGGATTAGGGTGACGGTGGGATCGCCGAAGTGGTCTCGCAGCCTTAGCTGTGTACCATCCGGCAAGGGAGAGGAGGTCTCTAAGAGACAGGTGTGGCTATGGTTGAACGTTATGTTCAACCAGGGAAGGTTAATGGAATTAATGGAGTTGAAAAAGGATTTCTGTGTGGTTATGGATTTGGAGATATTGCGGATACAATACATTGAAGATTGACGGCGAGTGGGTTTAGGATTAAACCGGGTGTAGGAATCACGACAGGTACAGGTGGCTGGGCGGGTGTGAGTAAGAGGGCGGGTTTGTGTGGTTTTGTGGAGGCAGTGGAACGTGTAGAGATGTAGGAGTGTATGGATGAGATGGAAATGGATATGGCGTTTGAATGGGAGCGTGTACGTGAGGATGGTGATGGCGAGGCGAGGGTGTGTGCGTATGTGTGTGCTGTGTGTAGGTGTAGGTGGACGGACGGCGTTGGGGGTTGGGGATACAACCGTTATTAAGGTTATTAAGGTTTTGAAAAGAGTAAAAGAAGAGGAAGTGTTTTAAAGAAAGGCCGGTCTGCGCCTAGGTGCAGTCTCACACCCCGAGGAAAAAAGACTTGGAAATCAGAGACCCAAATAGAAAAAGGAGGAAAACAAGTGTTAAAATAGAACAATAAATTAAAATTAATTAAAAATATTTTTTATTAATCCGACGTTGATCCTGTAGTTGGCGGTGGCGGTGTCCAGGATGCTTTTTTTATTTTCGTTCTTCGCTCCTGCTGTATTCCGGAGGCTCCTGCTTGCTGCTAGGCTGCGGCTCCTCTAATGATGACCACTTCTTCGTATTATCTGTATGCAAGCAGTGACAGATCCAACTCCGAAGCGGCGAAGATCATGATGTCGGAACGATAAGCGTAAAAACGCTAAGTTCTTATTTTTCCGAATTAAGAGATTTATAATAAAAATCACAACAGGCTTACGTACGATACCGAAGTTCGGACAGACCTCAATATCACAAACCAGTCACATTTAGGTTTGTGCTCAATATTCCAATAAGCGCCACCCCTAATGTCAGACAATGGTGTTCAATGTGCGCATGTGTGTTTTACATTGTTGCCGTTTGAGTCTTGTTTATTTTGTATGTATGAATTTTGTTAGGTTATAATTAATTTCATATTACTTGTAATAAAAGTTAATTTTGATCTGGTGTTATTGAATTAATAATAATGGTGGTGGTATGTGAACATTGTTTAAAAACGTATACTCTGAAGATCAATTTAAAAAAAAGCACCTCCAGCTTGTGCATAATATTTTAACATTAAAGTGGCAGATTCCGCGGCATCTTTCAATGGGGTGGTTTGCAAGCATTGTGAAAAGAGGTTTACATAAACAAGTGCTTGGAATGACAGTCATCATTTATTAACATAAACCAATTGTGAGAACATTTAACAAAAGTGCACCAAAAAAAATTTGTGGAAGAAAATATTGTCTTAAATAACACAAAAGGTAAGGTAATTTACCTTTTTTATTTAGTAACAGTAACAAATTATTTTGTTGATTTTAGAATTTAAAAAGTGGCTCGTAGAACTATGCCAAAATTGTTATTGTAACTGAAGTGGTAAGTAAGCAAATGATGAGTTAAGTAGCTATGACAGTAGAGTGCATTTCAAAACTAAACAATATGTTTAGTGGACACGAAGATGTGAAAGCAGTTTGAGCACAAAACTGATTAGTATATTAAACACTGTGTTTTTGACACCTAGCAACTGATTACAATTATTAAACTGTTTTTAGGACTTACAAGAAGTAGTGTTTGTTCTAATGCAACTAGAAAACAAAAAATAAAAACTCAACGATCCTGCAAAACTGGAAATGCTTGAACAAGCACCATTTGCATTAAAAAAACAAAAAAGCTGTGGGATATGTACTGTAAGATATGCAGCTTCCCATTATGGTCACTCCACAGAAATTGAACATTTACGTCTTGCACCTCCTGTATGAAGTGATATTGCTAAGAAATTAATCGAAGGTGTATCCACTTCTAAGTAACGCACTATAATGTAATTTAATCCAATATTAACAAAATCTATTCTAGAATTTTGGATTGATATAGAAAAAATATCTCGTGTGATGATTTGCAACGACCAGATTTAGTAACAAAACTGGATATTGCAAATATAAGAAATGCACACATTAGAATTGATGATGGTGTTAAACATGCTGTAGGCTCTGTTAAGTGTTGAATTGTGGATTAAGGAATATAAGCAAAGTAGTAAGAATTCAATTTTTCATAAAAAACAAGGAGATTCTCATGACTTTTGTAGTAACAACGACTTTTGTTTAATATTTATGAATGCTTCACAAGAGTATATGCTGAAAACATTTGGTAATGGTGGAATCGTATGTGTTGACAGCACCCATGGCCTGAACGGATATGATTTTGAATTGACCACAATTTTAGTTATAGATGAATGGAGAGAAGGATTCCCTGCTGCTTGCATGTTTACAAATAGGAAAGTTTTTAATTATTTTTTAAAACAATAAAACAGAAAACTGGAGTAGTAAATCTAAAAACATTTATGGCAGACATTACAAATGTTTTCTATAATGCATGGTGTGAGATTATAGGACCATTTCATCATCAGATTTTTTGCTCATGGCATGTCGACCATGACTGGAAGTCAAATTTAAATAAAATCATAAATAAAGACAATAGAGAAAATGTGTATCAAGCTTTAAAAGTACTAGTCACAGACGGACGAAATTAGCTTTTTAAAACAATTAACCAAGTTTATTGATACATTATATGAAGATCCAGAAACTGTTAATTTTCGAAAATATTTTATAGATACTTACACGAATAGATGTCATCAGTGGGCATATGTTTATAGAAAATCTGCAGGAGTGAATACAAATATGCATTTAGAGTCTATGCACAAATTAGATAAAGGGCTTCATGGCGTTAATAGTTATATACGCAATAAAATAGTAGAATGTGTGATGAAAAGAATTAAAGGAAAAAATACATATATCAAGAAAATTTGCAAAAGACATAGTTCTGCAGTAAAGATTATTTGTGATGGAGAACAATAAAATAGTAAATGGCGAGTAAAGCATGAAGACAACATATATATTGTTTCAAAGAACGATGTACTTGACAATTCCTTATGTTGCTAGCTAAAATGTGCAGAATGTGATGCTTGTATTCATGCGTATTGCTGTACCTGTGTGGATTATTTTGTTAAAACTACCATGTATAAGCATATACATTATGTGATTTTATTATATGGTAAGACTATAGCAATAGAGAAGCAGAAAAGTACCAATAACAACTAAAGTCTCAAAGCAGCAAAACCTTTTTACGACTAAAAAAAAGAGACCTGTAAAAGCAGAGTCAGTGATGAAACTCAAAAGCAATCAAAATAATATGATAAGATTAAGTTTACTATCTGAAGAATATATTTTAAGAAATAGTTCTGAAGAACATAATTACTCAAAGTTGCCATCAATATGTGTACATACATAGTTTTACCTCTACCATCCTATTTAGTACAAGGTTGTGATCCTTCGATCTACCTAAATATCCAGATATTTTTTTACTTAATACATAGTGCTAATGTAATACAAGGCTTTTATTGTTTTACTTATATAGTGATAATGTAGTATAACATTGTTGTTTGTCAATATTATACAAGTAATAAACTCAATCCGTAACTACCTATGAGTGTTATTGATTCTATGTCTGTGTATGTATTGTTCTCATATGAGAATTAATGGTAAATGATATAAAATATTAGTGGAAATGGCAGATGGAATTATGTACAGTGGAAGTTGCAATCAAATAATGGTTACTTAATACAGAAAGGGTAGATTCCACCAGTTCAGTTTTTACAAAGGCCCCCGTTTGCAATCGGAATGGGCATTTAAAATTTAAAAAATATGTTATTTATCTATTTATTGAAATCTCAAAAAACAACAGATCCAATTACAGTTTATGTACAAAATTAAAACTACACTTTAAATTGGGAAATTTCATAACGGTACATGTTATAAATGAACAATATGTTTTTAGTTTAACAACATTCAATATTTACAAATTATTCAAATTGTGGAGGAATCCTATTATGTGAATTAAGGGTTATGTGTAAATAAATGTTTTGATCTTATGTATTATAGCAAATCTGATGAATAGTATAGTTCAGTGGATAAATACAGTGAGCCCACGCAATATTATATATATTTTTTCAATGATGGACTTGATAGAACTACAATCTACCTCTTCTTTTTTACTCTTCGTCAAGTTACTAGATTCTCTTATAAGCAAGTATTTCTAATCCACATATTTATAGTATGCTTCAATCAATAACCAAGTTGTATCTGTTCTACAACACCAGAAACCGCAATCGAAAGGTTTTAAGCATAGACCACTAAAAACATTAGTGGCCTGTGATTTTAAGTGAAACCGCTAATTACGACAGTTTTTGGGAGTATTTAAACTACACAACATAACGTATTACCCGCGCACCGGTAAATCTGGCAACGCCAACAAATTGATCACGCATGCGCATACAAAGGATCAGCGTCTGAAAATTAATGCCTCCTCACATTTAGGTTTACCTGCTGCACCAACTTTTATCTGGAATAAAATTAGGTGAGAAATAGATATTAACAAAGTTTTGCTTATCGATCAAATCCATTATGGCGCCCGTACCTAACTCCTTAATGTGACTTCCACTGAAACGAGACGTATTAATTTGAGTCCTCAGAATCTTAAACACAACAGATTTTTTGTAAAATATGTGAATGGAAAATGTACCAGAAATCCTGTGCAGCAGCCTGCCAAAAGTTATTGCAAAATTTCTTTCCAATCCTGTTATATATTGGCCACTGCTTCAGAAGAAACTCTGCCACTTTAGTAGCAGATAGTGGGGCTGATATTTTAAAACTAAAGAGTTACGGAGGTTGGAAATCTACCTCTGTTGAGGGATATGTTGAAAATTCCATGGAAAATAAAAAACGTATTGCGCAAGATATACTTGGTGAAACATCTAATGCAATGTGCGTTACATCCTAAATAACAACAAGTACGAGCAATAAAACAAGTTTGTCGTCGGGAATTAATTTAAATAATTGCAATAATTGTATTATCGATATTTAGAATAATAAATTAATTTTTAATTTATGTCCTTATCTTGGGTCATAACAGTTAAATAAATATAATTCTTTTTGTCACTAATTTTAAAATCGATTTTTCGTCACCAGTTGTTGCGCAACTAGTTACACAAAGTAAGACGTTTCATAACGTCAATTTTAAAAAGTGTCACTTTATATGTCAAAATTTGAAAAAATAATTTTGGCGTCTCGGATTAAAATATACAGTCTTGGTCAGATAAATGTAGTACAAACTTTTTTCAGTAAATTTTTATGGTGTAATATCTTTAATTGTCAAATTCAGCTTGTCATTAAAATTTATTAAATATCAATAGACTTGTAATTTTTGACTTGTAATGGCGCGAAAACTTACCGAAACTGATAAAGTTCTTACACTAACAAAATTGAGAAGGATACACTATTAGAGATGTTAGACTACAAATGGGAGTAAATAAAACTACAGTGTTGAAGGTCAAGAAAAGATGGGAAAATGAAGAGTATATACAGATGAGGTACTGGGCTTAACAGGATTTCAACTGAAGAACAAGATAATAATTTAGTTCAACACCTGCGAGAAAATCCTTTCGATTCTGCGAAAAAAGCTGTTGCGGAGACCATTGTTCCTGGTTCGCGTAGAACTGCAAGCAGGAGGATACCCGAAAGCGACATAAGGTCACGTGTTGCAGCAATAACATGCAGCTGAGTGAAGAGGGAAAACAAGCTAGACTTTTATTTGCATTAAATCACGTAAACAATGGACCACAATTTTGGGAAAATATGGTTTTCACTGGTGAGAAAACGTTTCAATCAACAAGTAATGGATCTATTCATGTCTACAGACCCGTTGGTAGAAGGTACGATGAGCGATATATAAATAATTCAGATAGACAAGGAAGATTCTCTAACAATATTTGGGGATGGATAAGTTACCATGATGCTTGAATGTGTTGTAGAATCAATGGGAAATTTAATTCGCAAAATTATATTAGAGAACGTATGGCCGAGATGACCAAACGTATGTCACCAATGAGATTTAGAAATCAGGAACACTTGTCGGAAACAATTCAAAATTCTTGGGAAGCTCTTCTACATAAACCAAATTATTTTAGAAGTCTGGTTGTCTCCATGCCTAGAAGATTAAGAGCATTAATTGATGCTAATGGTGTATTTTTCAATTTACTTTGCAGAAACTCAGTAATTATTGAATAAAATTCTTTGACTTTCCACTTTGAACTTATAATATTATGTATCTTTAACTTATATTTCATAATTCAGTGTGTTCGTGTTGTTGAACAATAGAAAAAGGAATTTGCCCCTGATCTGCCATTTGATTTTATTAATGAAGCTTAAAGCTTAACTTTATTTTACAATAATAAAATTTCAAAATTTTGACATAAAAGGAATCTGAGGCTGTGCTACATTTATCTGACCAAAACGCTACATGATGTTATTACAGTACCATTTGAGAGTACAAGTATGTTTATTGTGGGCAATTAGGTCGACGTCTTCTTTTTATACGCCTATTAAACCAACCCCATTCCTACATAAATCTTTATTTTGTTTTATGTGAGCGACTTACCACGAAAGATTTGCAAATTACCTATTATTTTAACTAATTTTCCAAATCATCTTTAGTTTGTTTCCAGTTAGTATTTGTGTCTATATTGACTTTTGTTGATACGAATACATTGTATGGGTTGTTTTTATAGTTATTTTGTGGAATGCAATTTCATTTTTGCTGAAGTATCAAATATTGTTCCTAATATTGAAATGCAACATATATTAAAGTCGTCAGGTATTTAGTGTCCTTTTTCTAATTTATTTTTTGCACTTGCAAGAGATAAAGTCTTTCTATGACCACAAAATAACTAAAATAACGTACGGAAATAAAGACCTGCTTGTTTTTTTATTGACCGATTTCCGTGACATCTTTTACTCTTTACTAACATGATTTAATTGCGGTTTAAAGTTATTGATTAACACCCTTAAATTTGTTAAATGCTTAGTGCATTGCAGCACTTGGGCTTCGCATTCGAGAATAAATCGCACCGTGGGAAAATCATGGATTTCTCTCTCTTATGTAGGTATAATATACTATTGTATTAACTACACAAAACTACTAGAGCAAACGCCAAATACGAAGACACCTGCGCAGAAACCGAATATTGCATTAAAAAGAAATGGAATAATGATATGAGTGAGAAGTAGATATTATGGTCCGTTCACAAAATGGTTTCATATACGTATAAAGTACCTATACCGAGCATGTATGACGAGTAGTGAAGCAAACATCTTGAAACGGAGCTATATAAATCTTGCGTAAGTCTGTCTCTTAATACTTTATACGTATATGTGTTGTTTATTGTTTTCTAACCTCATTTTTCGTGGACGTTTTTATGAATTGTAAACAGTTCCGTTTCAGCACCTTTTATTTACAAGTAAGTTGTATTTGTAATCCATAGTCACATGCATTAATATAATATATTGATTTAGTTCGTTGTTTATAATGGGTGATGCGAGTACATCGTCTGATAGTACATCAAACATTCCAGCAAAGAAGCGGCGTGTCTTATCGCAAGATGCCCGCGGAATTATTGGGAATGTTTATCAGTTTCATAACAATAAGAATGAAGGCATGTCATTATTGTACGATTAACATCTGTCAGTTTTTTCACGATTACATTTCTTTACAATTAACGTTCTTGATATTGTTGTGAAAGCAACTGGAGTATCTAAAAGTACCGACGTTAGAATTATTAGAGAAGGAGTGCAATTCAACGTGGTGAAATAGAATCGTTCAAGACTTCTAATAAAAGAATGAAAACCGCACCAAGATCATCTGTCGATAATTGTGGGGAACAAGTCATTCGACGCATTGTACACAATTTTCATGTCACGGAGAAACAACAACCAACCGCGAATGCTATCTATAATATTATTAAAGATGACGAATCCGTTGGTTTCTCTGAGAAGGAAACGTCTTTAAGAAGATTATTAAATGAAATAGGTTTTAAATGGACGAAAACCGTTGACAATCGTAAATGTTTAATGGAACGATACGATCTTTACGTTGTGCTTATATAAGAGCAATAACAAAGTATCGAGCAGGGCGACCCATTGTATATACAGATGAAACATATATACATGCATCACATACGCCACATTCCTGGGTACATGATTCCAACGAAGGTTTAAAATGTCCAATCGGTAAAGGTCAGCGTCTTATAATAGTACATGCTGGTGGTGAAATGGGATTGATCAATAATGCCCTCTTAGTTTTTAAATCGGGCTCAAAAACAGGTGATTATCACGACGATATGAACTTTATTAATTATAAACGATGGATTGAGCACCAGTTATTACCGAATTTGCTTGAAAAGTCAGTTATTGTTATGGATAATGCAAGTTATCACAACACGTTAGCAGTTAAACATCCAACTTTTAGCATTAAAAAATGGAAAGGATAACTTGGTTACAAGAACGAGGGATCGTACATGATGAATCCCAAACAAAAGTGGAGCTGTATGATTTAATAAAATGTAATAAACCGAGCTACACGGAATATTCAATTGATGCTATATTTGCGAAACATGGTCACTTTGTATGTCAACACCCGGAGCTAAATCTAATCGAAAAAATATGGGCCATTGTAAAAGCTTGGGTGGCATCGAGAAACACAACTTTTAAATTAGCCGATGTTGAAAAACTAACTCGTGAAAGGTGTTCGATGGATTTGGAGAGCCACTGGCAAGAAGTGTGCCGTCATGTTAAATAAATTGAAGAGGAATACATTAATAAAGAGCATATTATGGATGTCGTTTGTGAGGAATTGATTATACGTAGGAGTGGAGACTAGTCGGATGAATCTGATTTTATATCAGATATAACGAAGAAATAAGTGTAGAGTAATTGTGTAATATTTTATTGTATTTATATTGTTAATTTCACATTGCACATGTGTTGTTCATGTTATTAGGTATGTTTCTAAGGCCAACATAACGTCTTCGTACCATAACCCTTTTTATAGTTCGCAGAGTTTTGTACCAATTATTATACATGTTCTACACATTAGGATTATTGTACTTCATGTAATCAATATCTGTTATGTGTTTAATTGCTTAATTATATTGATTTATATGTGAAATTTCTTATTTATCTTTAACACACTAATATGTATCGTGTTGACCTTTTTAACATGCTACTGCCATAGCTCAATGCTTTTATGAATACAACATCATTGTGCAAACCCCATAAAACTTGTTTTGTTGTATAAAAACCATCTGTTTATATTCGTATACTATATTTTCCTCATAACAAATTATATAACTTCTTCAACTTTATTTGA
Organism: Vesta saturnalis; assembly: GCA_036346205.1. Classification (NCBI taxonomy): domain Eukaryota; kingdom Metazoa; phylum Arthropoda; class Insecta; order Coleoptera; family Lampyridae; genus Vesta; species Vesta saturnalis. Next base: position 2,046,235 of record JARFJB010001943.1, read on the forward strand.
ACTTGCATACTATCTAATATTTGAATTCGATAAAACTCTACCCCCTCTATTACACCTATTTATATCCATCGCAGTATAAAACTGTTTAGACACGAATTATTTACCCTTAGAACTGTGGTTAATAATTAAAATGCGAATTATAATATTTCCGAGTAAATTTATGAACAAGTAACGCAACCTTATATTTCACTTTTCACAATTAAATAAATGTTTTGTTTTGTTTAAATTGTCCTAATTATAAAATATAAACATCATAATTAAGAGGTTATTAACTAAAAAATGTACAAAACGTAACTTTTGCTTTTCTTAAAAAAATGAATATTTTCCGTTTGAATAGTACACGGTCACGTGATTTTTTTGGCGTAGCTTGGTGTCTTCGTATTTGGCGTTCAGTTCTATGCACAATAATAGTATATTATTATAGCAAGGGACTCAAGTGAGTGTTTTTATCCCGCAAGTAAAGTTTATTGCCAGAGGGTTCGTAGAGCCCGAAGGCCAATAATTACTTAAGGTATAAATGTCACTTTAGTCCTGCGGCATATACGCTATTTTTTGCACTTCCCAGTAATATAAATTTAAACAATAATACGATTATTTGACGAGTTTGTTATATGAGCATGTTGCTATTTGTATTACGCGGTAGGTAACGCCATAGCAACGGTGTCAAGAACATTTTTCAATCCAGTGTCATTTGAAGATTTGAAATTAATCGTAACATCACAGAGTTTTATCGATAAGAAAATGAATGACACCTAAAGAATATAACATCTCTTCACTTTCCTCTAATATTCTCTTATCAAGTGCAAATAATCGTGCATTTAGTTTCATTAATTGTAATAATATAAATATCACTTGCATTGTTAATTCAATTAATAAAGATTTATAATGAAATAAATATTGCTTTATTTTTATCAAAAACACAAACCTAGGTACCTACTAATAGTCCCTAGGGATTTCAAACGTCACTTTATGTCCCTAGGAACTAACAGAGATACTTTAGTTCCTGTTATAAGGGACTAAAGTTCGTACTTTAGTCTCGGAAGTGCAGAAAGATTTTTTTAAGTACTGTAATCCTCCAGTTACATACCGTTAATGATGATGGGTTTCACTTCCGAAGTGATACCTTGTATAAATTTTCACCGTTTTATGAACGCACTATAAGTGTCCAAGAAAGAACTACTGACATATTCTTATCGCAAATAACTCATTTCACTTTAAAACTAAGGATCATTATGGTACGCTAGTAGAAGAGGGGCACCATGCGCCATCTTGGATTTTTTGGGGAAAACCGACCATTTCTTATATGCCCACGTGTGGGACGCGTTTTTCCACCCTTATTTTAATGGTTTCTTTTGGGAGGCCTTTTTCAACCCTTGATGGAATTTTCATCCCTAATTACGACCTCTTTGTTTTTACTCACCCACGTGGGAGACCGTATTTTCCACTCCTATTTTTATGGTTTCTTTTCAGAGGCCTTTTTCAACCCCTTGATGGAATTTTCATCCCTAATTAAGGCCTTTTTTGTTTTTACTCGCTTACTTGAGGGGGAGTATTTTTCACCCTTATTTTATGGTTTCTTTTCGGTGGTCATTTTCAACCCTTGAAGGGAATTTCAACCCTGATTAAGGCCTTTTTGATTTTTTCATGCCTACGTGTAGAAGTCGTTTTTTGTTGATCATTTTCTATCAATTATTTTTTATTAATTAATTAATTATTTTTTAACCCGGGGGAAATTCTCGATCCTAATCTGTTGCCCTATAAGATGATCTTAAATCTGTATTCCGATAACGGTGCGCAAATAATCATTAGATGTAAAAGATAATCTGTGTCTACTATTAACATTTATTAGAGCTTGTTTATCAGATATTTGAATGATATAAAACTCATTTAAAGGATTGATTAGGTAATAATTACGTGCGTGACAAAATTGACTGTATTTCCCCATATTACTTTATTGGCGTATTTTTCAAAATTTTATTGCCATGATTATTAAAATTATCACACCCCTATCTACAGATTGTGACTTTTTTACATATACGGGAATTTATTTATGCACTGGGTTTGTATTCTAATAAGGAGTCCTCGTTTGTAAGGTTGTTGTTAGGGTTCTGTTCGCGGATTAAAAATAATCACATATAATTACATTCATTTTCTCGTTTTAATGGTTTATAAACGATATGTTCTACTAACTAACTAATTTTCTTAATTACCGTTTTTTTAATTGTTTACAATGTAAAATAAGTGTGTAATTAGTATTATATTTATATACATCAAAAATTTAAAATTTATTAGACCCCATTTTTTATCAGAAGAGATTGCATAATTGTAGTTCTTTTTGTGCTTGCTCACGTGAGGGGCGTATTTTAGATCCCGAGATTGAGTTTGGGTTTAGTCTTGGAGCTTGGAGCTGGTCTTGGACTTGGGCTATGTCTTAGCGCTGGGGCTGGACCTGGGATTGGTCTTGGGGTTGGTCTTGGACTTGGAGTTGATCTTTGGGCTAGGGTAGGGTGACAACTATTTTTGTTAATTATTTTGTAGATCATTTTGTTTCTGGGCCTAGCGCTCTGATTGAAAAGGATGTTATTTAGTCTATTTAAACGAGGTTACTGGTAGACTATCTGTTAGTATCGTTTAGCGATTCAAGATGGAAGGTCAGTTTAAGCACCCCTTTTCGGCGATAGTTGCGGGCCCGTCGGGTTGTGGGAAATCGTATTTTATCGTGAGAAGACCACCAGTTTATCGAATAATCGATCTTAATAACGATCCTGTTGAGGGTACCGTTTACGAAGAAGAATTGCAAGTTGTTACGGTTGATAAAGATACTCTATTCAAAGTCGATAACATTCTAGCAGAGAAGGGCCACGGCGATATATACAATACCTGGCCAAGTGGCTTGGATACAGTGACAAATTTAATAGCTGGGTGTTAGCTTCTCAGTTGAGAGATATATAAAAATGGAGTTCTATCTTACGTTATTGGGTAATAGCTCTATGACGTATTTTTCAGGTAATATGACGTCAAGTTTTATTATGCAGCTGCCAAAGCGGATATGATTAACGGGGTCGTGGGTTGTAGGGGTATCGGAAATTTAGTATCCATGCTCTATTGCCGCTGTAAGTGCAACAGACAATTTAATTTATTATAGAACAGAGCCACTTGGAGAGAATGAGCTAGCAACGATATTAAAGAAGGCCGCTGAATATTTTCAACGCGAAGATCATTTATATTGAAGATGGCTGGTATGTGATACCATCAAGGGGTTTAAAAGGCCTCCGAAAAGAAACCATAGGGGCGAGAATCAAAAAATCACTAAAATAAGGGTGGAAAATACGGTCTACCACGTGGGTGAGTAAAAACAAAGAGGCCGTAATTAAGGATGAAAATTCCATCAAGAGTTTAAAAAGGCCTCCCAAAAGAAACCATAAAAATAAGGGTGGAAAAACGCGTCCCACACGTGGGCATATAAAAAATGGTGGGTTTTCCCCAAAAAATCCACGATGGCGCATGGTGCCTCTTTTCTACTTACGCTAATTGATTAAAATTGATTTATTAAATCATGATTCAATAAATCAACTTTTTAAATAATTTAACACAATGTAGCTAATAATTTACATAGTTTAGTAGTAGTTTTCTCAGATTAATCTAACAATACCATTGTATTAAAAAAATGTTTTAATTAATAACCATATACAGTGTATTCCATTTAAATCGAGTCTCCCTGAATGGATCAGTTGATATTGGACTCCACATCAACTTCAGAAGCTAGTTCTGTTGCTTCCAAAATAATGTTTTCAAAAGACTCATCTGATCTCAAATTTTCAAAGAAAAACTTGCAGTTGTTTGTTATATCAATAGCTTGTGACATATCATAACCTACAGGCTGCAGAAGTTTACTTACTGGGTTAATATGGCCCAAAGTTTTATACCAGATCACAACTGAACAGATAAATTTAAACTGTTTCAAATTATTTAATAATCTGCTTGCTTCTACTCTAATCATGTTATCAATTTTTTGATCTTCGTAAATGGTCAACAAAACATCGTAAATTTTTCCGATTTGAAACCGCACAGCTTTTAAGGAATCGATTCGACTTTCCTATCGCGTATCACTCAATGGTTTTAGAGTGTAACTATCAATATATATTTGAACGAAGAGTTAAGGAAGAAAAAATGTATATAATTTTTGAACCATATTAAAAAAGTTGGCTGCTTCTAACGAAAATTTTGCGGTATCATTTACAACTAAATTCAAAGAATGGCTGCTGCATGGCATATAAAATGCTCTGGGCTTTAGGTTTCTGATTCTTGTTTGTAACCCTGATTTATCCACTCTCAAATTCGAACCATTGTCATATCCTTGACCGCGCATGCTCTCAAGTTTAAATCTATTGTCCATTTTTGTTCAGCTCTTCTAGTAACACCTCAGATAATTCCTTAGCTGTTGACCTTTCAATGGGTAGAGAACTCAAAAAAATTTCGTTAATATATCGTATCACAAAGGTCATTTGTTCAACCTTACATGTATCGGGAATACAGTCAACAATCACATAATAACACTTTGCTTTTTGAACATGTTCAATGATGTGTTGTCATGCAACAACTCAATTGTTTGCTTTGTATAGTTTTTCTTAAATATGTAGCTTTCATTTCTTCTTTCTTCAGAACTCTTCGAAGGTGTTTCTCCATTCTCGGATCAAATTCAGCCAATAACTGAATTAACTTCAAAAAATTCCATTGTTGTGTTCATAAAGTCGGTCACTCTCTCCTCTAAAAGCTAGATAACTTTCACCTAGCATTTTAATAACTGATATAGTGCGTAAAAGAACTTCAGACCAGTGATTTATCTCATACTCATTCAGTCTTTGTGAAGCTGCATCTATGGTTTTGCCGATTTTCAACCTTTGATTTAATTCAAGCCATGATTTTAACCAATCAATGAGTTTTGGAATTTACATGGAGTGTTAAGGCGTCACCTAAATGTTTTCAGTCTAACCCCAATTGCAAAGAGCACTAGAACTAGATAAGACAGCAAACAGTCGACATTGAAAACAGTACAAAGCATCTTCACACACGGAATATACGATCCATTGTCTTAAATCTGCAAATACGTTGACCTTGTAATTAAAATCTAATTTCATGATAAAAGTCTCATTTATCAATTGAAATATATAATTTATAAGAAGACAAGAAGTTGAGAAAGCAAAATAATGTATTGCTTGGGTTTTGTAAGATAAGATAATTACAGGTCATTAATAAATGGATATGAAGTGAATCATAAGGGGCTAGTTATAAGTTCAGATGTTGTTATGCTTACTTCATTCTTTTTGTAAATCTTGAAGTGAGTACATATTCTAGAAAAATGAAGTATTGACTAATTTTTAATTCCTTTATGTTACGCTGTGAAACAATCAAATAGAAACCTCTTGTGCTCGATTCTTTGGGAACCATGCCAAAATTAAGAGTCGCAATGAGTCGTAGAAGAAAATCAGAATTATTATTTACGATTTTACGAATGAATTGGGGTAAATGCAATTTTGAATCGATCCTGATGTCTAATTATACCGTATAATCTTACCTAAACCTAAAATATTGATTTCATCGTTATAATATATATTTTTTTATTATTCTTTAGTAGAATGGGCCCACATTCACCCACTCGTTACGTTTGCTGTGACAATATCATTAACTGCGTGTTTAGACACTCTAAAAGAACTGATCTTAATGTATATATTGTAATAAAAAAATGAAAATTTATTTATTTTTAATTTTTTAAAAATATAAATTCCGGCCCTGTCTGGTAGCTCCCAGGAGCGGCCACTCGTTTTATACAGTTATGATAACGGGATTTATAGTGTTGGACAAGTCTTTGCGATGATAAGATAATAAGGGGAACAATTTTTATGTACCTGCTATGCCGTCAGAGGAAATCAATACTTTTAAAGGGATTGTTTTATGCTTTATATTTTGTAAAAGAATTCTATTTTATATTGTATAAATGCAACTTTTCGGTTTCCCTTTTAGGAATAACAATTAAAAGGAATCTAACTAATATTTATATGGGCTTTCTTAACTAACGGTGGTCTATCTATTTACAGTTTAATGTTAATTACTGGGAAGTAAGTTACATTTTAATTACGGGTAGTAATTAGTGGAGATTTTAATGAAAACAGAATTGGTGGTGTTTAAGAATTATCTATCTCTATGAAAGTAAATATGAATACTCTCGTACTGAGTATGTTGCGTGCGGGGAACACATAATGCGTTAGCTCGTGGAATTTAGTAATAGAGGTTGGCAAGTGCAAACATATGGATTGCGCCTTCAGTAGTGCCTAGACCGCCACGATGTTTAGTACGTGTATTACCCCCATCATTTGTTGTTTATATAGTGATACCATTCGATCATTGGTGAGTTTTACACTAATGTTCGTAAAAGTAAGTAAGATTTAACCTCCTTTAAATTAATTAACACTATTCTTATTCTGAGGTAGTAATATATAGGTATATACAATAAAATATTAAAGGTTAAAAAGATTGGTTATGCACGTGATGCCATTAATACCAAATTCAATAAAAATCGAAAAGTTGCTGGCAAAGATTGGTACCATTTTCTCAAGAGGCATCCCCGTTTAAGTCAAAAACTTAACCGGTTCATTGTTGGTGAGTATTTTTCCAAATTAAGAACATTGTTGGAGAGCTCGGGTTTACGTAGCTGCCCTGAAAGGATTTTCAATATTGACGAAAAAGGTTGCCGACTGACGTTGCACCACCAACAATCAGTGCTAGCTTTAAAAGGTTCAAAAAGAATTCACTTGGTTTCACATGAGCATGCTGAAAACGTCACAATAGTAGCTTGTGTTAACGCCCTTGGAAACACAATACCTCTAATGATTCTGTTGAAAGGAATTCGATTAAAACCCACGTTTGGTGATAATATGCCAACAGACTCAAAGGTTCTAATGAGTCCTAAAGGCAGCTTGACAACAGAGATTTTCTGTTCATGGCATGAGCGTTTTGCGCGCTACAAACCAGAGGGCAAAGTGATCTTAATTTTAGATGAAGCCGCCTCTCATTTAGACGTCACCATAGCAGAAAAAGCGCAGCAATATGATATTGAACTGATGTGCCTTCCTAGTGACACTACACATATATTACAATCATTAAATAAGGCTGTGTTTCGGTACTTTGAACATTTTTGGGACCAAGAGCTACTAAATTATTGGAATCAAAACCCCGATCGACGTTTAACCAAGGAAATATTTTCTGATGTTTTTACGCCAGCATGGGAAAAACGTATGACTGTTTCCAACATTACAAGTGGCATTAAGGATACAGGCATTTACCCCTTTAATCCCAATAGAATTCCAGAAATTGCATACGCACCCTCGCAAGTTTCCAGAAAGCAAATTGATCACCATTCAGAACGGTCAGATGAAGAAGACAACCTACCTTTGTCTCTTATTGCTGAAAGAATTGCTTCTAATGTGACTGAAGCAAATAAGGCTAACCATTTAAAAACAGTCAAGCAAACAGGGCCATCATCAAATGATTTTACTTCAGTACCTTCATGTTCTAAAACACAGCCAAAACCAGTTTTCTCATTACACGCTTGCAGGTCTGCATCAGAACAACCGCCTGCTAAGCCTATTACCTTCTCAACAATGTTAGAAATGCCCGACATGTCTTTGAAAAAAAGATGTCTTAGGAAAAATGCATTAAATTACTTGGCGCAGCATGTAACAAAAACATTATTTGACGATTGAACTGATGAAAAGCGAAAATCGAAGGAGCTAAAACTGTTAAGAAAGCGAAGGTTGCTGAGAAGAAAAAACCAGAAAAAGGAGTCTTAGCTTTGCATCATTTGTCATGAAAACGTTCAGACAGATATGCGAGCCTGTTCATTATGCAAAAATTGGGTAAGATTGTGTAGGATTAACACAGGACGATGATGATCTGTTTGTTTTCTCAAACTGCGTAAACTAAAGATGTTTTTCTCAAGGGTCCTATTTATAGAATGGAAAATTAAGGCCCAGTAGCGTTGTTTTTTAAGTTTGACTAAACGCGTTTCTGTTTTTCGTTATTTGGTATAACAATAGACCTACAGTTCAACCAAAGCATTGTAATAATTATGTTATTTTTGAAATAAATTTTTTCCGTGTTGTTTTCTTTATATTTGTGATAGATTGGCCTTATGTTATCACCCTCCTCGACTTTACTTCTATAATTCTGGGTTATCGCGACTTGGGATGTGGATTAGATACAGGTTTAGGACTTCTTTGGTCAAGTGTAATGGTTATCTGGGCGACGAGCGGATATTAAATCGGTTGCACGACTTCTACTAAGAAGTACTCATTGAAAAAAAACTAATTTTAAGCGGTTAATTAAGCTTAGCGAGATTGAAAGGTAATACTCACTGTTTTACGTAATACTTTTGTAATTTACGAAGCGGGGCGTGTAAAATATCAATTAAAAGATTCTGGGCTTATACCCGTTGCGCTGTTTAACTGATGTTGAAACAAAATTATTTCAACATCTTTAACAATTTTAATAGATAATTTACTACTGACGAAGATAACTGTGTGTTATCGAAACGTTTAGATTGTATAATATACAAATAGACCATTACAAAACCCAAAAAAGATAAACATTTTATTAAAGCATAAAGATTTTCGTTTCAAAATAAACAGTATAAAAAAAAAGATCGAAAATGACATGTTTCACTATCGCGCAAAAACCAAACCATTGGTAAAATACATATAGAAAATTGGTTATTGTGTTGATGGTATAATTTCAAACATGCCCTTGTTACACATGAATTGTGTGATTTCCACATATTTTACACCTTCTTCGAGCTTTCTCTGCTGGTGTCACTACTATATGGCCAACTGTATCGCAACGCACTTTATCAATATCGGTGGGTCGTTGATGTTTTGTGGTTTTAGGTGCATTCTTCAACAGACGTAAAGCTATATAAGATTTAAAATCAATTTGGGACATTATAATTTCATTGACAATATTCTGTAGCTGTCGACCGAGTTACAAAATATTTGCCTAACACTCTAAACCTTTAATTGGCAATGCCATTGTGGTGAAGGTCCACTGCACCCATATATTTATTGTATTCAGAGATAACATTCTGTTGTGGAATTCTAATTTCTTTTTGTTACATTCTACTGTAGTGTTTTGTTATAATCAAGGGCTGTACATTCAATGTATCACTGCACACTGTTACTACAGAAATGTTATTCCACCTTACAAGTGAAATCTTTGAAACCTCTTCAAAAGCGCTATCGTAAAAGCCTCTCTGATTTTTGGACACACTTTTTACGCTTTCTAAAGTGAACTTGGGTTCTCACGAATAATTCCAGTAGCAAAAAATCCTTTAATCGTTAGCTCAACAAACAGCTTATAAGAGAAAAAATAGTTATCGAAGAATATTCGATGCTGGACTGGATTTTTTATTGTATCAAGCAAATCTAAGAACACAAGGCGATTTTTCTGTTTGGGTCTGAGCTCCTCCATATGACAATAAATAAAATAAATATCGATTAGAGAAACAAGTTTGAAACCAAACCGTATAGGTTTACCCCTTATAAACAATTTGCCATAACGTTTTCCGAAATATATCATTCGTTCGTCGATAGATAAATGCAAATACGCCCCACTGTAAATTTCTGTCGTTTAATTTATTCAAAAAGGGTCCCACCTTCGAAAATTTATCACATATCTAGTCAACTGTTATCGCTTAAATGTAAATATTGTTTAATTGTTTGGAACGGATTACACTCATGCAATTCTTAACAATAGCTACACCTCTATCTTCTTCATTGAACCAATACATTGGTATTTGAGGCAGGGTGTGATATCCTGAAAATATAATTATTTCTAATGATTTTAGTCGTGCCACTATTTCAAACTCAAAATTATGAGAATTACTGTCTTTGGCGTATTTCAAAGAATATTTCCCTCATTTATAATTTACTCCTATACAGCAATGCAATTTCGTTAGGATTACACCCATAATCCCATTGAACGTTATGAATTACAGCGGAAATTCGACTGCAATGACGTCATACTCAACTACCATAGTAACAGAGCTATTCTGGTCATGAACAAGACGTGTTTGTCAAACACTGACAGCCACGTTAAAATAGTTTAGTTAAGTTTATTGTAAAAATGAAACGATTTCGTAAAATTTCGTGAGAAACCACTGATAGCAATATTGAAAACTGTTCCGAAGAATACAGTGAAAAATCAGACATTTATTTGGACGTAAGTATTGTTCGTTTTCTAAATGTTAAAATGTTAAATGTAAATGTTAAATTTTTAATTAATTAAATAAAGGTTTGTTCGTTTGCTTATATATATATATATATATATATATATATATATATATATATATATATACAGTGCGTTCAATATAATCGGACGCACTCAATAACTCTTTTATATTGCGTTTCACAAGAAAGTGTTTAAATAGTTTTTTATTCATTTACAAATACTCTATTAAGTGCTTGGTTTAGATAATTTTTTAAGCTTCCGGTTTGACCGGAAGCGCACATAATTATTTTTTAAATCACTATATATATTTTTGCATTTTTGCATTGCTTATTATTTTCTCAATACATACGTATAAAATTCTTATAGGGTTTTATAAAAAAAAAATTAGAGAAAAATGCCATCGAAGGTTTTTCAATTTTATTATACGATTAGAAGAATCAAACAAAACCGTATCGCAATTGTTTTTTCGTTTATTGCAATTGCAATCAGATAAAAGTTTAATTTGCTTTCAATCATGACATGTAGCGCCAGAAGTAGGTGTATCAGTTGGCTCAATTCACAGGACATTAAAAAAATTCAAAATGCTGCCGTATAAAGTTGATTTGGTTCAACACTTGCGGCCTCAAGACTCTGATCGGAGATTAACTTTGATTGCATGGATAGTTAAGCAATGTGATCACAATCCATTATTTTTTAGATCATATTTTATGGACATATGAATCCAAGTTTACAAATAATGGAGTTATTAATAAACAAAACAATCGTTATTGGTCTGACCAAAATCCTCATTGGTCAATGGAAACTAACCATCAAACCGTATGGGGTACTAATGTTTGGTGCGGTTTAATTGGAAACCAATTACTAGGGCCTTATTTCTATGATGGTAATCTAAACGCCAATAGGTATCTTGAATTTTTAGATAACGTGCTACCAACAATGTTCGATGAGTTTTCTCTGCTTCTGCGACAACAATTGTATTTCCAGCAAGATGGAGCTCCAGCTCACAACGCGTTGATAGTAAATGAATATCTTAACCAAAAGTTCAATGAACGATGGATAGGAACTAACGGCCCGGTAGAATGGCCTGCGAGATCACCGGATCTTACACCGTTAGACTGTTTCTTGTGGGGTCATTTAAAAACAGTGGTGGATCCGATCCACCTTTAAATGTTATAGACTTAAAGAATAAAATTACAGCTGCATGTGTTAATTTAACTACGCAGCAAATCAAAAAAGCAACTAACCATGAACTCAGGCGACGATTAGAAGCATGTCTAGAACAGAATGGTGGCAACTTTGAACAATTTATTCGCTAATTATAACTGATTTTGTTTAATTTTTCTAATCATATAATAAAATTGAAAAACTTTCGATGGCATTTTTCTCTAATTTTGTTTTATAAAACCCTATAAGAATTTTATACGTATGTATTGAGAAAAAAATAGGCAATGCAAAAATGCCAAAATATATATACAGTGTGATTTAAAAAAATAAAATTATGTGCGCTTCCGGTCAAACCGATAGCTTAAAAAATTATCTAAACCAAGCACTTAATAGAGTATTTGTAAATGAATAAAAAACTATTTAAACACTTTCTTGTGAATTGAATATGAATTTTCTCATCCGAAACGTATCAAATATATAAAGTGTGATATATCGTTGAATTCAGAATCAAGGAGAGAATTTAAATATGACAAAAATAATTTTTTCGTGTATTTAAAAAAATAAAGTTGATGAAACGAAACGTTGTATCAAAAATTGAATAACAGCATTAAGTAGAGCTAGAAACGTGGCAATGAAAATGTATGAATATATATATATATATATATATATATATATATATATATATATATATATATATATATATATACACGGTGTCCAGAAAATAGTGGAAAAACCACACGTGGCGATCTTCCTTGGACTATTTTGATTAAAAGGTCCTAATACAAAAATGCCGTACATGGCTTCAGAGTCCATCAGCAGCAACACAAATATGTGTACATCTGGCAACACAGAACACACAGGTATCATGTAGTCATGTAGCTAAGTAAAACGCAAACAAATCGGTATGTCAAATTGACGATATTAATTTTTAAAATACATGGTTGTAGTTAAGAGTAATTCATTATTATTTGCAAAGCACCGAAGCATCGTTGTATGAAATTAAACTTGTAAGATGAGGAGGTTAATGCGTTACAAACTTGTTATGACTGAATTCCTTTGTTCCCTTTAACGAAACGCTTGTCTAACAAAGAAACGAAAAACAAGAATACACAAACGATAACCACAATGAGAAAACAAGTATGGTACTGATGACAGTGAAAATCTGACAATTCGCGTGACATACCATAGTTGTCAAAACTGTTGAAATTTGCAGTGTTGACAAACGTCCTAATTTACAAAAAATGCACTTTTATAAAGGTTTAAAAAGTTAATTACTGGAGCGCAATGAGAATTAAATGAAATAGGACTTTGCAAAAGTCTTAAAATGTTAAACGTAATTGCCAAAACAAATAGAATTGATATAAAATATGCTTATTTGTGACCCAACATTTCAAGTTGGACCTCGTAGTCCAAGGATATTCGCCACGTGTGTTTTTCCACTATTTTCTGGACTCATATATATATATATATATATATATATATATATATATATATATATATATATATATATATATATATATATATATATATATATATATATATATAATTATAAATTGTTACGGTTGATTTCGACAAAACTAGTACTATTGAATACTCTTTATTTATATAACCAAGCTTCCGATACTATCTGTATCATTATCATTATCATCAGACGTTATTACATCATTTATTAAAATACACCTGTTGATTATTTAAAATTTGGTAACTTTTGTTTACGTCATTTTTTAGTAGGAAACCAGATTATGAATTGTCAATTAATTAAACTCCATAATTATTAATAAATAACAGTTTACAATAATTTAATGAAATATATACATATATATATATATATATATATATATATATATATATATATATAATATACCTTTTGTAGGTGCAATATGTATTGCGCCCTTCTGGTTTGGTAACCCAACGCGGTTTTATTTTGCCTCGGCTTTGCTCAATCGTGTTTATTTTATAAACGGGGTGTGGTCATTTTAAATAATAAAAGGGGCTTAACACTGTCACCTTAAATAAATCCCTTAAGCCGTTTTTAAAATGTATATTAAATAAACTCAACAATAAACAAAAAGTAATTAACAAAATGTATTGGGACTTCTTGTTCCTGGTCCTGGCGGCTCGTTCTCCCGGTGGGCGGCCTGTCACTGTGTGAGTAGTCGCTTCTGTGAACAGAGATATTCTTTGTAATCTACTCCTTACCTAAGAGGTAAAATTTCGGTTACGGTCCTGTATTTACAGTAGCGAGAGCGTTATCCTTGATACCGTTGTTGGTCGGAGGCGCCAGCGCAATGAACTTGAGTCGTTGTGGGGATTGAGAAAATCAATATCGTGCTTATACTTTAGTAACTCTGGAGCGCTGAAGCGAGTATGTCCTACTCCCGGGAAATAATACACGCGAAATGCGCGTATGCAAATGCGAGATCTCGGGACTGTCTTTCTTTAATTATAACCGGTTTGATTAGGCAATTAGATTATTTATCTAACAGAATTAATTACGGATCTCTATACTAAGTCTAATTATCTATAATCAATCAAGGGAACAAAATACTTGATATTAAAACTACTCGAATAGGTTTACGTAAATATAGAATAATCTACGTACTATCTAACGTATTTACAAACAATCTCGCACCAGGTGTTTACGATGGTTATATGGACTACAAATTTATACACCAGGTTTCGGGTGTACTCTCCTGCTATTAAAGACACCGTGTACGGTTATCGTGTTTGTCTGTAGGTATTGTATGTGTGAGTTTCGAGCGGGATTTCAGTAATGCTCAGAAGACGTAGGCGACGGCCTGTCTTTACTGGATATACTAAGAGAAAGGTCGTAGGTCTTTACAGCCCTGTAACAACCCTTCACCCTCAAGTATTACGTCGGGGGTTACCCCTGCGTGATACTCTAGGTGTTAGTGTACTTTGTATTGGCGAGTGACGACGGGATCTACCCTTCGTGGCACTCTAGGTGTTAGTGTACTTTGTATTTGCGAGTTACGTCGGGATCTACCCTGCGTGACTTTCTAGGTGTTAGTGTACTTTGTATAACTCCTGGAGACTCAGCCCGGAGTTATTTACGGTCTGTAGTGTTTGATTGTAAATTGTCAGATTATATAACTTTACAACTTACGTGTCTATCAATAGCAGTACAGGATTAAACTTTAGGTTGCCCGGTGCGTCGTGGTGCGCGTTATCACCCGATCGCGATGGACTCTTCGACGGTGAATAATAGGTCGGTGCTTACTCAAAGGTACGGTGGCGGCTGCTGGATATCGGCTTGACTTGAATCGACTTTGATTCATCTTCTTCCTCTTTCACGCGCGTCGCGGGTTTATAAAGGTGAATCTGTGGGCGGCTTCGCGGCTACCGTGCGGGGGATGCCGTTATGCGATTGGTTGTAATCGTTCTGACGTGCAAAAACTTACGGTTTTTTAGAAATACACGTCAGCGGTGATGAATAAATTATTCGTTGTGCAATATCGCGTAAACTTTTGAAATCTTACATATAGGATGGTCCGCAAATAATTTATTCTAAAAAGCATACGTAAAGGACGCTGGTTCTTTACATACCACCCTTTCCTCTTCTTGTGGAAGATCCGTCCGCTTGATCTTCACCCTCACGCCATCAGGCATGATGATGCTGACGCGGCGGCGATTGCGTAGCTGGCGGTTATTAAGGCCTTCCGGGGCGGCATAAGGTGGGTCGGTTCGGGTACCTCCTGTATATGCATGTCCTTTATTCCTCCGGTGACCTCAGTTGTCCGGCGCAAATGTTCCGGTGTGTCCGGGGTCTTCGGTCTACCGTCGGGGTGGAGTCGGGGTGGCGACCAATAGTATGCCGTATCCATACCGGACGGTCCTGGGGACGGTGTACGAGGAGCAGGCGGCGGAGATCGTTCCCGGACCGTAGAACTGCGACGCGTTAAGAAGGCTGCGTCCAAGCCTTCGGTCCCGGGTATGCGGTATCGGTGTGGCTGCCAGGGCGAGATCCGTAACGGGAGCTTTCGGCGTATTCCAGGTTTAAATGGGGCCATGTTGTGGGAGATAGCATTTCTGGTTTTGTCCTTTGCTTTTATATGTTTTCGAATACGCGGGTTTTTGATAGCCGTTAAATTTTCAACGTTACCATTGGTAGTGGGTCTAGTCTGATCGGTAACGTCAGTCGCATTTCTCAAATCTTTTACATGCGCTTCTCCCGCGCTTTTCCTACTACCGGGTTCTCGGAGCTCGACAATTACGGGCGATTTTATTTTATACACGAGGTAAGGACCGGCATACTTTTTCGCTAACTTCGCGGAAAATTCTTTTGCTTTGCTGGACAGGTAATGTGTTTTACGATATACGAGATCTCCTTTGCGGGGGCGGTAGGCTCGGTGACGCAGGTTGTAATGATACCGTTGTACTTCAAAGGTCTTTGCTAATGAATCTCTAGCAAGTTCTTGTAGATCTTTTAAATACTTCATGTGTTGCTCTTGATCAGCTGCGGTTACGGCGGTTTCTGTAGTCGGCGGTTGCTTCTGGGTTGACCATGCCCTAGGTGGTTCTAATTCTCTACCGAGATTAAGTAAGGCTGGGAGAAACCAGTTGATCCATGCTGTACGGTATTGATAGCGAATGCTATTTCAGGCAGGTGAGTGTCCCATTCTCGCTGGTTATTTCGCGTAAATTGTGCGATCATCGTCCCGATCACTTTATTGGTTCTTTCCACCGGGTTGGCTGCAGGTAGTATGGTGGAGTAGAACGATGGTTGATTCCATGATCCTTCAAGAACGTAGCGAGGCTAATTTGCTGGTATACTGGGGCGTTATCGGAGATCAGGTGTCAGAGTTCCAAAGCGATATATTACTTGTTCTTTAACGCTTGATAATCGGCGGACTGGTATTGGCGAGTGACGACGGATCTACCTTCGTGGCACTCTAGGTGTTAGTGTACTTTGTATTTGCGAGTTACGTCGGGATCTACCCTGCGTGACTTTCTAGGTGTTAGTGTACTTTGTATAACTCCTGGAGACTCAGCCCGAGTTATTTACGGTCTGTAGTGTTTGATTGTAAATTGTCAGATTGTATAACTTTACAACTTACGTGTCTATCAATAGCAGTACAGGATTAAACTTTAGGTTCCCGGTGCGTCGTGGTGCGCGTTATCACCCGATCGCGATGGACTCTTCGACGGTGAATAACAGGTCGGTGCTTACTCAAAGGTACGGTGGCGGCTGCTGGATATCGACTTGACTTGAATCGACTTTGATTCATCTTCTTCCTCTTTCACGCGCGTCGCGGGTTTATAAAGGTGCATCTGTGGGCGGCTTCGCGGCTACCGTGCGGGGATGCCGTTATGCGATTGGTTGTAATCGTTCTGACGTGCAAAACTTACCGTTTCTTAGAAATACACGTCAGCGGTGATGAATAAATTATTCGTTGTGCAATATCGCGTAAACTTTGAAATCTTACATATAGGATGGTCCGCAAATAATTTATTCTAAAAGCATACGTAAAGGACGCTGGTTCTTTACATATATATATATATATATATATATATATATATATATATATATATATATATATATATATATATATATATATATATATATATATATATATATATATATATATATATATGTCCATTAGGAAGCCCATAGTTGTAAATTGCACTGATACTACGAAGTCCTCTGTGGTTTTACGAAGCCCACATCGGGCTTCCTAAAACACACTAAAATACCAGCAATTTATGTAAATTGGCGCAATTTAAGCCGTTTAGTAAAAATTCGTAGGGCTTCGTAAGTCGGTTTTACAGCTCAGCTTATACACTGTTAGTTTCAGTATCAATATCCCATCGGCATTGATAATTATACGGAATAGTTTTATCACAATTTTCGGAAGCAC
Organism: Vesta saturnalis; assembly: GCA_036346205.1. Lineage (NCBI taxonomy): Eukaryota > Metazoa > Arthropoda > Insecta > Coleoptera > Lampyridae > Vesta > Vesta saturnalis. The sequence goes on from JARFJB010001943.1 coordinate 2,063,556, forward strand.
GTTGCTTGTATCGGGCTGTTACTCAAAAGCAATGTGCTTGAGAAAGTTGTGATAAAATTATGTGTTAGTTATGAATGCGCGAGGGATATTTGGTTAGAAATTTTTTTGCCATGATGGCATTTTTACAATCTAGTAAGAAGTTCGACAATGTCAACTTTATTCAAATAAATTATTATTGAAAACTAAATACATATTATTATTCCAAACGATTTAATATTCAGAATTAATTGAAAACACAATTATGGAAGGTAAAATAACTGACTGACCACACAGTTGTATTGCTTATCAAAAGTGACCCATGGGCCGTTTTCGATCAAAAATTTCCTGTCATCCCTAGCGACGGGTAATTTTTGAGATTTTCTTACCGAATATCCCAATAGCTTAAGTTAACGACAATTTTTTTTTCTCGTTCTCACCGAGCTGGTAGCGTAGTGGTGACACGATCTGCTTAGCATTCGGGAGGTAATGGGTTCGATCCCCGTTACCGTCTACCTTGTATGAGGTTTTTTCATACACATGTGGCGGCATGGTCACTGCGTATATGCACACCATGTGCGGCTGCTTAGGCGAATGCTGGGGTAGTATTTTCCCCCTCAGAACCCAAACTCCGTTCCTTCCGATCCTATCCTGACCACACCCATCCTTAATCCCACCATGCATATATATGTAATGTATGTATGTATGCTGGGAATCCATGATTGTGGCTGAAGGAGCTCGGAAAGCTTGAGCAGCCCGCCCTCCCCCTTGGGGAGGAAATGAAATACGTGGCCTTTTTTCTCGTTCTCTATCTTACGAAAATTATAATTTTCAAGGGATTTATGATCTCCAAAATTTGATGGAAAATTATCAATTGTTAGGTTATTAATTATTATGAATGTCGTGAAATTAGTTAAAAGTGTGATTTAATATTGTAAATGTGATTTTGTGGTTTGAAGGATTTCTGTCCGAATAACCCCTTAATATTGATAAACCCATTTTTCTTAATGACGTTCTTTTTTTGGAAACGGCCGTCCACCTACGACGTCGGGCTGTTACCAAGCAACCCACTTATCAAATGGGTCAAAATTATTAATCTTATCTATGTCCTTGGACTATTACATCTGGTCATTTACTTCCAGTAAGTTGTTTGGGGTAAATACTGATATCTATCCAATGTAAAGGGTATCACCACTGCGTTAATTTCTTAAGAGCTTTTAAAACGGAAAAGATTTTTTCAAGTGGAATACCATTCCTTTTGTGACAGGTGAATAAATATAGTTTTAAGATAATGGTAATAGTGACAACGAAACCTAATTTTTGTTACCTGTTTGCGAGCCTGTTTGTATAAAATATAAGAAAGAAACGCATGTAGGTAAGTTAAAGAAGGAATGTAAGTCCAGAATATGATTTCCAAAAGTAAATTGGTAAAGGTAATGTGTGATTATAAAGAAATGCAGCATTAATTTGTATAAATTGAAGGAACTGATGCAGTGAAGTAATACATTTACGATTAGAATTATAATTTTGGCGTGGATTACATAAACTTCAACACCATTTCGTGTACAACCATTCTTTTCAACTAAAAGTTTTTTCAAGCTTAGGTTTTTAATGTCCTTACAATTCATATATACCTAACTGCATTTTAAGAAACGTAATGTGTCGGTGGCTACCTAACGTTTAATACAAATAAAGTATTTATTAGCGATTTTCATTTATTAAAGTAACAAAAAAGATAAGTGGTACAGTTCAGAAAGGATAACACTTAATTTCCTCTAAATGAGTTGTACACAAACGCTTTTACCCTCACCCAGTCCTTATTGTTTATCTTATGTCTATTTTTAGTAAGTAATTCATCGCATTCATGTTTTTTAGGTGTTATCTTACTTTTTTCTCTTCAGAATTCCACTTTATTCGTCCTAGAAACTTTTTTAGCACCAAGCTGCCTCTTAGGAAGCCTATTTTCTTCTCCAGAATCTTCCTCATTAATCTTAGAGTATTTTCTTGATTTTGAACTAGGGGAGCATTTATTTTTAAACAACTCTTCTACTGATTCTAGCTTATTTTTTCCCTCGTCTTCTGACAGTTTGCTTCTGATTATTTCCAATAATCTAATTTCTTCGGCAGATTCCGTTAATATGTTTACCGTGTGGTCAATACAAGCTCCAGCACCTCCTATTGATACAGGAATTGGGGCTGTAACAGTTGTGCCTGTAGTACTATACAAAGGTTCTGCAAAAGATCCCGCATTTGTAAGATTTTCATCTTCCTCAAATTCAGAACTATAATAATTTCACTCAACGATTTTCCTCGACACTCCTTTCCTCTGCCCTTTTCCAACAAAAGTAATATCTTTGCAACTTTTACCGTTTGGTAGATATCCTGCGGCAATCTGAAAATATTAAGAAACGTGTTAATTGTTTTTTCTCAACAGCGAAAAACCTAATTTGTACTCCAATTTTTATTAGGTTAAAATTGAAGAGTATCCACTGTCGGGGGTTTCATATTGGCAGTGGGAGGTAAAAGCATTTAAACCCCTGTGATTGGCTGCAGTGGAGGTTAAACATTTCTTACCGCTCACGCACCAATCATATTATAGAGGCAGAAACATTTAGTCATTGAATTTAACATTAAATAAGTGTGACGTACATTATACAATTATGCATGGATTTTGGGAAAAATACATGCATAATATGCAAACTTCCCGACACAAAATTGAACCAATCGCTGAACGCTGGTTCACTTTTTCCAGTGCGCCAATTTGTATGAAAGTTCGCTTACAAACATAAACACTACGTCCAACATTTCACAAACGTAAGTCGACAATTAATTCGTCCATTTTCATTTTAATTGAATATTTTAGACAGAACAAATATTGGACGAGTACATATCGTTTTATGCAATATACTCTTATTTAAAGTTATAATTAATTGTTACTTTGGAGTTTTAAAATTTGTATTCGTAAAACGTGAACGATATTCCAATGAAAATTGTAATGCTGCAGATTCACGTCTGTCATTTTAATAATTTTATTAATAACTACGGGCGTACGTTCATACAGCGTGCGAAACACAATTTCTAGTGCAGTGTTGTGTGCACAGTCGTATAAAAGTACTATATAGCGCGCCTAATAACAATAAATGATGAATGAGCGATTCAGTGCAGTAACTAACCGGTAGGTAACGGTATAATTGAACGGTGATTACTTATTCTGTAAATGTAATTCCTACCCTCATATGCTAATGCACTTACCTATAAAATTCGGAGTGCGTCTTTTTGGTGTGTCCCATGAAAGTAGCAATCTGCTCCATTTCATCAGGCTGCATGCTGATTAACTGGAGGTTTCTCGCAAAATGTTTCCTGAATTTTGTTGATGTTAGAAGAGCAGGTTGCTTGGCACCACAATTTCGTGCCATCCGTCTAATGATACTGGTCCCAGCCATTCACTTGTTTGCGGAATTTGAGTTTGGGAATAGAAATGGATTTGATTTTGGCACAACATCAGTTTCTTTTCTAATTTTAAGCATGCAGGTAATGCATTTTTGGCTTCGTTTAGAAAACAGTATGGGCACCGGTTTTGAACCTTTTCCGCCTGTTACAATTCTTTTGAACATCTTGCTTATAATTTTTTCAACATCAGTTAGAGACTCTAAAAATGCTTCTTGACCAACATGGTTGTTCACTTTGTCATACGTTTCTATTTTTAAATACTGAACATCCCCAACCCGCTTGCGATTAAACATGATGGTTTAAACAAGGACACATTCAGTTAAAACCTTGGCTTGTTAAGATTGTTGCTCAAGTGATCGAAGGCATCATCGGCCAAGTTATCCAGGTATTGATTGAAGAGAAGTATATCACTTGTGAGGGGTAACTGCACCTCTTTTTCCCACTGCCTCTCTTTTAGAGTTTTTAAGGCCAAACTGGACAGTTCGTGTGTCCAATGACCTTTGATCAACCTTTTTAAATCTTTTATTTCGTTCTTCCTTTTATATCCGTCATCCCAGCTTATATTAGGAAGCGTCCTTTTTCTATAACGATCTTGAGTGCAACGTTATTTAGAACCTTTAAATTGGTTCCCATGTGTAGTGCCAATGAGGGTGCCTTAAAACTCTTTGTCTTATCATCATACCCACTAATAACTTTAACTGCCAATATAAAATTTCTGAACATTTCTGGCACAAGTGCATCGAATAATCTACCAAGGTTATTATTAATCGATTAAAAAAAAGTATTTTTGCCATTTCCCTGATTTTATTCGACACTAACGTAGCAATTTGTTGCCTTTTATGCTTTGATAAAAGCATTTCGCCATATAGACATATTAAGGGATCTTGTTTGGCAACTGCACTAATTCTATCCGCACGTATTATATCGAAAACTTCTTTTTTATCCGCGATGTTCTCAAATATTCATGGTTCTTGGACAAAAATGATGCCACGAAAGTTTGAGATTTTGTTAGGCAGCTACCAGAATTAACAACATCTACCGGTTTGTCCTTGCACCGTTTTACGTTTTGTATAATGCCCCAAGCAATATGTGCAAACAAAATAATCCGTAGTTGGACCATTGGAACTTTTAACAGGATTTATGATGTCTTTCTCAGTATGTAAATAAAATATCCCTGGTTGCGTAGGGCTGAAACTGACGCTAGGCGTTCTTTACTACCTGGTTTCAGATCCATGATTTTTTGCACATCTTTATTATTTTTATGGTGCCGAAAAAGATGTTTAGGAAAATGCGTGATGACGTCTTGATAACAGATAGGGCAAATGGTCGGTCTTTCTCTTGCGGATGGTTTTCTAGTATACTGTTGATTATTAGCACCCTTAAAAGGAAAAAATTAAGTAAATGTAGTAACTCATTCCGGTCTCCAACACTGCTGATTAAATTTAACCAACACCAAACTAACAGATAATAGTAGATTATGTTATTAACAAAACTTCGTGTAGTGGTCAAACCACAAAGTGACTTATTCCGTATAGTGTACGATATTTTTTTAAAACGTGGTTATGTAAAGAATTTTTTTATTTTATTTTAGACATCAGCACTCAAACTATTGTATTCAAAATATAAATAGTTACTAGTCACTATCTGACTGTCTGCCACTATAAAGATACTGAATTTGTATAAACAGCATAAAAGTACACACTTTTGTGCCATTGGTTGATTTTTAAGCCGGAGAGAAATACGTTCTGCGTTGTTACAGAATGTGACAGTAATTAATCAGATAAAGTAGATCTTTTACCACAGTACACATAACCGACTTATAGATTTCATGATGTCCGACATTGAATCTGAAGACAGGCAATGTAAAGACTTTTGAGACGTCATATAAAGAATCCCTAGAAGACATTAAAATATCTTGAACTTGAATATTTCCGTAAGTAGGTGAGTAGTAAGGGGACACTTGTCGCCGCCATCTTGGATTTGACGTCACAAGGCCGGCCACGTGGGAGACCGTATTTTTCACCCTTATTTTTATGATTTCTTTTGGGAGGCCTTTTTCAACCCCTTGATGGAATTTTTCATCCCTAATTATGGCCTTTTTGACAGCAATTTTTTGTCGGCCTTATTTTATGGTTTCTTTTCGGAGGCCTTTTTGGAATTTTCAACCCGTCTTGTTGCACTGAGAGCCTTTTTGACAGCCAAGCCTTTTTTGTACTTGCTCACGTGAGGGGTGTATTTAGGGTTTGGTCTTGGGGTTGGTCCAGGCGTTGGTCTTGGATTTGGGGGCTGGGGCTGGGTGACGGCTTCTTTTCGGAGGGCCTTTTTCAACCCGAATTAAGGTCCTTTTGGTAATATTAACAGCAGTACAACCTCTGGAGGTTAAGTAATTGCACGTGTTCTGATTGAAAAAGATTTTTATTTAAGCTGTGTTTATTAATAAATAATATGTATTAGGACCTATTTTTATTTTGTCAAATGAGATTGAAGAAATGCATTTCTTTTAATTCCTATCTACAGATTGTGATCTTTTACCTATACAAAAATTTATTTATACATTGGGGTTGTATTCTAATAATTAAATTTCACTGTCATTTTAAATTAATCTCAACACGCAATGCAAAAAATTATTTAAAAGTTAATTACACGACACAGTAATCAGAATATTGTTTTTCTAAAGGAATATTAAAACTGGTTGCTTACCTTTGAAATATCTTTACTCGCCATTCTCTCGTTAAAATTGTTGTATATACACAGGTCCTCGGTATCCAAACACTTAATATTTAAAAAAAAGATATGTTGTTTGCACTAGCTGTAATTAAATCTGTGCAACTAAATAAATAAATTAAGGTTATAACTACCGTTTTCTGCTGCACGTATAGGCACACTTATATCACTTTCTATGTTTTGACTTATGCTTAATTGATATAAAACTGGTTATCGAGTAAAAGTAATTTTTGGAATGTAAATAAAATATTACATGCTGTACATACACACAAAATTGTTTTATAGAAAACGAATTCATTATAAAATCCTCATTAAAATGTAACATAGAGTTAATTACAGTTGGTGCAATTATATAATACCAATATTGAGCAGCATACTTTGTTTAATAATAAATGCTAAAAATCTTGTATTTTTATAAAACGATTAAAAGAAAGAAATGACGGTAGGTATTACGTAACGCTTAATTAAAAAACAAAGTAATAAAATCTCTTTTTTATTTATCAGACTAGAATAGTAGGAAAACAAAAATTGTACAATAATTTGATTATCTCGTCATTTAAGATTAAAGATACAGTGAAAAACTTATTTACAAAATCAAACATAGGTAAATTATGTAATCTAAAATATAGAAACATTAACGTATAAAGTCCACACACATTCGAATGGTAATCTTGCAGTATTGTTTTATTGTATAGGAAGCATCTGGAATTTTTCTCTAGGAAACGTAAATGATATCCTTGCGGTGCTTGTCCAAAGGAATCAAAATATTCCCCATTACCATTCCCGTCAATGTAGTTAGCGGTCCAATGCTGACCTGGTTTGTTTGCAGGATCCATGTTTACGATAATTGCACACAGTCTAGGTGCGTGTCGTGGCAACTGATTAGAAGCACATACAAGCCGAAACACATTCTTTTGGCTGGGGATCGATTTCAAGGATCTCAATACTTGTGCCGCATACATCTTTAGGAGGTCCAGTATTAGGTGAAATAATAATCATTTTTTTCATCCGCTTCATCTTGAGCGATTATAGCTTATTAACTAGTAAAAACATCTAATACCCTGATGCTGCTTCATAATAATGTTCAACCGTTAGTAATTGTACTTTAAATACACGCAAGGGATAATGTCTAATATTTTATTTTACCATTGGTATTACACAGATATGGGATTATTCTTAAAAACAATTAGCTAAGTTCCCCACGCTACCTTGAAATACTACATAAGCTTTCAATTCTTCTTTGCCCCTGAAGCTGTACCGCATACATCTTACTTTATCCAACTCCGGATCAGTAGCATGTTTTCTAATACACACAAGACAGCATCTTCAATATAGTGGTGTATACGCCGAAAAAATGGCTTGTGCCTTCTTCTTTAAGCTAGATTTTGCCTCTATACAGCATACAAGCTCTATCTTAGCTGAATTACCTCTGTCAAAAAAAAGGGTTATAATCAAATTAAATATATCGGCCTCTTTTAATCTTTGAATTTTTACCGATAAAGTCCTGCCATGCTATCACATAAGGCGACTTTACATACAGGTCCTGTTTCGGATGAACAGTCGAAAAAGGGCTTTTTAGATTTATAAACATGCCCCTAGGGAAGATATCAGAGTGTAGTTACGGAAACATTTTGAGTTATGACAGGCAGATCTTTGCGATATCATATCTCACATAGGTAAAATTTCGTGACGCGAGGCTTTCGGCGAAGGCTGTTTCGGCGATCCCGCTCCAACCTTCCCCGAGCATAACCGAGATTGTAAAACAGGTGTAGGGTGTCGCAACTTGTTCTCGGGTCTTTGCCCCTTGTCGTGATCGCAACTTGTTCGTAGGCCTTCGTGTATGTCGTGGTACTCTTGCCGGAAATTTGAATTTGTATAATGAGCTTAATGCTAACTTGTAAGACAGGTGTAGCGCTGCGTAACTTGCTCTCGGGGTTTTGTCCCTTGTCGAGGTCCCAATGGTGGACAATTTGAATTTGTATTTACGTCTCTGCAGATTATGGCTGAAAATATGAATCTGTATTATAATAAGGGGTATAATGCTAACTTGTAAGACAGATGTAGGGCTTAGCAACTTACTTTTAGGCCCTCGCCCCTCGGCCAAAGATTTCAATGTTTGTGACGCAATCTATGAGGGGAAATCTGAACTTGTATTATAATAATAAGGAGGCCTAATGCTAACTTATAAGACAGACATAGGGCTTCGCAACTTACTTACTTTCGGGTCTTAGCACCTGGCCCCTTGGTGGGAAATTTGAATTTGTATTTAAGTGTTTACATTCTGATTACTTATTGCGAGAAATTTGAATTTGTATTCTAATAAGGGACCTATTGTTAGCTTATAAGACATAACATAAGAAACTGTGTTAGGGCCTGCACCCTCCTGTCGTGGCGCTTGTTCAGAAATTTGAATTTGTATCGTCATATAGTTGTGTATGGCCTAATGAATATTTTCTGTAATAAAGGTGGCACCATCTATCGTTGTATTTCTAGGACTAATCAGGGTTTTGTTTGTAGCCCCATCTAGTGGTATATTTTTAAACAAGCGAATGTTTTCTGTAATAGAGGCGGCGCCACCTAGCGGGATATTTCTAGGACTAATTAGGGTTGTTTGTGGTGCAATATAGTGGTGTAAAGGCTAATGAATGTTTTCTGTAATAAAGGTTGATCGTGTTCGTCTCTTTCTCAGACATACAAATCAATCAATCAAATCAAATCAATTAAATACCAAACTGATGTAACTTAATCATACAAAATCGCCTCTCAATTCAAAAAATAGCAGTACGATTGAACGCACAGAGTGCAAAAGAAAGCCAATCTCATACTTATTGCAGCTACCCATCTAACCGCCCTTGCGCACTAACTGCAGCATTGTTAGTGCAGGTTCAAACACCGTTAGGAAAAACAAGTTTATTAACAAAATTAAACGAAAGCTTCGCGTCTGAAAATATATTATTATTATTATAAACAACAATACATCCTTTATCGGACTTCTTCTTGAACCGTGATTCGTTGCTATCATCATCAAGATTTGGTTATCGTAACACTTTCCCACTACCTCTCATTCCGGGCTTCTCATAATCTGCGTAGCATCTTTTAACGTAGGGAAACTAAATATATTGTTAACATAAATATATAAAAATTATGAAATAACTATTTGAGTTGCAAGTTCCATAGTGGAAATTTATAAAAAATAGTGAAACTGAAGTTAAAAAATATATAAATAATCTAAATACTTTGTTTAAAAAAATTAGGTAGTGCTTACATGTGTTCTAACATCACTCTAGTGCAGATTCAAATTTAGAAAAATTCTAACACATGCTTTAAAAAAATATTTAACGTGGTGCAAAAATGCACCGTGGGGAGGAAATGGGTTAATGAAAGTCCACTTGCAGTATTGCGCACAACCTGCAAAGTGAAGCCGCACGTACTACTCACATGGCCTAAGTGTCATACAGACTCGGATACTCAAATGCTGAGTCACTTTTTTTTAAATACAGCTCTACCCAGCAAACAAGATAGTTGGAGAGGGGATACCGACGCAATAGTTGCTTTTAAGGTACAATCCGAAAAAAATATTTCGGCGCTTAATTTAAATGTGTATGGTTGGATACACGCAAGTGTATTGTGTGCTGCATAACCAGTGTAACTAATATTTTCTTGACAAAATCACAAAGGGGCATATCTACACACGGTAAACCTAGAATTTGATAGAAATAACTTTATTAAACTTAAAAACCTAAACATTAATATAAAATATTTAGTAACAATATTCAGCTTTACAGAAACAGTTTTAAATATTTTAATTTAAGATCTAAAATTCATTTTGATTAAAATGTAATTACCTTTTTATAGTTTTTCGAATAAACTAATGAGTTATTTGTTTGGCAAAGTTTACAAACACAATGTAATTGTTAAGTTAATATCGAAATCAACTGAATACATATTTAAACAATCGGAACGAAATCATATAAAAATCAAAACGTTTAAAATATAAAGGCAAAATTATTTTGTTATTTTCTTAATCTTCAACTTCCAAACCTCTTCATAGTACAGCCATAATAGGGATAACCTTAAAACATAAAAATTACATTAAAATTACATTTTTATTAAAATTTCTGTACATACCTTTATTTCACAAATAAAACAACCAAATAAGTCTTTAAAACTTATTTTAACAAACAAGAGTAACACAATAAAAGGATTAAGTAATAAAACGCACGCGGAAATTGTTAGCTGTAAACTGTAATAATTTACTTTTAAGTGTGAATGTACCATCTTAGAATTTTCAAATACGATTGGGCAAATAATTATCCACGTCAAAAATTTCAAATACATTATTATAGTTGACATATTTTCCAACTATCTTGTTTTCTGAGTGGAGCTGTACATTTTCTAATCAAACTTCTATCAGAATTCACTTATTATTATTTTACATTAAACATTAGCTAACTTAACAGAAAGTTAAAGATAATTAATGTGGATGTTTAATTTTTCAGTATTTGCAATTACTGTGTTAAAGAAAAATATGTCGTATTTATCTACTAAAAGATTGGCAATAATTAATCTAAACTGTTCAACATGGTTTATTTTTATATAACATACATTATATTCTGATTATATAGTTCTTATAAAATGTTAGCACACAATTTACATTATCTACAACAAGTATAGCACATTTAGGGTGTAAGTATTGAGTATTCCAAAACCCTTAAATTCTTTATTCCACTGTAAGTTCAAGCATAAACTTTTGTATTAAAAAAAAAGAATTATTAACAATAATTGACTTACTCTTTCATCACAAATTTTTATTTGATTAAGAAAAAGAAATAGTATACAATTTAATAATGACTGTTTTAATACTCAGATACTTAAAATATATAATCTAAAACATCGGGTTCTTTTATATTATATAATCTTAATAAGTATAAAACCTCAAAAACATAACAACTATATACACACTACACACTAAAGTTATTAACATAAAACTTTTAAATATAACTATATTCGAACATAAATAAAATAATATATTTACAAAATGATGAATTAAAAATTTTTTAAAGGATTTAAGAATTCAGTTGTGTTTAAATAAATATTGTGGTAAATGAAAGAAGAATATGAAATGTTTCAAAATGATGATCTCCACCAATGATTATACTGAAAAAAATAACGGTATTAGAAACACACTGTTTTTTTATGCTGCAGCAACTATCAAAGAAAAAACGAAAATACTCTACCAAACTACTCTCTAAAAAATTATAATAGTTGAAGCATTATATACAGCAACATCAACCAATAACGTTGGATTCATATAATATTAGAAAGTGCCTAGAAACTACCAACACATTAAACAAAACTACAATCTGTAACTTAAAATCTATGTTAGTTACACATTCTGCAAGTAAAATAGTTTAATTATGTCACATTGTAATTTCTAACCATGCAATACAATTACAACTTTTTCAAGAAAACTTCGTCAAATAGTCAATTGAAATTGTTACCTTGATCGAAACAGCTTGGGTTGATGATATTGATAAGTTCATTTTCAGACATTGTAGCAAAACCAGATGGGATCATACGATCTTCATTCTTTTTTCATTCTGTATTTGTCCACTCATATCTTTCACGTTTACTGGCACAACAAATTCTTGTTTCCTTTGCTGTAAACTGTTTGCTTGATTCGAATTACGAGTGGAAGGAGATGATAAAATGTTGTTCATTATAACTTGTTCTATACTGTTCGAATTACTGCCTGTCAGTGTCTCTAGCTCACTAATTTTTTTCTGAGTTTCAAATAAGTCAACTGCTGCTTTTAATAATATAGCTTTTTCAGGTTCAGTAGTATTAATTACACTTGTTAGCTGATTAGGTAAAGTCACTGGAGACCGCACTGGAGAAGTGTCTGTTGATAAAAGAGGCGAAACAGGTGTTTGTGATACATTTTCAGATAAAGTCATTTGTGTTTCAGTTGTGGTACTTGGCTGACAAATTGTTGTCAAAAGTACATCTTGATTCAGAGCATTGTTTGTGTGACACATCATACTAGGTGATATTTGGGAATTTAAAATGATTTCAGGAGAAAGGCTAGCAGAATTTTGTGGAGCAGAATTTAAGTCAGTTTGCTCGACAACTGTTGGGGATAATGTTCCATTAATAGTTGGAGGAATGAGTAGATTTGAGGAAGGGGTTGTACTTAATAATAAATCTTGGGTAGTATTTGAAATTAGTGAAGATTTATTTCCAATTAGCATATCTTGTGGTGAATGAATATTTCTATCCGTTCCGTTAAGTGCTGAATTGATTTTCAATATATTTTCTTCAATTGCTGCTTGCATTATGTTTTCAGCAATCACACTCTGTTGTAAAAGCACCTGGTCATTTGTCAATGACATTGCTCTTACTGGTAGCAACGAAGAAGTTGTTGAATTAAAGGTATTCACTGATGGAGTATTTAAATGCGACTGAATTGCACCTAAATGTGTTAAACTATGAGTACTGGTTGTGTCTAACAAGTTCTGTGCAGGTATTACCTGATTGTTAAGTACCTTTTGTGTTGTTCTCACAGTTTGTGTTGCATTCAAAAGTTGAGAAAGTTGTAAATTGTTATTTGCAAATGTCATTGAGTCAACACTTACAGGTTTTGTTTCAATGGTGGACAGATAATTTTCTACACTCTGTGCGCTTTGTGCAAGTAATGGAGAATTTGTGGCTTCAGTTACTCCAAAGCTGTGTAACGTAGCCATAGAAGGAGCATTTGTATTTGCCAAATCAGCAATAGTTGCTGCAGGCATTTTCATTCTCAAATCAATAACAGACAACTGATCTCTACCTGGTAATTCTGGGCATGAATGTGTTGTATTGGTAGATGACATTAACACATTACTATCTGCAATGCAATTACTTGAGGCGTTCACTAATGTTATATTCATCGAACTTTCATGTAAATTTGGTGTGGTATGTCTAATAATAGCTTCATTCATTGAGTTTTCATTAACGTTTTGATTAATTCCTTCTAACGAAACAGAACTACGCCGTAGTATATCCATAGAACTTTCATTAATCATTGTTATATTGGAATCACCTTGCTGTACATCCATTGAACTTTCTGACAAATTTCTATAACGTTCTCGGTGTAATTCCAAGGGGTCGATTATAGAATTTTGACTGTTTTCATCAATTAACTCTTGTTTAAGGCTGTGAAGTGGAGGTGATGAAGTCTCAGAAGAGGTATTAATTGAAGGACGACGTTGAGATATTGGCATTTGATTAGTGCCAGGTGGTGGCATAATACCTTGTTCGTGCTTACTGACTGAAGACCAAATAACTTTATTTGCAAAAGGTGCAGATGGAGTACTTTCTGGGTGAACTGTAAAACATATAAAAAATACATTAGTATATAACCTCAGCACAAGCATAATTTATAAATTGTAGCTGCCGTCAAAAGCCACTGTAAAATGAGAGAGGATGTGCCACTCAAGCCAGGTTATTTTGTATTAATAAACAACACTAGCAATTAAAGATAATTATTTTCAATTTTTTAAATATTTGAAGTTTAACAAAAATTTGGAACACCATGGCTTGATAGACATGACCCACAATGTTAACGCCCGAAACACTCACAGTTTCTAGAAAACCCATTTGTTCATGTATTCACTCCAATCACGCATGAGACATACATTAAATCCTGACCCTAGTAACAGGAATTTAGGAATTTACGATAAGTGTAAATGATGATGCAATTAATTCAGGCAAAACAATAGTATGGATAATGCATTCAAGAAAAATAAGAAACCTCTCTACTGTAACCCGTCACCTATTTATCAAAAATTACAATTTAATTTTTACATTAAAGCTAACGTGAAATAATAACATATTTCCTGCATGTTTGACATTATTTCAGATATACGCGTTTCAATATAAATTTACAGTACTTTTCAGAAATGTGAAAAAATATGTTTGTATCAATGTGTATATATTTAAAACGCATGAGAAATGGATCTCCAAAATTAACCAAGCAAAGCTCCAACTGTTAAGTTATTTACATATACATGATTATGATATAATGTAAAAAGGTGCCAAAAAAAAAAATATATATATATATATATATATATATATATATATATATATATATATATATATATATATATATGAAGACATAAAATTAATACTGTACAAAAGCTTTATCTAACTTCATGAAGTTTACCAATGTATTAATTAGTTTATGTGTAATTCCATGTAAGTAGATACGAAAAATTAAAAAATATATAGAAAAAGATCATATAAAAGTAGTTTCTAAGTTAGTTTAATCATTTGTATCATTTGCTAAGCATTACCATTCTCGACTCACATGCATTGTGTATTACAAACTTCATATTCAATACAGAGACACAACATGCGCAATGCATATGTGGTGTATGGTTAAAGCAAAGAACGTATTATACAAAAGGAATCTCGATTATATGAACGGAAACGCGACATATTACAACGTAATTCTGGGATATACCACTAAGCAGGCGCCATTAATTGTAGGACGTACCAACAGAGGGCACCCCGAAAAAGTTTTAGTTCTATTTATTAACAGATGGCGCGAATACCTAGAAACGTAGTTCGTAGCTTGTTTTATCTAATGAGGAGGTAACGGCTATTTAAATTTAAAACCTATTTGTTTAAAACATCCGAGAAAAACAATGTTTATTATCTGAACGCAAAGCACTTGTTTAAAAGGGCAAAGAGTCCGTTGGTATTGCATGTATGCATTTGTAACGTGAAATAATAAACTTAAACAAGACAAAACGCTTATTTTATCGAATACTTTCATTAAATACTGAAAGTAGTGTTGGAAATCCAAAGATAAAAGATGTACCTATATAAAATAGGGAAAAGTGAAAGAAATAAAATAATAGTAGTAAAACTAGAAAATTGGGAAGGAAAAGTAAACATGATGAAAAGGAAAGCCAATTTAAAGAGAACCAGGACTTACATTGAAAATGATTTAACAGTGCAAGAAAGACAAATGCAGACCAAATTACTTGAAATAGGAAGAGCAGAAAAAGAAAAAAGGTTAATAAAAGTAGGATATCAAAAAATCCTAATAGATAAGTGCTACATATGTATGGGATAAGAGGGAAGGAGGAATTAAAATTTCGAAAAACTAATTGAGACAGGGCATGAGCAGGGTGGAAACAGATAAAAAACATAGCAATGGAAAAGGTAGAAATAATGGAAAAATGAAAAGCAAACATGAAATGAGAATTGCCATATGGAATATAAAAACTTTAAATAGAAAAGAATCAATCAATACATCTACAACAACTACTATATGCAGATGATATAGTTATAATAGCAGAAAATAAGAGAGAATTACAATAAAAATTAAATGTATTTAAGGAAAACTAGAGAAAATAAAAGTAGAAAAAAGCAAACTAAAAGTGCACGAGTCAAGAAAAATTAAGAGATCTAAAAATAAATGTAGAAATACTGGAAGTAGTAGAAAAATACAACTAGTTAGGAAGCATAATATCAAAGAATGGGAAAATCGATATGCAAATATAAAATAGAATAAATAAATCCAGTCAATTACACTACAAATAAAACAATAATAGGAAAAAAGAGCGAAATATTCGAACAAACATGAGAGTATATAAAACCGTGTTTCTACCCACGTTAGCATATGGTGCAGAAAGCTGCACATTAGTGCACATTATAACGGCAGCAGAAATTAAATATCTTAGAAAAGTGACAAGAAACACAAGAGACTGTGTGGAACACGATATAGTAATAAGAGAATGATTAAAACGAGTAGCAATTAAAATGGATGGGACAAATACTGAGAATGAAAGAAAATAGGATTCCAAGAATAGTAACGGAAATAGGAGTGGAGGGGCATAGGAGTAGAGGAAGACCAAGAAAGAACGGGAAGAGAACATAAAATAGTCCACTAGGACAGCAAAGGAAAGACGATTGGGGAAACAAAAAAGACGGCAAAGGACAGAACTTGGTTGGGACAGGATAGTTAAAGAAACTTTTGAAAAGAAAGCTAATGGAAATAACTATAAAGTTATAAGAAGTTTATTTTAATTTTAATTTGAAGAACTTAATGATTTTTATAATGTTTGCTTTCGAAAATATTTTCTCCTTTTTTTTTTGTTTTATGTCAATTGTACACCCGACACACACATTGTAAGTGCAAAAGGGTTGAATAATAATAATAATATCCCGGAGTGGGTGTAACAAACTATGACAGCAGTACTAATGAAAATAACTAGAAAAGTACCTATAAACATGGGTACCTAATTCCTCTTCTTTTCAGAGGTACAGAATATTTTAGTTGAGACAAAAATTACTTATCTCAAAAATATTCAAAGTTCGACGACCTTAACCAGAACGCCACTGACATTTTCTCAAATTTGTGGATAACTTAGATTTTTGGAAATTTTTTCTTGAAAAAAGGTACTGTTATTCTGAAGCTCTAAACCTCACTGATTTCGAGAAAAACGGCTCCGAACGATAATGATATCTATGCTTGCTTCATTATTTTCATTAATTTTTCAATAAAAATCATGTTATTTTTTAAAGTCCCTGTTGATATGAAAATCAAATTATTAAACGTTTGGAGCCGTTTTCCTCGTAATCGGTGAAGTCTAGAGCTTCAGAATAAGAGTACCCTTTTTCAAGAAAAACCTTCAAAAAAATCCCAGTTAATCCATAAATTTGAGAAATGAAGGGAGTTAGGATACATATTACAGAAACCTTTCTCCTTATTTCATTAGTACTATCTGCTGCACAAGTTTGTTACCCTACTCTGTAGATTACTTTTTCATAACACAAAAAATTTGCATATGTGTGTATGTTTAATTGATTACATGTATTTTGTACATTTAATGGAACAAAATACCTTTAACACGACTGAATTCTTGTCCCTATTTGCTAATATACTAAGACACATGCATAAGAAAGTTATGTCCTGGACACATCAGATGTTTTTGTGCTGTGTAAAGATGGAGTACAAAAAATAATGGTTACACTTCCAAATTTGTGAACATCACTTTGGACTGCCTCTGTGGCAATGTGAGTAAAAAAAGAACACGATTGCAATTGTGGAAAAGACGGAGTGTTCTGTTCCGATAACATACAGCATCAAAATCAGGTTGCAGCTTAATGGTACTGATACCTGCAATGCTAGACTCTGGTAATGGCATTGTGTTAAAGTATTCATGTTTACTGATGTTCTATTAGGAGTTATGAAGTACATCAAGAAATAATTGATTAAATTTCATTTGTTGGATATTTATTGCAAAAATTTCGAAAACTGAGAAACGGGTTTGGGGTAATACTAAGGTAAAGGTTACAAGGTGAAGAACAATAGGAAAAACGTTTTAAAGTTTATATGAAAAGTACAAGATTCAAAATCATGACAGACATTAATAGTACAGTTCATATGCATGTTAATTATGCATTAGATTCACTTAAATCAAGTTCACCATTTCAATGCTTTATGCCAGATTAAGGGTGCTTTTTTTTTAAGTTTTCCCGCATACAAATTAAAACCAATCATAACTGAGATGTAAATAGGCAGTAAGCCATAGTATATAAGCATCTATATTGGGTGTGAAACCGATGTTTTCAACCTGACATACCATAGTTACAATCAGGCCAACAAAATTAATTTATGTTGTTAATATTTTCATTTTGTTAAGTTGGTTGATAAATTAACAAAATTGTTTATAATTATTGTGTTTTAGTACTATATGTATATGTATGGAATAGTTCTGCAAAATACAATTCCTAGAATGAATATTTTTATAATTCAAACTTTTATTAACAAACTCAACTTATGTTTCTCTTAGGAGATACCACTGGCTGCTATATAATTCGTGATGTTTCCATCGCAACATAAATTTCATTTAGTTCATAAATCCTCTGAATTAATCCTACTCATGATATTACTATTAAGAATACTCCATAATTTTGCTTACTATTGTAGCAAGATGCAACAGTGAAAATTAAAGTGTTTCATGTTCACGGAATGTTAGAAGAAGGTTTTGGATTAGTTACAAGATGATCTGGTCTACCAAATGTATTTAAGAAAATTAATTTTCCAAAATTAAAAACAAGGTATGTATAGGATCATATTACAAATGCTTAAAATTGCCACTAGTGCACCACGTAATAGGGGGTGAGTAGAAAAGATAAATAAGTTGTGTTGGCAGCAGTGAAGCAATCTACTTAATCAGGCAACTGTGTGGAATGAATCAGAGAGGTTATGAATATGTGGAATAATTTAAAATATACTATGTTCCATCTTATTTTGCATTAGACCAGGCCATATTTTTTTTGTAACAATATTTCTATTTGTGAAAATGACAATAAGTCATGAAGATGTAAACTTTCAGCATTATTACACGTAATTAAAATACTTAGCTTTTGGGTTTAAATGGTGTATTTTTCTTCTATATATATTTTATATAAATCTATATGTTTTGATAACAATCACAGTTATCATCCTAAGTAAATGGTAATATCTATAAGAATTGCTTGAGATATTAGTACAAATTTATGAAGTATGACAACTGGGAAAAGTAACGGGAAACTTATCGTAATGGTGTCGGATATATCAAATGCGTAAGAACTTTCAGTTTTTGGTGCGCACAATAAGTATGTATTTGATTTTAGGTTTCACAGCGAACTATCAAAGACCTCAAAATTTAACGTCAACATACTGTGGCAAACGCGGAAAATCTACAACGACTAATTTGGTAATTTAATTCGAAAAATGAATATTTTACTTTGGACAAATTGTATCATCACATTAAAAAAACAGATTTTAATTTTGATGGGGGGTCGAGTGACTTTATTTGGGTGAAAAATTCTGACAACAAAAGTAATCCATCCAAAATTAAAGATGAGTAAAAGGTATACCATTCTACATACAGGGTGTCATTCGGAGTTTTTAGAAAACTACGATTATTTACTCGATTTGGGGAACGAGGATTAGGATTATCATAAAGTGGGGACTGGTTTCAAAATTGGGTGATTAAACAGCTGATTCCTGCACTGTCCAAACTACCCGAAAATTCAGTGGTGGTTATGAATAACGTACCGTATCATAAGCTAGACAAGCCACCCTCAGTTTAAAGTAAAAAGATCAGTTAGTTGCACATGGTCGAAATTTGCAAAATTACAAAAAAGCAACTGTGGAACAAAATTCAACCTTTTAGGTCCAGAAGGAATAATTATATAGTTGATAATATTATGGATGGATATGAAGTTTTACGATTGCCTGCTTACCACTGTCAATATAACCCTATTGAAATGGCATGGGGTTTTTGTAAAAGTTATTACAATAAACAAGTAAGTAACATCCATCGAAAGATAGGGTTCAACAATTATGGCTTGAAGCTTTATTCAAAATGTTCTCCTACAATGTAGCAAAATTCTCGTTCGCACACAGAAAAGATTATTTCAAATGATTGGGAGAAACGTATGGGAAATTTTTTGATTTAAAATATACCACCTGTTGTTATAGCACTAGGAGAATCCAATTCAGATACTGATATGGATTCAGATTCTTCTGGTGACATAACGCAGTTGGAATAAGATTCTACTGTTTGGCATCAATATTTTAGTAAAAATACATTTAAATATTTGGTTTTTGTCAGGTTTTGTCTGTGGATACAAAAGCAGCAATCTTGTGGTCAATTCCATTTAGCTACAACTTAAATAGATACATTTCTGGTTATTTACGTTCATGTGTACGTAACAGTCAAGAAAAGAATGACACAGCAAATATCTTCCAAACTCAAATATTCACATTGGATTAATTATGAAAAAGCGCTGTAGATTTCTTGGATAGATTAAATTAAATGGATACATGACTGAAGAACTAAATTTGAATATAAACATACCTACATTATATTTAATAGTCAAGAAAATAGAAAAATCCAGTAGGTAAATTTTATCACAAAAGTAAGTCTTCAACATTGGATTACTTATGACATTGCGCTCTGGATTTCCCCGTTTTTTATATTGGACGGGTGAAAAAAGGAGAACGCATTCTTATTAGTAGATTGTATTAGATAAGACATGATGTCATTTATGGCCAATGTAAAGAAAATTTAATTTTTTTTAAATAGGTCACTCGAGATTCAACGATTTTTGTGCAAACAAAGTCTAAATAGCGTGAAAAACTATGTTGCAACTATCTGCATTAGTTTCACTTCAGGTCGTTGCTAAATACACGAAAAAATAGCGATTGCGCATGCGTAACGAGATAAAAATGGAAACAAAAGAGGAATAAAAAGGAAAACTAAAATTTACGGTAACCTAGGTTCCAAGACTGCGGTATCCTACCACCCATTGAAAGGGTCATAGGTTTTTTTTTTTATTTCCATGTTTAGACATATTGAGGTTAGAATTCCTTTGGTGTATTTAGCAACCACCTTCACTTTAAAAATATAACCTACAATTTTCAGTCAAGCTACGGTATTAACTTTTCCCAGTGCCACCACACTCTCCCTAGATCTTCATGGCCTGCTCTGATGCAAAAGATGGAACAGAGTATAATTACTTGTTTCATTGATAAAAAAATGGTAATTTTCGGGGAAGAAAGTTGTTGGACGGGAAGTTCCAGCATTCTTTCGAATCCCAAAAATGCATTTTTTGTGTGAATAAAACATAAAATTCTTGCTCCAGCCATTTTTACCTTTATATTCAGTCATTTATTTATAAAAAAAATTCCCTGTATTTTTCAATTAATATTCATTTACCTCTATCAATATGATTAAAATGGAACGGGTATTGGTGAAATAACGTGAAGGTAGATGGCGCCACCGGCGACTGCAAAAGTATTAAAATTCGGTTCATGGAAGATTTAAATAACCTTACACTTGCTTAAAACAAAAAGTCAAATTACTTTTGTACTAAACCACAAAGTAAATTACATTTTGTACAGTTGCCATGGAAACACCAATGAATCCCGAAATCAGCCATTTTTGGTACGAAATAATCACAATATTATTTAGGTCGTTGGAGAAAAAATAATTTCCAACTGCACAGTCCAATTGTAGCTTAGATTTCGTTCAACATAACATTGCATTATTGTATGATTAGAAGTTAGAAGACATAATCATGAAGTGATTGTTCAGAATAACCTTTAAAATGCAGAAGCTCGATAACCATAATATCATGTTTATTCCTATTATTATCAAATTAAAATTATAATAAAAATATGCGTAAATTTAATTAGTTCCCAGTTATTTAAATAAAAGTTATTGATAGAATAACAAGTGAAAGATATTAAAAACATACCACACAGCGTCGAATCACACCCAAGACTAGCAATTTTAAAATTATGCATACATAAATTATTAAAAGTATCAAATTTCTCAACAAATGCACAAACAACTCGTAAAAAAACTATTCAGCACCAAACTACAATGCGAAAACGATACAAACAGTATATTTCTAACATAGCCCTAATAGAAAAGAATTAATTCATTCCACTCAAGAAAAACAGTTCAATCCGTTTTTAATACACATTAAAGAAACCCTATGCAGCAAGCACACAGGTAGCATGCAAAGTGATATTTTTTGTTGTAGAGAGGATTCTTAAAACTAGGAATTCTGTGGGATGTGTGGTAGTAATGGAAGTTTAATCTAAGCATTCATAAAACTTACAACTCAACATATATATCTCGCCCTAACATTATGGGTCGAAATGCAAGGTTCAACTGCCACTCTGCGATAAATCTGCAAAAGAAAAAGAAACTGGTTCCTGGTCCATTGGCCTAGCTAAGAAAAGAATACATGTACATCCATAACTGCAAGTTTAATTTTGTTAATATAGATTTTTTAGTATTCTAAATTTAAAAAAAAAATTAATAATTGCTGTTATAAAACAGCTCCGTTTTCAAATGAATAACGTTAAAATATGTAAAATGATCAAGCATTTAAAATATCCTTATAATTATTGTGTAAAGTTAAATGATCCCATGTTTTATGTCTGTAAATGTGTGTGTAAGTGTAAAACATTCTTTGTAAAGTTCTTTAAAACTTAGATCCTTCCACACTTACAATCTATTTCAAATGTGTTGACTGAAAACATACAACTATACATACATCACTCATTAAAAAAAAAAGTAATTAACTGTTCGTAAATATTGCAAATTTAAAAATTCTCAAAGTTAATGCAAAAGTAAAGTTTATTTAAATTGAATCAATAAATTACACAAATACTTCTTTTAACATTCAAATTCATAACTAAAGCAACTTTACAAAGAATGGTAGTGTAATGACCTTTGTGTATGTTATGTTTCGTATTTGGTTTTAAGTACCCGTGATGCGAGAACCTGAATGACGCGGACTTCGGCGTAGATTAGGCCCCGCAGGCTGATAGAAGTCGATGGCAGGCGGCCCCTCTGCGTATACAGAGCCTGTATGCTGTATGAGACAAAGTGGAAAAAGCAAACGCAATAGAAAATTGTTCGTAACATTGCGATTCTCATACATTATATATATATATAAAAAAAATTTTGCTATATTGAAAAATTTTTTGATATTTACAGTAAAACCTCACACATCAGTGATGTTTCAACTGCTTACATATAATTACAATATGTCAAAAAATTTTACAGCACAAGCTAAAAAACATTTGTAGCTTTGGCTTATTTCTGAATTTTTGTTACAAAATATTTGCTGCACACAAATGAATTACATGAAACAAATACAATGTATGAAATATATAAAACATAAAAGCAAATTAAATTTTCATATTACTTTACATTTACATTATAGTATAAATATTATTGTATATTAATAACAATTTCAAAAAAGAAAAGAAGAAAAAAAATTAATGCACCCTGTTTGCTGAAAAAATACAAGTTATATAAAAATAATCAATTAAAATCAAAAGCCATTGCTACAGGACTCCATAATGTGTAATGATTAAGAAAAAATAAAAAAAACACAAATTTTGAAAAATTTATGGAATCCTTTAAAGAAGAATGCAGCAAATAGCATACTACTGCAAACATAAATCTTTCAAGATAATTCATTCTCACCAAAAAATACCACAAGTATGTACATCATCTCCCACACTTTTAATTCATTCATGCTCTCAATCATAAAATACACACTTTAGTATGCATTTGCTACCAGATTTTGTGTCACTTATCACTCCTTATTGAAAAAATGTCACTTAAAATGAAGCTGATATAGCAGAGAAATAATTGAAAAATAACATTTTTTCAATGCACACCAGTAAAGAAGTACTAATCCACGTTATGTATTATGAGAACATTAGTTTAATTAATAAAACAAAATTTTCGTAGTACCTCTTCATTAACACTCATTCAGTTAGTTCATGCGTTGCATGCAATTGTGAGATCAATTTGATTTTTCTTCTGTTTTAATCTTATTTTTTAACAACTATGATTTCATCAAAATGTTTCAACCAAGTTAATTATCACAATATAAAACAGTAGTATCAATTCAATCTCGAATAAAATGGTTAACAATAAACATTATCTTAAGCTTACCGCTCGATACCGCCCCATTTGTGGGCGTATATACAAACTGATGTGGTTCACTAGTTTTCCCGCTAGATACCACTAATAATCGTACCGTAACAGGTTCAGTAATATTAGTTCTAGCATAAGGAGGAATTACACAAACTAAATGTGTCTAGAAATTTAAAAAAAAAATAATAATAAATTGATTTATATTGTTAGCTTATATTTACCTGTTGCAAAAATTCTTTATCTGGAATAACATATTGCTCCCAACATAGTCCTTGATCATCTACCTGTTGGAAAAAAACTTTGGTGTCTTTAAGAAAGTTTTTACCCAAAATAAATAATTCTAGGCCTCCTGTTGCAGGACATGATGTTAATGATTTTTTGCATATTTCTGGTATACCAGGTGGTTGTGCTGTAAAGTATGCTCATGTAAAAATGAAGATTTATTAAAAGAGGCATTTTTTGCTAAAAGTACAGTAATTGAATTGAGCACAATTTACTTTTTTAGGGGTTGATTTTGATATATATATATATATATATATATATATATATATATATATATATATATATATATATATATATATATATATATATCTGTGTGTGTTTTTGTTAAATGAAATTTACATACTTAAGTGGAATATTAGCAACTTTATGCGCCGTTATGACATTCATGAATTATACGTTTCTTTTCTTCATTTTAAGCTTTAATAGATTTTTTTGTATTAATCAGTTTTAATTTAATCTTAAGCCAGGCCTACTCACAGGTAAATTTTATTTACCTCTGTAGGCATTACTGTTTATAATTATGTACTGGTTAAATAAATAAATAAAAAATTAATATTAATTTTATTAAATACATAAATAAAAAGTTTACCCCGAGAAGGATTTGAACGTACGGCATGTACTTTGCTAGAGTACTGCTCTAACAAACTGAGCTATCGACATACAAGCCTTAATTGATGTAAATTTTTCCTTTATGTAAACTTTTTCGTTCATAACAAAACTTATAATAAATAAATTAATTAAACATCTTTAGACCTATACCAACAAATGTCAACCAAATTAGGGAACAATTTTAGATTCGCTGAATTTAAAAATTTGTTCTTCTAATTAGCTATATAAATATGTTTACTAATGAAGAAACCATTGAATCACCCATAGATAAACCAATTTCTTCAAATATTTTTATTGAATGCAAAATAATGTTGACTGAGAAAAAGAAAGCATGGTTGAACTAACTGTACACATATTTTCATTTATTAAGGAATACTTAGTAATCGAGTGAATGCAAAATATTATTGGTTACATAAAAATTACTATTTGTTCACCGATGGTTTTGAAAACAAATGATACACCAAAATGTATGTAATCCATAATAATAATAAATGTTTAAATTTGTTGTAAACAAATATAGAGAAAAGTGAGTTTAAATAAAGGGCAGAAGACTAGATACGCTGATTATACACGGTGTCCGGAAATGGCGATCCGGGTAAACATACCTATATCCGAAGTTGCTTCCTTTTACCGCTAGAGAGCGCCCAAGTTTTTAAAACAATTTCATTTTTTCAAAATAAACACTTGAACCGATTTTAACTAAATTTAGGAAACAGAGTTGCAACATAAATTGATATAACTAGACGTAAATGGGAACTTTTTTGATACATAGAAAATGAAAAAAATCTACATGGTGTCCATAAAAAAGATGTATTTTCTTACCCCCGCAGATATGACTTTCATTTTTGTTGTACTAATAGCATTTTGTTTACAAACTTTTTGTACTCCTTTAAAACGTTGGTACAACAGTCTCGTCGCAAAAAAAAATTTACTCAACCCTACATTTAATCATTACCTACTTACTTGGATGGAAAGCGGGAGAAAGTAAATACACAAATTACATGAAAATGCTTTAGTTTCCAAAAAATTTAAATTTTCAATCACAATTATGGATGTTTAACGCAATAAATTATTATGATAATTGTTCAAAATGTTCGCCGTTTTTTGAATGAGTTAATTTAGCTTTTCAATATGGAAACTGTAAGTAACTACTTACAATTATTAGTAGTTCGTACAACTTTTAAACTTAATTTCGCATTCGTGTCTTTTCTTCTTATGGTCAGTGCACGTTTTTAGAAACTTCTTTACAAATTTTCAATTTAGATAACGTTGGCTAAAAAAGAAATGTTTTACAAATCAAGGTCGTAGCAAAAAAAAAATTCGGAACGGTTCCAGATTTTTAATCGTGTAAATTAATGTATTAAAAATAAAATTTGATTAAAACAGCACTTATTTAAGTAAAAGATAAATTAATTAATTCAGAAAAACGAAGAACATTTTGAACAATTATCAATAATTTATTACGTTAAACCTCTTACAAATTTTTAGTTGGGCAAATGGTTTAGCCAAAAAAAATATTTTCTAAATTCCTACGTCTGAATCAGTAATTGTAACTTAACACTAATAATGTTATTATTAAAAATTGACAACTAATGGAAATAATGAATGATTAATTACCTACTGCTACAACAAGTGTACAAAATGGCCACCATTTTGTTGTACACATGCGTAATTCTACGCCGAAAATTAAATTGTACTCTTCATAGTGTAACGGGATTCCGAAGGGTGTTGGAACATTTAAAATTCTGTGATACAAATCTTCCTCACTTTCAATAGGAGAAGAATAAATTTTTGTTTTCATGGACCCCATAAAAAAAATCACAGGGTGTTACATCCGGTAACCTTGCTGGTTATTTTACAGGAGCATCATTACCTCTTCCTATCTATCGATTTGTATAAATCGTATTTAAATACTGGCACACTTCTAACGAAAAATGTGAAGGAGCACCATCATGCATAAACCACATATTCTGTCGTAATAAGGTCAAATTCTCTAGTAAAGCGGGTAATGTTTCTTGCAAAAAATTTATATAATTATTTTCATTTAATGTTTCTTGCAAAAAATTTATATAATTATTTTCATTTAAGTTATTTGGTATAATAACTGGACCTATAAGGAATTCGTCATAATTCTTGCCCACATACTAAATTTAAATTCCTGTTTGTAATGAGTAACTTTTGACGCATGGGGATTTTCATCAGAGTAAACACGTTCATTATGTAAGTTAGTTACACCGGATCTTGTAAATTTAACTTCGTCGGTAAATAAAATTCTACTATGGAAATTTGAAGTTTCTGATATTTGATTTTCAATAAAATTGCAAAATGTCAAGCAGGATTCTGGATCAATAGGTAATAGATAAGTCTTGAATTTTTTGAACATGGTATGGATGTATAAGTTGTTCTTTTAAAACCTCATTAACAACTGATTTTGGAACCGCTAATTCCAGCCCCAGGTGTCTAGTACTTACTTTTGGGTTTTCCTCTCAACTCTATCTACTGTGCTTGTAGTTCGTGACTTTAAACTACCCTTCTCACAAAGACGTCTAACAATGTTTTCAAAGGTTTGGTTAGTTAGGAAACGTTTCCCTGTAAACTCTAACACTCTCACGACCAAAAACCCTTAAACTAACAACATATCTACTTGTTTGGCATATGAATAAACAAAATTCATGATGACTCCAAGATAAACCGTAAGAAGAAAAATACTAAATGCTAAACAGAGTTCAGTTTAAATGACATTAAAGTAATAACCTCTTTTTTACTTGTCAAATTAATCATAGCCAACTTTTAATAAACACATTATTGGTGTATAAGTTACAATTACTGATTCAGACTTGTAGGAATTAGAAAATATTTTTTTTGGCTACAGCCTTTGTAAAACATTTCTTTTCTAGCCGACGTTATCTAAATTGAAAATTTGTTCTAAAAACATACACTGACCATAAGAAGAAAAGACACGTATGACGAAATTAAGTTTGAAAGTAATACTAACTACTAATAATTGTAAGTAGTTACTTACAGTTTCCGTATTGAAAAGCTAAATTAATTCATTCAAAAAAACTGAGAACATTTTGAACAATTATAATAATTTATTGCCTTAAGCATCCATAATTGTACTTGAAAATTAAAATTTTTATTGAAACTAAAAATTTTCATGTAATTGTCTATTTACTTCCCCCACTTTCCTTCCAAGTAAGCAGATAATGATTAAATGTAGGGTTGAGTAAATTAAATTTTTGCGACGAAACTGTACATCTGATCAACATTTTAGAGGAGTACAAAAACTTTGTAAACAAAATGACCTAGTAGTACAAAAAAAAATGAAAGTTATATCTACAGGGGGTAAGAAAATACAAATTTTTTCTTGACACCATGTAAATTTTTTTCATTTTCTACATATTAAAAAAAGTTTCCATTTACGTCAAATTATGTCAATCTATGTTACAACTCTGTTTCCCAAATTTAGTTAAAAGCGTTTAGAAATTATTTCGAAAAAAATGCAAAATGAAGGAACTTCGGATATAGGTATGTTTACCTGGATTTCTGGACACCCTGTAGGTCTACTTTGTGTTGTTCAATACAATACAGTAATAAACTGACAAATAAACAAATTAAACGTATGGTCTTACAGCTAACAATAATTGCTACTTACTGCATACAATAGGTTGAGAGCAAACTTGTAAAGTTTCAACTAAACCATTTTCATGTGTAATAGTTGTTCGAAAAACCATTCTACACCGAGTAGATTTCTTTTTGCTTCTCGATCCAATTTGATCAGGAAATCTGTGCTCAACATCAACATTTCTTTCTTTGAGTATACCAACACAGTCACATGTACCAATCATATCCTTTGAAGGATCAAGCTGTAACTCAATTATCACCGTACCATCTGATTTCTTTTCAATACATGGTGTGGAGTTTTTCCCACTTACACGACATGCTTGATAAAACATATGAGGGCTTGGTTTTCCAACATCGGTACCAATGAATACCTAAAAAAATTAAAGATATGTTATAACAATTTTCACCTTAAACATTTTTCATTAATTCTATTTGTAATGCATGTTATCATTGTTAAAGAGTTAAAAGAAAAAAAACTAAATTGAGTAATTTTGTAACATTCCCTCGTTTAAAACAGAATTTATTTTTTATGTCATTTAACATAATTGAAAAATAATATTAACGTTAAATGTGATTTAAAATATTGTAATGTTGATGCTATTTTTAATGTCCTCTAGTGCAAAAATGACATTAAAAGAAGAGGATCGATCCACTAGAGATAGGAGATGTCGAAGCCAAAACTGTAGCAATTTGCGATGTATTAGAGCAGCATTGAAACTCATCATTATTTACAAAACCTACTTTGCTTACTCTCGATGAGTAACTAAGAAGGTAGCTTCTGTTGCAAATGATGCAATCGATTTTAGATTTTGATATGGTTTTGTTGCATTTATTATAGATGATTTTCTTGGTTATTTAGCTGTTTGAGAGTTTATACAAGGTGGAACAAAAGTATCAAATAATGGCTTTAACTTTGTTGTTTGCAAAGTTACAAAAAAATACTCAATATACAACTTATTTCGTTCATTACCCTACATGTTTTAGTGAGGTGGTAGGCATGTATACTCCATGCCAGCCGGGGAGGTACCACCACCCTTACCATGGGCTCCTTAATATTGGGTCTCCGATTTTCTGAGCTCGGTAAGGGCAGCCGGTTACCTTTTCCATCATCCTTAATCTATTCTCATCCTTATTCTTCCTTCTCGCCCTCACTGTCTTCCTATCGGATTAAAAGTCCCAAATTAAAAAATAAGATGGCTGTGGTTTCTAGGGTTATAAATTCCGGACGTAAAATCCTGCCCCATTCGGATGTCCGGGAGGGCAGGGCCCAAGCGACCTCGGTCATCGAAAGTATCAACTTTCTGATTCACTACTGCAACATCCGCGGTATCAGGTCTAATCTTAATGCTATTCACCAACATCTTGAACAATTACAACCTGATATACTGTTTCTATCTGAAACACAAGTCTCCTCGAAAGCTCCGAGTCACCCGACTTGCAATTTCCTCAATACCATCTTCACTCTAACTTTCGATATAAAGGAGGCGTATGTGCGTACATCAAGGGCAGAATTGCTTGCAAGAGGGTTTCTTCCTTAGAAAATAAAAATTTTGACGTGACTTGGTTTAAACATTCTGGTCCTAATTTTGTAAAATTCTACTGCTGCATTTATAGGTCTCCTAATGACAGCAACTTTCAAGACTTCTTCGATTACCTTAGTATGAAAGTTGACTATCTCCTGTCTCAGTTTCCATCTCGCGATATCTCATTTGTAGGCGATTTCAATGTTCATAACTCTAATTGGCTTCAATTTTCATCTACTACAAATCCCGCTGGTCATAGTGCAGAAACATTTGCTATTTCATGTGATCTCACACAAATGATTTCTGAAACCACAAGAATCCCTGATAACCCTAACCATACTCCACATCTTCTAGGTCTCTTTCTTACATCAAACCCTCTTGTTTATAAAACTTCCGTTCTTTCGCCTTTAGGTCTTTCCGACCATTGTCTAATAAAAATCATTTCTACTGTACCTAATTCCACTGTTGTTCGCAAAACCGATAGAACCTTGTGGTGTTTTAAGTCAGCTCGATGGAGTGATTTACGGATTTCTTTGCAACCTTTCCATGGCGTGAATATTGTTTAAGTCGTCCTCTTCTTCGGACATCGCTCTTTCAGTATCTGAAGTCATCCTCATGGGAATGGAGTTATACATTCCGAAAAACAGTACCGTGTAGGTCATTCACGTTCCCAACCCTGGTTCAATAAGGCTTGTTCTGATGCAATATCTTTAAAAATAAATGTTACATTAAATGGAAATCTAATAAATCGGTTGACAGTCATGTAGAATACGTTGGTGCTAGAAATATCTGCAAAAGTGTCATCACTAAAACTAAAAAGTTGTTCGAACAACGAAAATGCAATGAACTAGCTACATCTCCTTTAGGCAGTCGTAAATTTTGGTCTTTAGCAAAAGCCATTAGTAAAACTTTCGAACATCTTCATTTCCCCTGACATCTATTGACGGATCGGTAGTTGCTGATTCTGTAGACAAAGCCAACGTTTTTGTGGATTTGTTTGCATCAAACTCGTGTCTCAATGATTCTGGAAAAGATGTGCCCTAGTCAACTCTTCTTCATACGTTATGAAACCAATTCATTTTCGGTACAAGCTCTTGGAATCGATCATCAGTAGGCTTGATCTCAATAAGGCGACTGGCCCAGACGGTATCCCAGCTATTGTCTTAAAGAAATGTTCCCCGAACTAGTACCAGTCCTATCTAAGCTCTATACGATCTCTATATCTTCTGGGGAATTCCTTCATCATGGAAGTTAGCAAATGTTCAACCTATTCCCAAAAAGGTGATAAGAGCGATCCCTCAAATTACAGACCAATTGCCATCACTTCCATTTTGTCTAAAATCATGGAAAAAGCCATCAATCAGCAACTGCTCACGTTCCTTGAAACTAACAAACTCCTTAGTGACCACCAATATGGGTTTAGGCAAAGTCGTTCAACAGGCGATCTTCTTTCATATGTGACCCAAGTTTGGAACAATACAGTAGAGCAGTCCGGTGAAACAGTTGTAGTCGCTTTAGATATCTCAAAGGCATTTGACCAAGTTTGGCATAAGTGTTTACTTGCCAAACTCACCTCGTTTGGGTTAAATGATACGCTCATCAACTGGGTTTCTAGTTTCCTTGATAAAAGGCGAATACGTGTCGTAGTTGATGGCTTTTTCAAAAGAAGTTAGCATTAACGCGGGCGTACCACAGGGATCCGTTATAGCGCCTACACTTTTCTGCTGTACATAAACGACCTTATTTCTTCTACAACTAACCCCATCCATTGCTTTGCTGACGATAGCACTCTTCACTGTAGTTCATCTCAGTCTACTCATAGTGATAATCCACCTTCTATGTCAAATCAAGAAATTAAAGCTGAAATGGCAAATTCAATCAACAAAGACATTCAACGTATTCTCGAATGGGCAAGCAATAATCTAGTTAAATTTAATGCTAACAAAACTCAGTGTTGCCTCATGTCCGCCAAAAAAGATCGATCATTTCCTCTTGTAAGTATGAATGGCTCAGTTCTTAAGTTTTCAGACTCTATTACTCTGTTGGGTATGACTGTATCTTCAAACCTCTCATGGGTTGACCATCTTCTGTCAGCTACCAAAACAGCTACTCGTAAAATAGGCTTTTTGTACAGATCTAAGCAGTACTTTACCTCTCGACAACTCCTTCTGCTGTATAAGGCCCAAATTCGGCCTCATCTGGAATATAATTCTCACCTTTGGGTTAGTGCTCCCCAATACGCTCTCGATATCGTTGATCGTATTCAAAAGAGAGCGATTAGGCTTATAAATGACCCGTCCTTAACTTCTCACATACAGTCCCTTGAGCATAGAAGGATGGTTTCAGTTCTTTCTTTGTATTATCGTTATTACAACGGCTATTGTGCTGGTGAATTACATTCTTTGATACCATCTCCGGCTATCTTTGAGAGAAACACTCGGTTCGCTCATTCACATCATCAGTATGCAGTACAAATCTCCACTTGTCGTACCAAACGGGCGCAATCCACATTTTTCTACACGGCTTCTAAACTCTGGAATGATCTCCCTAGTTCCTGTTTTCCTCTCACTTATGATATGAGAAAATTTAAGGTAGCTGTTCATAGGCATCTATTGGCAATTCATTATCCCTCTATCCATCCTCCTAAGTGTTCCTGAGTGCTTTAGCACGGTAGGCCTTATTTAACCTGTTCAGGTCCACAATCATAAAAAAAAAAAAAAAAGTTTTAAGTTTTTTAGTTTGTTGATATCTTCTTTTGTTTTGTTGCTATGGCAACCAACTTTTTTTTTTAATGGGACATACTTTTTAGTCATTTTAAAACAGTCATAACATTTTTTAATTTTTGACAAAATATATATTTATTATGACTCAAGTCATCACCTCTAACTAAGAATCCTATGGAAAAAGTCATGCAATTATTAAACAAAAACATTACTTTTGGTAAAGAATGCCATTGGAAGTTTGACAATTAAATTTATACAAATGAACAATAAATAATTATTTGTTTAAAGCAAAGTTTTTGTTCAACATTCTTGTAAGTTATTAATTTTGAAGACATGCACATTTGAGTGAGAAACAATGTATTGAAATCTTAATGATTTACTAGTATAGAGATATAAAGAGGACTCAAAGTGAAGTGTGTTAATGTAATCAATGGAATTTACCCTGATACTTCCGTATCTCAAGGAACAATTTCTCAACAAAAAAATTTTGGGAAATTGGTAGTGTTGAATACGTGAAAAGAACTGGAATACCGAATTCGGCAATAAGTGAGGAAAAAGCTTTAGATGTTTTGTTGGAAATTAAAGAAACGCCACAAGTTTCAATGAGGGAAGTAGCAGAAAATTTAGAAATTAGCTATACTTCCGTGCTTAGAATTTGATAGACCGATAGATTTCTGTGAGCAAATGATGGAATGATATGCAGATGAGAATTTTGCTTCAAATATTGTATTCTTTGATGAAGCGACCTTTATACTAAATGGCACATTAAATCAACATAATTGTCAGTATTGGGTCAAAACAAACCCACACTGGGTGCAAGAAGCACACACACTTTTGCCACTGATCGATATCTTCCACTGCTTCAAACTCATATCAAACCTGCAATCACTGCATTAGAATCAGGTGAAAACGGATGTATTGACATTAGAATTTTCTTCTAACACAATGGAGCTCCTCCACATTAATTGGTACATGTTGGAGAGTACTTAAATAATGTTTTCTAAACAGGTGGATTGGCACAAGGCGATCTATTGCGTGGCCTGTCAGATCTCCGGATTTGAAGCCCCTAAATGTTTTTCTATGTGGTCATGTAAAATATGTGTTCAAACAAGGACCATGTAATTTGGAGGACAAATGTCGAAATGCGCAGACTGCCTGTAGAGGTGTTCACAAAGCTACTCCAGTACAATTTAAATGCAGATTAGGTCATTGCTTGGCAGCTAACGGAGCTCGGTTTGAACATTTGATTGAATATTGCTGTGTTTTGTATTTAGTCTACCTTTGTTACTTATTAAATATTTAACTTTGTCTAAATTTTAGTGTTGTGATTGAGTTGTAATGAATATTTCTTTCTCACTTATTTATTTTTTTTTAATTGCAAAATGTTATGACTGAATGGAGAAAAATATTCTTATTTCAAAATGACAAAAAAAGTATGGGTGCCATAAAAAAAAAAGTTGTTGCCATTGCAACAAAACAAAAGAGGTCATCAACAAACTGAAAAACTCAAAACATGTATGGTAATGAAGCAAACAGCTTTTATATTGGACGTTTTTGTAAGTTTGCAAATAAAGTTAACGTCATTATTTAATACTTTTTTTCCATCCTGTATATAAACAAGTATAAATTATTTTTATATAATTATTTTGTTGTTAAAGGTAAAGTATAGAATAATATTTTAATATATTTCAGTATCATCTAAATGACAAAACCGTAAAAGATAGGGAAAATCGTATGATATGAATTCTATGTGGTAAAATATTCTACCAAATCTTGCAACAGTAAGATTAAGTGACTAATGTGAAGGTGTAGATTACTACTCACTTGGTAGCATTTTTACATTCCTGTATATTATATGTAAAGGGAAGGTATAGCGATCATGAAAACATTCAATGTATTATAGAAAAATCGTAGATCCCTATCAACTTTTGGGACATATAGGATTAACATAAGTGCTTGTTAACCTACACAGTATTTAAATTATTTGAAGTAAACTAGTCATTTAAATGAAGCTATTAATTGAAATTTCTCGCAAGCATGGAAAATACTAAAAAACTATTAGATATGAAATTTCAAGCTGATAGAGTGATTAGAAATATCTTTATAAAAAAATTATTCTTATATAAATTGAGACTTTTAACAAAGATTTTCGACTGGGGTGCTATGGAATGAATAAAAGTGTTGAAAGACATGTAAAACTCAAAATATTTCAGTTTCACATTTATTAAGTAATTATATAAATCCGTTAGTACTTTTATGGTATATATGTATGTATACGGGAATGTTGAGTGGAGACACTTGAGATTTTTTGTTGTTATATTAATACCAATTTGAAGAAATAAATTTGCACAACTCAAATAAATAAATCTGTAGAGTGCTAAATTCACTTGCACTTGTATTTTTGATCAAACATTTATAAGAGCTGATTACTATACACCAGTTTTTAAAAATTCAGAAACAGTAAGATGTGCCGTGGCTATAATTTTATGATCATCTGAATTATAAAAACTAGTGTGCAGTAGTACCAATTTAACTGCAGATTTACCAAGACTAAAATGTTTCAATAATAATAACAATAAATGAAAAGCATACTACTGAATGTTATGTTCTTTTTAGTAGTTAATAAATTTTATTAAATCATCTTGTTAATAAGATTCGAAATACCCTTTATGGATGAAGGGTATTCTTTCAGAGTGTCTACCCATATTGTACTATACATGTCATATAGTCATGCCGATATTTTGCATTCTCACGTCTACATTTAACCATTCTCAAAGACTCTCTTCAGAAAACTACACCGGAAAACTGATTCACGCTGCTATTAACTAAGCTTTAATATAGTTACATCTGGGGATTTATATAAGGTGCATCTTAATAACTTTGAAATAACTTCATTGCCACGGTTCTTGGCCCTGTAGTCAAACTCTTGCAGAACTGTCGATTATCAATAGGACATTATCGGGGCACCTTATGCTATAAGATTCTCCGACAATTTCTACCAAAAGTAGAAACCAATTTACAAGTTCCCAGTTATTCTTTTACCGGCACATTTGCAATGTCAAATATTTGCACTTTATGTATACTTTTTATTCAGAATTGTTGTAGTTTCTTTATTACAAGATTTAATATAACATTATTACAAATACCTACGTTTGAAATTCTATTGGCTGTATTCCAAATAATAGTGCAAAAAACACTGAATTTTGAATAATTATGAAAGAATTCTACAAAAATCTTTCTTCAATTGAGCCCTATTTAATATTGAAACCGTCATATGCTCAAATAAAAATGGTACCAACATATCTAACAAGTTAGTACTAAGTTACATAAAAAAATTATTTTGGAATAATAAGACATGTACATTACTTCAATTATATATACTATGTGGTTTCATGATCCTGTGTTCCAAATTGGGCAAGAAAGATAAGAATCCAATAACTCACTGAAAAGAAATGAGATAAGCATAGGTTTGTACTAAATCAAATTGCGAGCATTAAAATGGAAAAGTAAGAGTAATGGCGTAAATTATTTGTTTTCAATGAACAAAAAAGCAGTTTATAAGTAAATTATGTACCTAATTAAAGATTTTTGTAACTTCTTAATCGATGCAAGCTTTGTCTTTATGTATGTAGAATAGATATAATTTCTATACATAACAAGATCACAGTCAAATTGTTTTACTAATGGAATGTAAGCCCGCAATTCACTATGTTTCACACATAGTTCAGTCATGTTAGACTAGTCATATTAGACCTAAATAAATCGAAATTGGGGAATTTGTAGTACTGAGCAGAATTTTTGTAGAGACCTTTATTTTCTCATTATATAGTTATGTAGAAACCCCAGCAAAAATCACTGTAGCATTTTGAGATATGAGAGGTCAAAGGTCACGATTTTGAGTTTTTTGAGAATTGATCGCTTAATATGCATCGTACGCCATTAAAAGCTATTATAAAAGTTGTAGCTAATAAAATTCACGATTGTACGAATTTTGGATTAGTTTCTGAGAGTGCAGTGATGGGAGCGCGCTCAATTTATACAATAACGCGGCGGAAGGCGGTTAATTAATAAAATGTTGGAAAAAAGAAACCTGCATTACATCGCATGGCTGAAATGTGTCAAGATAAAACCTGCACCCCATGCAAATTATTTGAAAGCGGAATAACTTTTCTCCTGGCGGTGTACAATGCTCCAAAATTGGAAAAAAGCATCCATAATTTAAAGTAAGAATTAATAATAACATTATCACGATTTGATATAATTATGTCTTAGATATACACATTTTATAAATCGACAAGACCGGTTCATTTGGCGCTGCCGCCTTCCAGTGAAGCAGCTTGGCAGCACCAAAGGAACTGTTAAAACGCAATTTTTGTAATTGCAAGAAGGGGTGTGGTGCAAAGTGCAGCTGCAGGAAGGTCTGGTTAAAATGTACCGCAATTTGTGGACAATGCCATGGCCTTGCGTGCCTCAACTCTTCGCCCACATTGCAAGCAAAATTCGACGATGAAGTGTGCGAAGTTGAAGATGTTTCTGCGACGACAGCAGAGACCGACGTTGACGATGAAACAGAAAGAGACGAATCGTCACAAGATGAGAGCGAAAGGGGCGTAGCGAGTGGGAGCGAAGAACAGGACTAATAATTACCAACATTATTTTATAAATAAATAATAATCATACCGTAGCGAAATTAACGTGGGGAAAGTGAATTAACCGCCTTGTTCCGCGTTATTGTATAAATTGAGCCCGCGCTCGCCCATCTCTGTGCTATATATCAGAAACGGCTAATAGCACGAAGTAATCAATTTTGTAGTGAATTTTATTAGCTACAACTTTTATAATTGATTTTAATGGCGTGCGATACATAGTAAGCGAGTAATTCTCAAAAAACTCAAAATCGTGACCTTTGACCTCTGATATCTCAAAATTCTCCAGTGATTTTTTTGCTGGGGCTTGTACCCAACTGTATAATGACAAAATAAAGGTCTGTGCAAAAATTCAGCACAGTACTCAAATTCCACAGGAAAATCCTATAGAATATGTAAATTTACGTGTAATACCATTGCTTATACATTTAAGTTAGTTAGGTCTAGCATATTAGTGCATTCATTTGTAATCTGTTTTCCTTATAATTTTACTCAGGCTTGGTTGAAAAACGATACATACCAATTACCTTGTCCTTTAAATAAGCTTAAATATGTTTTTTTTTCTTCCTTATTTAATAAACAATATTATTATTATTAACATGCCAAAGCAACATGACATATTCAAACTTTTATTGGTTATTACCAATATTAATAGTAAACATTCCATTATAGTTACATCTATTCTACATACATAAAGATAAAGCTTGCATAGATTGGAGCTTGTATGTCGATAGCTCAGTTGGTAGAGAGGTACTCTAGCAAAGTACATGTCTTAGGTTCAACTCGAGGTAAACTATATCTTTATGTATTTAAAAATTTTGTTATTTATAGCACAGTATAGATATATAGCTAACGCATACAGTAGCGACATTACATAGGAATTTTGTGGCTAATTTTGTTTACGCCTGCGTCATTCTGTACTATCAGCAAAATGGCGATAGTGAGTGTTTAGACTGATCCGCTGATTTTAATTTCTTTTGATTTATCATAAGAAGGTGTATCTATTTGTAATAACCGACTTGTCATAGGTGATGTAATTAATATACAAATAAAATGTATACATCAGCTTCTGTTTTGTTTTGAAAATGGATCGTACGAAGCGAGGTGGATTCACATGTTCTTTTAAAGAATGTCGCAACAACAGTAGCGGAAATTGAGAATTTATTACATATATTAACAGTTTTGTAGAGAGTCTATATAGTTATGTATGTTTATTGGACTAAATTTGATTTTTTCATTAGTTACATTTCTTCTTAAAAAAAATTTGAATTTAAGCACCTGTACTTTCCTCAAAATGGTTGTATCTGTTGACGGTCATCGATTTCAGCCACACAAATATCAAAGGTGCAGAAAAGCTTTGTCATTACTGTATATGTTAGCTATATATCTATACTGTGATTATAGGCACTTCCACGAACAAACCGATGCATGTCAAACATTTATTTAGCTAGTTCCAACAAATTATTCATGCTACTATTCCGTATGTCCCCAAGACTCAAAAGGAGATAGAAACGTTGGGACTACTTACATAAATTAATGACATGCAACTAAACTTACATGAAATTTCCATTATGTAAGTTATCTTCTTTATTAACTTTTGGTACATACTTTGTTCTCTCTTTTTTTGGAACATGTATTTTCAATGCAATGTGCTATCTGTGTAGTATATGTAATCAAAGGTATATTGCACACATTGCATAAATACTACAACAAATGACGATAAGCATATGTGCTGTTGAAATTAAAATCTAGATGGAACCACATTTTTCAAATAAGCAATTCCGTTAGTGTGCATTATTCAAAGTTTACATACATCCCAAGTATTTTGTTTAAGAAGCATTTGCAAAAGATAAATTGCATAATTAAACACGGCGACGTCGACGAAAAATTGATAGCAGAAAATTTGCATTGAAAATTAGGGAACTATTTTAAGCAATACATTTTGGCGGCTAAAACATAAATAAGTACAATAAACTGTCAACTGATAATAGTTATTTGTAGGAACAATAGTTATGCCAGTAAGAGCAAAATAGCGGGCTGAGATCTGCAAATGCTCGCAAAAATGCTTTCTGGATATATGTATCAAATTTTGTGTTGACCTTATAAATTCATTAAAAATACTTTTGAAAATGTTTCTGTCGGTGCCACCATATTTTAAGTTATATTAGGAGCACTGAACATCAACAGGTTAAATGGCTCTAATATGTGTCTATCACAGCTATCAGTAAAGGTTGATGTATGAAAAATCAGTGGTGTCAAACTAGAAATTTTAAAGTTTTTACGAAATTACCTGTAATGTTGCAGGTTTTTGATATCCCACAAGTTGCACAACAGGAAAACCATTTCCAGTTCTATCTTTAACAGCACCTCTACTACCTTCAGTTTGATAACGAGCTCTGTGTTGTTGTTCTGGTTGGCTAACAATTCTTAAACTAACATTACCTAAAAATAGTGTTGTAGAATAAATGTTTATAAAAAAATCTAAATTAGTACTTTCTCGAGCTACATTTGTTAACTGTGATGTGAGAGTGATTGATTGTGAAGAAGTAGGTCTACTTATAAGTGGTGTACATCGTGGCATTGCATGATTTCCATTATTACTTTGACTGGTGTGCATACTAATAGACGGAGTAGTGGTCGATGGAGCAGTACGTATTATTCTAAAACAAAAATGGTTTGCAGGTCAGTTATTGCCTGTTTAAAAACACAAATTAATTGTTAGTGTTATTATTCAATAACATTAAGCAAACAACTAGTAATTTAGAAACAGTTGTTGACTAAAACATGAAGACGTGACACTTACGACATAGTATCCTGACAGCTTCGTATCGTTTCAGGAAAACTGAAATTGTCATTAATCTCATCATCCTCTAATTTAATATCTAATCTTGGTCGTTTAGCTTCTGCACGTTCTCCACTCCATGTTAATCGATCTGTTAAATTTGCTCGATGATCAACATGTTGATCAAATCTACGTATAAAATAAATAAATAAATGAAATAAAAAACGCACATTTCTTACCCTAATCCACTATCATTTGAATTATCACAAGGGTCAAGGCTGCGTCTATTTGCTGCTCGTACCTTACCAGGAAATGCTCGAACCATTGCCAATCTTTTACCAGCTGATATTCTTCTGTCTGTTCTTCGTTCCCTTGTTGGACTATGTGGTGTAACTACTGTAGGAACTGTACACATAGTCATTTTTGGAGTAGCTGCAAAAAAAAATACATTTGACTGTAAATAGACGAAAATTGTGAAGTATTAAAAAACGTAAAA
The DNA here is from genome assembly GCA_036346205.1 of Vesta saturnalis. Taxonomy (NCBI): domain Eukaryota; kingdom Metazoa; phylum Arthropoda; class Insecta; order Coleoptera; family Lampyridae; genus Vesta; species Vesta saturnalis. The sequence goes on from JARFJB010001943.1 coordinate 2,103,907, forward strand.
TATAACATTTAGGTTTAATAAGTCAAGGACGTAATATTTACTTACATCAATACAAAATTATGTCGTTCATTGCATGATAGATAAATAAATTGATGTTAAAAACAGTCAGAAAAGTATATTAATCACACATAAACATATTGTGATATATATTTCTAGTCCTCATCTCTGTTGAAAATAATTAATAAGAATAATACCAAAAATTGTAGTCGGACTATTCGAAAACCTTTCTCACTTTTGATTACTTCAGTTCATTTTTAGTATACATTTTTATACTCTAACACATAAAATAACAAAGAACTGCAAATAACATTTGTGTTTTGCCAGAAAATTCCTCGAAATGTAAAATGTTAACATTGGGTATGTATTAAATTCAAATAATGGGTTAATCCACAGTGTGCTGATGCCATTGTTTCACTTATGCAATCTTTATACGGGCCTGAAGACAATGCACTGATCGTCATAATAAAGATAGAATGGCTTGTAATAATTGTCGCTTACTCTCAATAAGAGAAATATATTTTCAAATTTTGAATATTTCATTAATGCATAATAAAGATTTTATGTTATGAAATTTACTATTGAGCATTGTACAATTTAATAAATAATATAATTATACTTACAACACTAATAAAATACAAATTTTACTGAGCAAACGACACTATATTTGATTCCATCTAGGTAGTTCGGTCTTATACCTTTATGTCAAAATTTAATAAAATTTAGAGTGATTACAATAAGTTTCCCTTTAGATGGGAAAATCAAAAAAGTAAATTAACACTTCGAAACGATTAAGTTCCACAATCCCTCAGAACTTGAAAAAAAAAATTATTGGTGTTTTTTTGCTCTAAGTACATTGAAAATTAAGTAGGTGTTTACGTTAGGTGTATAAAAGTGCATTTTTATTGGTTCTGTAAATATAAACTCAAATATATAAAAAAAAAAGAAGTCAATAATTTAGATAAGCTTGATTGTAATTTGTAATTACGTTGTGAATTCAAACACAATGAAAAATATTTTATAGAGATGTAAATTATATTATGAAACGTTATTTACAAACACATGATGTATTGTAAGACAGTGTGAATGTTTAATAACCTCGTTCATTAGCACTCATTAAAAGCACAAATATGCAACTAGTCTGTGTGATATGATACACAATTGCACTGAGTAAGGTGAAACATGCCAAAATTTATACCGAATGAAACCTGTGTTTTTATTAATTTTGTGACTATAAAAACGTTATTAATTATTGTTATCAATCTACTTCGTTTTTTAATTAATATGAATAGTGAGTAAAAATAATATATATACAATTATTATTTTTTATTTCGCAACAAAGGTATTAGTAATACTGTTGATCGAAAAATAATATAAAATGTAAGCAATGATAAGATTAACTATTAACAATTTATAATCAATTCGTATGATGAACATTATTTACTTGATATGCATCAAAAATATAAAATTGTTCTCTAGTATGCCTTATGGTTACTAACGGTGTTACTTGAGAACATGCATTATGCTATCCACATGCCAAGAATTAGATAAATATAATTTGAGTAGATAAAGTCGAGGATCAAGTGTAGGTAAAATGCCAATAAAAATAAAATTGTAGATATATAATGGCGTATTCGTAATATATTCGTAAATAATGTAAGGAATTCGTCCATTACTAAAGTATCCAACATCCTAGTATTGTTTAAAACAATAATTACATTTTTTAATTCATAATACAGTGTTTTTATACCTCAGATAAAAGTAAAATTAGCAATTCCAGAAAAACTAAAGTTTACTATCCTTAAATAAATTATGAATTGTGCGAGAACTACATATTTAATTACAAAATAATGTTTACATCTTATAGATATCTAAAAAAACATAGTCATGATGTAATTTTATAGTCATACTGCCTTCTTAAAAGTTCTAAATTCTATTTAGTAAACAATGTGACGTTAAAAACGCTTGCCAAATTTTGAAATACCTTGAAATAACACATTCTAGAATATAAATAATAAAATTATATGCTGTATACGTAAAAAATTGCTACATACTTTAAACGAATGCTGTAACAACTTAACAAGTACCACATTACCAAGAAACATAATCAATTTACAATTTTTGCAATGGAGTAGGCGACAACATTTTTTATTAGGTTGGCATGTGAACTACAATGAGAAATATTTTAAATGACATTTCAACAACTTAACACTAACCTAACTCCACTTGTGTTAGATCAAGTGTTCTCGGCACTGAAATATGGCCTATCACTATCAGGGATACACAGTTGGTGAAGGCAATGCTGCCTGATCTTACGAATGTAATAGGTAATTCAGTACAATAGGTAACAACAGTGGAACATCTGGCAACAATGATTTTTATCATACACCTTAACCAATTGTTTAAAGTATCACATTCTTGTTTTGACAATTACTTTTGGAAATTTCTAGTTAACATACAACAATAGTTATTTGTATTATAAGTAAAGGAAAGTATTGTTTTTCTTTAGGAACCGTGACCTTTCTAATCGAGGCGCAGCCGAGATTAGAAACGCGATGAGTAAGGAAGAAGCTATTTTTCTATAAGAATAATACATAAAATTTGTTCGAACACTAAATGGAAATGGATTACATTTTATAAGAAATTATTTAAAAAATACATGACATGCGCGAGAATCAAATTGCCATTTGCATCACTGCAGCAACTAAACAAAAATAGGTAAACAAAAGTTTTGTCAAGTGATATCGCGTGAAAATGGAAATAAATAATGAAAATCATCCTGAAATATCGGCATTAGCGCTTGAAGCTGTTGCTAGTTTATTACCCTTGAAATCACGAGATAAATATGAGAAGACCTACAATATTTTTAATTCGTGGAAGATTTCAAAGAATGTAAGGGATATCGCCGAAGAAGTTATGCTTTCTTTTTTTCATGCAAAGGTTAGTTTTGCTGAATACATTTTTTATTTTAAGTTTTATCTTTATATTTTATTACAGGTTGAAAGACTGCAAATCTTCCACGCTGTGGTCGACATATTCCATGTTGAAAAGTATGGAAGAAAACCGTCGATATATCGAATTAAATTTAGCTTACAGTTATCTTCAGCGGAAAAGATTTTAATCAGCCATCAACGTCAAACAGTTGAATCCCACCAACCATCAACTGCCCTAAAACGTTACTGCATTACAGTTTAATCTGTGTAGCCTTTCACCAATTTCTACCGTCAAATTGGATTTCATTACCATATGTTATCAAATTGTCACTATCATTTAATGATTTACAATTAAAACGTTGTTACGAACATAAGTCTTCTAACGTTACGATTTGCAATAAATTAATTTATAATTCCTAAAGAAATGGTTGCTATGAAGAAAGATAATTTTCTTTCGATTTCTTAATCAAACACCACGAATTTGCCGAAAATCTTGCTGAATATTACCAGTAAATAAGTTTTTCGGACGACCAGAATCTTACCAGTGCTTCATTGTTTAAAGTATCACATTTTTGTTTGACAATTAGTTTTGGAAATTTCTAGTAACGTACAACTACAGTAGTCATCTGGTTTAAATATCCACTGATAGTTGTAAAGCAAAGTAATCTTCTAATTTAGGATTTTTAAGAATTTTATTGTAAATAAAAGCCTTTCAAAGTAAAAACGGACAAAATATTCGGAGGCAATTACACTTTTTTTACGCTTAATAAAGGAATTCAACTTAATAAATTAGCTGGATAAAGAATTCAAAAATGCTATATTGACAAATAAACTTTTAAACCAATAATCGTTAAAAAAAGTGACGAACTAAAATTCGTCTATAATATTAATGTTTTCAAACCAATGGGCCAATTTAAAGTTTTTTGTAATGAACGTTGAAAAATATGGAATTTTTTCAAAGCCTTCGGGATGGTAGCAAAACTAAACGATGTTTTTAATTATTTGGTAATCAACAATGGTACACAAAGTTTACACTATATGAAATAAGTTCTTTTAAGATTCTGTTTTCTATTCATGATTTATCCAAAATTTGTCCGAATTACAGCATTTTGCTGAAACCTTATATTAAACTTTTTATCGAAAAGTTTTCTAGTGAAATAAAATGATATGAATTTAAAAAACACTTTTAAAACAAAATTATAAACTAGGATAACTGTTATATATTATTGCTTAACAATCTACACAATACTGGAATCTATTTGATCATTTTTAATGCATCGATTTCTGCGAGACTTTCAGGTCTCTTAGAACGTATTGTTTAATTCATTCAAATGTTCTGTAATTCTATTATATTTCAGGTCACTTACAGGTTGAAAGACTGCAAATCTTCCACGCTGTGGTCGACATATTCGCCCACTAACTCTGTATGAGGCAAGACATACCGCTGTAAAATATCAATGTAAATTTGAGCTGTCGACCGCTTCACCGGAAAAACTTGAAGGGGTGTCTTTCCATACATTGAAATCCCTACCCACACCATAACCGACCCACCATTAAAACTTTCGCATTCTGTTATTAAATTCTGATTAAACCTTTCACCAATCCTTCTCCGCATTCTTTTTCTTTCATCCACTATGTTAAGACTAAACCTTGACTCAGGGATATTCAATTCTCCACCATTTTCAACGAAATTTCTTCTAGTAACAGGACCTTCTGCAGGTCTCCTAGCTTTTAAATTAACTTCTTTTAGACTTCTACATACCGTCTTCTTTCTTAATCCAAAACCACGAATTTGCTGAAAATCTTGCTGAACATTTACCGCAGTACATAAGTTTTTCGAGGACGACCATAACCCACCTTCCATGCAGTGCTTCTTGTTTCTTCGTACTTGAAAACCGCTCTACGAACAGTTGCTTCATGGACTCCCAACTACACGAGCGTTGTAACGTTTACTATGCCCATCGTTTACTAAAGCAACTAATCTTACTAATTGTTCAGGATTTATTTGAGGCATTTTATGTAAATTTAATCACTAAAACTTTTTTATATAATCTACAAACAAAGCGTCAAATATGGAGGCACACAACATTTTTTTTTCAAAGGAAATGTGATCTTATAATGAAATAAATTTGTGGGATAAAAGTTTCAACAAAAATGCTGTAATTCGGACAAATATAGAGATAAAAATCAATGAATAAAAAAAAACAGAACGCTAATAAAAAAAGTTCGTCATATATCATTAGATGTCATTAATGCCAACACATTAAAGTGTAATTTAAGTCAAAATAACGTTGTTACATACTTTGTATTTTTTAGTAAATTTCGGTGAAAAGTCAAACATAAGGATACATTGTGTTCGATGTTGATATCGTTAAATGTTATTAGGTATCATTAATGTACGCATATTAAAATGTAATTTACGCCAGAAAAATATTACATGTTTTCATTTTTTTGGAACAGTCGGTGAAGGCAAAAATCAGGATACGGTGTTGAAGTGACGCTTTTTCTCTATGCAGAGGTGGTTTCATGTGGACATTGTTAAATGTTATGAAGTATTGTTAATGTATGTATAATAAAGTGTAATTTAAGCCACGGCAATGTCATATCAGAAGATAAGTATTAATATCAATTACAATATTTGCTAGAACAACTGAAACACATTAAAACAGCACTATTAACAAATGGGTCTTCTAACATTGATGTCGTAAACAACATGTAGTAACATAATAAAATACTTATCTTTTTTGAGTTTTTTTAATGGTGTATTTTAAATAATACAATCTAAACGTTTCGATAACACTTACAGTTATCTTCGTCAGTAGTAATATCTGTTAAAAATTGTTAAAGATGTTGTAAACAATTTTATCAAAGTTGAAAATTTATAACATAAACGTCAAAAAGAAAACTTTAATAAATTATACAAGCAGCAAAATAATAGACCATCTATTGATTATAAATAAACAGTTATAAACCTTTCTGATAATGTTGTTTCAGATTATGCTGTTGAAGCGCTTTCTAAAGGAGGTAATTTTGCGATAACGCCAAGAGTTAAATACCTTTTGGAAGATATAATTTCCAATATCGAAAACTCCATTAAATTATTACGTTTTGATGCTGCTAATGAAGTTAGATATAACACCGTTAACATATTACGTAAAACAAAACCTCCAAAGAGCAACTTACCCTTTCGTCAACGATATGCTTTACTTGATCTTACACGCAATGAAAGTGTAATAATATTAAAATCAGATAAAGGTAATGCAACTGTTATATTAAATATGAACGATTATAACATCAAGATAGAACAATTGTTGGGACCAGAAACTTATCGTGAAATACCAAAAGATCCAACAAAAAAGTTTCTTTTAAAAACTAAAGAACTGATTAAATTATCATCCATTCCAGAAGAAATAAAAAGAAACTAACCAACTCTGAAGATATTTTACCAAAACTATATGGTTTACCAAAAATTCATAAACCTAATATTCCTTTAAGGCCTATTGTTAGTGCAATTGGTTCTCCTACATATAACCTTGCAAAACATCTTACATTTTTATTACAACCTCATATAGGAAAAACACCCCATTACATTAAAAATTCTGCCGACTTTGTTGAAAAAATGCATAGTTTCAAAATTGAAGAGGGTGATATAATGGTTAGTTTTGATGTTGCTTCACTTTTTATAAAAGTGCCTCTAAAGGAACTATTGAATACATTAATCATCTTTTTCCAAAGGGCATAACCATTATTTTTCAGCACTGTCTTACTACAACTTATTTTCAGTGGAATAGTAAATTTTATGAACAGCCTGAAGGTGTAGCAATTTAAGGCCTGTTGTTAGTGCAATTGGTTCTCCTACATATAACCTTGCAAAACATCTTACATTTTTATTATAACCTCATATAGGAAAAACACCATTACATTAAAAATTCTGCCGACTTTGTTGAAAAAATGCGTAGTTTCAAAATTGAAGAGGGTGATATAATGGTTAGTTTTGATGTTGTTTCACTTTTTACAAAAGTGCCTCTAAAAGAACTATTGAATACATTAATCATCGTTTTCCAAAGGACATAACCATTCTTTTTCACCACTGTCTTACTGCAACTTATTTTCAGTGGAATAGTAAATTTTATGAACAGCCTGAAGGTGTAGCAATGGGTAGTCCCCTTAGTCCTGTTATAGCTAATTTTTACACGGAAAAATTTGAAACATTAGCGTTACAAAATACACCTAAAAAACCTTCAGTTTGGTATAGATATGTAGATGACACATTTGTTATTTGGAGACATGGAGAAGAAGCACTGCAAGAGTTTTTGTATGTATATATATTATATATATATATATATATATATATATATATATATACTATATATATTTTTTTTAAAAAAAATCAGTATATACCATGGAAAAGAAATTAATGCAAGTTTACCATTTCTTGACATATTAATATCTAGAAATAATAATTCACTATCTTTTAAGGTTTACAGAAAGCCGACACACACTGACAGATACCTTCATAAATTATCCAACCACCACCCACGTCAAAAAATTGGTGTAATTAAATCTTTAGTAGATCGATCAAAACGAATTTGTGACCCTGAATTTTTGAAGGATGAATATAAGTATTAAACAAAATCCTTACAAGATAATGGATATTCACTTACAGATATTAATAATGTTATTACACCTTCTAGGCGTAACCTTAAAAAAAAACCAGTTCTTAATGCTGCTTTTCCTCCTTTTATAGCTAATGTTACAAATAGAATTAAAAAAATCCTAATTAAATATGGCATTAGAACTATTTTCAAACCTACAATAAAAATTAAAGAACATTTAAGATCACCTAAAGATGTGTCAAACCTTTTATCATCTTCCGGAGTGTATAAGTTATCTTGTTCATGAGGAAAAGTATACATCGGAACCACAAAACGTAGCTTTGATACAAGACGTAAAGAATATATGATATTTTGTAGATTAAGTCAACCAGAAATGTAATTTTAACTTTTGGTATGCCTAGGTTTTTTGCTGTGTTTTTCCCAGACCTTGAAGCAAATGCTTTACCAATTATATGTTAAACTACCACAGCACTATAATTTAACATAAGTAGAGATCAAGATTAAAATTAAAAATTACAAATTTCATTGTTAATAACACTTGTACTTATTGATAAAAATATCTCTTTGTTAGATTTAACTGGATTATTTTATTTGATGTGATGTTTAAATTTGCGAATGCTTCTATCATTTTCAAATTGAAGTTTTTCACAACTTTACACTTACATCATAACTTGAATAAATTTTGTTAAATGTGTTTTTTGGCTGACATTTTCCATTGTTAGCTTTCGCCGTAGAGAGTGTTCTCATTTGTCATCTTTAAGGCAGTTTAACAATATTTAATTTTTAATGACCTAGTTATTCTTTACTAAAATTTAATTTTATAGTTGGCTTTATACGTTTCTCAAACTGTTATATCAATAGCAGGCTGACGTTTATGTTTTAATTTTTCAACTTTGACAAAATTGTTTACATCTTTAACAATTTTTAACTATTACGAAGATAACTGTAAGTGTTATCGAAACGTTTAGATTGTATAATTTAAAATACACCATTAAAAAAACCCAAAAAAGATAAGTATTTTATTATGTGTGATAATGGTGATAGTTTACATTTTCATAACATGTAGTAACAGACTATGTTGGATAAGTTTCACAAAATCTAATATACGTACAATTTATATTCCTTTTAAAATATCTAATATATTTCAGTTGACAATCAAATGCGTCTATCAAGGAGTAGTAATCCTGACTTATTAAGCTTATATCCATCAACTCTCTTGAAATGATTTAAAAGCTTGTAGATTTCAACAACTCCTCGATGCATGGTAACATGGTAATTTTTATCATTAACCAATATCTTAACTATTAAATGGATTACGTGATAAATTTTACAACTTTATCTTTTACATACCTCGAGAAATGTTTTATATTATTGGTAGTAATATAAAGTGCATTCTGTTATTCCATGTATCAAAAGTAACAAAGGACTACTAATAGGTCTTTTATGTTGTTTAAGTTTCTTGGTGGATATAATAACGTTTTCAATATAGATGATAGAATATCCATTTGTTAACTTGTTAATAATGTTTTTATTTGATTATTGTTTGTTTTTGCATTGAAAATTAATCACATGATACATATACAATTTAATGGTGTTAAAATATTGGCTAATGACATTATCATGTTCGCATGCATCGAAAAGCTGCACGCCTGAAACTAATTTCAACAGCGATGATGAATATAAAATTAATAAATCATGGTTAGTAATACCCTTGTTTAATGTATATAAACAAGGGTAATATTTAATAGACACATTTAACTTCCAACAGAAAATGTTTTTGACAAGTATCAAAAATACTAATACTTATCTTCTTATGATACCTGCCGTAGATGTAGGTGAAACGTTAAGTTCTAATGAAAACAAAACATACTTTAAACACAAAATAACAAACAATATAATAAAAATAACTGTGAAAATTTAAATAATAAAATACGGATGACTCTTTCTATGGATGGTATATTAAGTGTAATTTATGGCAAAAACATTTTGTTTGTTGGAGTTTGTTTATTACATGTCAAAATCTTTTACTTTTCAAAGACTTGTACTAAAAGTTAAAAAATATGTAACATTTTTTTGGCTTCAATCACTACAACGTTGTATTCTGATGTTCGACTGTTCACTGACTTTCACAAAAATACATTACTGACACTTAATAACATTTAACGATATCTACATCGAACCACCGTACCGAAGAGAAAAAGCATCACAATACCGTATTCTGTGTTTGACTTTTCACCGACTAAAAGATGAAAAATATGTAACAAAATTAGTTTGGCTTAAACGTCGCATACGGACCGTATTCGTGCACCAGGAGAAGTCGGAACAGCATTACTGTGGTAAATATGAGTGCCACGTAGTTTATTTTATTGTAAGTGGATAATATTTACTAATAAATCGCAAATTAATTGTCTACAAAACATTTATTAACTGATTAAGCGTAAATACGCTATTTAATAGGTGTAAGGTATGTAATCAGCAGCAAATAAATTAGCAATTTGTATATATTCTGGAAATGGTTTTTTTCTTTGCTTGTATGTCTAAGTCACACGCACTTGCTGCACTGATTGGTCGCTATCATACATTTCTATCCACTGATCTCGGGCACAGAAAACATCTTTCCCGAGGTAAATTTTCTACGGCATGGCAAGGGCTTCCTCTTGGTCAGTAGTTACCAACACTCTAGATACAGTATTCACTACTGGATTTAAATCTAAAAAATTGAAAGGCACGAATATAGATGCTCATGGTTGATAAAAATCATGATTAAAAAAAAAATAATAAAAAACCGCTAATTTTTTTAAAATTTTGTTTTTAATGACTAGTTTTTATTAATATATTATTTTCAAATAATTCTAACTGTTTATGTTTTGTTGTGTTAATCAGACAAATATTTGCAGGCAGTAGGGTTGCAGCGATTAAAGATTAAACGTTTACAGTTACACATTTGAACGTCCATGCATAGGTAAATTGTTGTAAGTTCGGGTTTAACCATCAAAACATTTTAATGTAAGCAATTTTTCAAGCCATACAACGGGAGCATTAAACCCACTATAAAACTACTACAAATGCAACCAACAAGATAACGTAAACAAACAGCATTCATTCATTGTGCTGATTTTTATTCAGAATATAAATTATTAAATTAGAATAATTTTTATTTTTTATTCTTGAAATTATGGTGATTCAAATTGTTATATTATATTTAATTTAGCAGAAGTATTTTTCTATACCCATCTTAGAAAGTTAGGTCAGCTTTTTTATTTACTGCATGCTGCATGTGGGGTCATAAATCTTATTTCTATTAAATATACAACAATGAAAAAGTTTTTATTTTGAAGCATTTAGTAGTTTAGAGTAGTTTCATTTGTAATAAAAAAAACTGTCAATTACGTAACTAAATACCTTTATACATCACGATTTTGGTAGATTTTATGCTTGTCCTAGCCTTATTAGCAGATATTTAAGAATCTCACAAACTGTTATATGATGGACGTTTAAACGCGGGTAACATGTTTAATATAAGTTTCTATTCGTTTAATAAAATCTATTTGTCAAAATTTGCAACGCTAGCATGCAGGAATAGTACAGATAGGAAGCTAAATTCGACAAGTCTTAACGTGAAAATTTTGTACACGCAGTTTTGCGAGATTGGGGAATGGTTGAAACTTGTAAAAACTGGCAGAAAACGCTCTGCTATATAAGTGACACGCACGTATTCTAGTTATTAGTAATACATTTGGTTCTATGGGCAATCTAGCAAGACATTTGAAAGTGGTTGGCAAACTAGGTTGCAGGGCAGTGTGGTAAAGAATTGCAAGGTCTAGTGGACAGACCAAAAAGTCACTGGGAAATCTGTGAAAGTAAAACTAGTGTTATCATTCATGTTGAAACTCTTCATGGAGATTGTCAGCCACAGTCCAGATGCAAAAGAAACAGAGAAACGAGAACTGTGAAAATAGTGGAAGTAGCGGTCATTTGGGTTCTTTTGTTGTGCGAATTGAACAAGATAAGAAGAAAGTCGTTTACGCAACAAATTGCAGTTTTAGAGCGATAGAAAATAAGGAAATTCGAAAAGCCCTGAATTAAATATTTGAGGAAGAAAAATCTAAATGTAAGAAGATTTCTGGACAGTCTGTTTGCATGTCCTTAGATGAATGATCCAATGTACATAATGAGCCGATAACCTGTGTCGTTTTGATAGCAGAGGATGGAAACAGTGTTCTTTTGGAAAGGTCATCCCCATACAGCTGACTATCTTGCTGAATTGGTTATTAACTTAATAAATAAGTGTAAAAATGAATATAACTGTAAAGCTACCAGTATTGTGACAGATAATGCGGCCAACATAATCAGTATGAAGAAAAAAATTTCCGAGTCGCTCGGTTATCCTATAATTACATATGGTTGTTCGGCGCACTTGCTTAGTTTGCTCTCCAAAGATTTAGAAGCATCGCAGATAAAAGAACATATAGTACAAATTGTGAAATACTTCAGAAATACCCATTTGCCAAATGCTTGGTATAAAGAAAAAAGGGCAGGAAATTGGTCTTATCTCAAGATGTTCGATGGAGTACACTTTCAGATTGTCTTGAGATCTGTCTAAATGAATGGCCGAAATTGTTATTAAAATGTGAAAATGTGAAATGTAAACTAAAGTTTACTATCCTTAAATAAATTATGAATTGTTTTTAGAATTAAAGGAACTGTTTTATATTTGTTTATTATTATATAAAAAATATGTATTCAAGATCAAGATTTTATTATCAAGCATGCTTACAATAGTGGTGGTTGATCCACCTCTTGCTTAACTGCTGGCTTGCACGTCTTATGGCGGTGTTGCCACATTCTACTTTATTACATATATTACAGGAACTACATATTTAATTACAAAATAATGTTTACATCTTATAGATATCTAGAAAAACATAGTCATGATAGGCGACAAAATTTTTTATTAGGTTGGCATGTGACCTACAATGAGAAATATTTTAAATGACATTTCAACAACTTAACACTAACCTAACTCCACTTGTGTTAGATCAAGTATTCTCGGCACTGAAATATGGCCTATCACTCTCAGGGATACACAGTTGGTGAAGGCAATGCTGCCTGATCTTACGAATGTAATAGGTAATTCAATACAATAGGTAACAACAGTGGAACATCTGGCAACAATGATTTTTATCATACACCTTAACCAATTGTTTAAAGTATCACATTCTTGTTTTGACAATTACTTTTGGAAATTTTTAGTTAACATACAACAATAGTTATTTGTATTATAAGTAAAGAAAAGTATTGTTTTTCTTCACGAATCGCGATGAGTAAGGAAGAACCTATTTTTCTTTACGAATAATACATAAAATTTGTTCGAACACTAAATGGAAATGGATTACATTTTATAAGAAATTATTTAAAAAATACATGACATGCGCGAGAATCAAATTGCCATTTGCATCACTGCAGCAACTAAACAAAAATAGGTAAACAAAAATTTTGTCAAGTGTTATCGCGTGAAAATGGAAATATAATGAAAATCATCCTGAAATATCGGCATTCACGCTTGAAGCTGTTGCTAGTTTATTACCATTGAAATGACGAGATAAATATGAGAATACCTACAACATTTTCAATTTTTCGAGGACTTCAAAGAATGTAAGGGATATCGCCGAAGAAGTTATGCTTGCTTTTTTTCATGCAAAGGTTAGTTTTGCTGAATACATTTATTTATTTATTTTAAATTTTATCTTTTTATTTTATTACAGGTTGAAAGACTGAAATCTTCCACGCTGTGGTCGACATATTCCATGTGGAAAAGTACGTTGAAAGTGAAAGAAAACGTCGATATATCGAATTATGGGAAGTTACAGTTATATTTAAAGTGCCAACGTGAGGGATATGAAGCAAAGAAATCAAAAGTTCTATCACAGGACGAAGTTGCATAATTTTTGACAGAAGCGACTGACAATACCTTTCTTATGATTAAAGGTGCGTTAATTTTCGGTATACATGAGGCATGTCGTAGTAAGGAACTAAGAAAGTTAAATGTGAAGGGTATCGAGGATGCCGGCTCTACTTTGGTTATCACCCTCCATGACACTAAGACAAAGGAGAAGCGTATATTCACCGTTGTGACAGAAATGAGAGGAATTAATGAGATTGAGTTATACAAGAGATATGTAAGCTTGCGTCCAAAACATATCAATCACTCAAGATTGTTCATGTTTTATAAATGTACAGTGCAACCTGTGGGGTTCCACAGTTTCTAGTTATTAGTTAGTAATATTTTTGGTTCTGTGGGTAATCTAGCAAGACATTTGGACTCATGACAAGCCGTGGCAGAAAGAAATTTAGTATTTGGCAACATTTTGTAAAAAAGAAAGTGGTTGGCAAACTAGGTTGCAGAGCAGTGTGTAAAAGAGTGGTAAAGAATTGCAAGGTCTAGTGGACAGACTAAAAAGCCACTGGAAAATCTGTGAAAGTAAAACTAGTGATATAATTCATGTTGAAACTCTTCATAGTGATTGTCAGCCACAGTCCAGGTGCAAAAGAAACAGAGAAGCGATAAGTGAAAAGGGAAGTGTAGATTAAAGTTAAAATAGTGGAAGTAGCGGTCATTTGGGTTCTTTTGTTGTGCGAATTGGACAAGATAAGAAGAAAGTCGTTTACGCAACAAATTGCAGTTTTAGAGCGAAAATAAGGAAACTCGAAAAGCCATAGAAATTCCAAGACCCGGTTACATGTCTCTATTTAGATTTCAGTTATCGTCAACTCTCCTGAATGAAATATTTGAGGAAGAAAAATCTAAATGTTTTAAGAAGTTTTCTGGATAGTCTGTTTGCATGTCCTTAGACGAATGGTCCAATGTACATAATGAGCCGATAACCTGTGTCGTTTTGAAAGCAGAGGATGGAAACAGTGTTCTCTTGGAAAGCACAGATACATCCGGTCATCCCCATACAGCTGACTATCTTGCTGAGTCGGCTATTAACTTAATAAATAAGTGTAAAAATGAATATAACTGTAAAGTTACCAGTATTGTGACAGATAATGCGGTCAACATAATCAGTATGAAGAAAAAAATTTCTGAGTCGTTCAGTTATCCTATAATTACATATGGTTGTTAGGCGCACTTGTTTAGTTTGCTCTCCAAAGATTTAGAAGCATCGCAGGTAAAAGAACATATAGTACAAATTGTGAAAACTTCAGAAATACCCATTTGCCAAATGCTTGGTATAAAGAAAAAAGGGGCAAGAAATTGGTCTTACCTCAAGATGGAGTACACTTTCAGATTGTCTTGAGATCTATGTAAATGAATGGCCGAAATTATTATTAATATGTGAAGAACGTAAAGAAGAAATTGATCCAGTGATTTTTAAAAAAGTTCCAAATACCTATATTAAAAGGATGGCTTAAGATTTTCTATAGTTACTAAACCAATTTCTATAGCACTTGACGTAATACAACAAAAAGTTGCATTTTTATCTCGAGCAGTTTACACATGGAAAAAGGCTATTTTTGACAGTTTTGTAGAAGAAAGAAGCTTGCGTCAGTATCAAATATTTAATAAGAGTATGTTCAAGCTTTGACCCCCTTTTACTTTTTGGCATATATGGATCTTACAATAAATATAAACAAAGAATATCCAGTACTAGCTGAAGGAAAGGGAGATGCTTTAGATATTGTTTCCCAATATATTGCAGATGCAATTTTATTACGATTACTAATTAAGTTGGAAGCCAAGTCAGACCCTTTTCACAAAACTATGTTTTCGGATGAAATAATAAAAAATGTAACAGAAGTACAGTGGTGGAGAATTCTATTTAAGCATTAGACTTTTTTTTTTAAATATAGCTCTCTTTTTTGTATTAAAAACATTTTTAATAGTTTTATTTTTGTAAAAAGCAGCTGAATGCTGAATTTCTATTTGATTATTATAATAAATTAAAAATATTACCACATAAAAATGCATAAAGATTTTATTTTTTAAGTGTTAAATCTTTTTCTAAACTAAATTAATCATGATTTTTATTATAAAAAATCATGCTGATTAAAATCATGATTTTAATCAACTGATTTAAATGATCTCAACCCTGCTCTGCAGTGCTGCACTTTCCGACCGTTTTGCCATATTATTTATTCATTATTATTATTCGGCCGGATTTACGGTCAGGATTCTCGCGTGCCCAATTATCGTTGGTTTTTTTCAAGATAACGTATGCGTTGTATGTGGGCTATGTCAATCAGAAGACCCGCGATATATATACCATATTCACATTCTATTGCTAAACTTTTTCACGGCCAACTTCCTACCGGTACATAATTAATATACAAACGTATTATTTATGGTGGAACTTGAGAAACCTTTAATATCTATAACAGATCATTTATTTGTGTATGATTTATAAAATCTTGTCATTTAGTAAAGTCGCCACGAGATGTAAGATCATAAAGCTAATGAGTGTCGATGCGAAGTTCAATTTATTTAGCAACATCTAAACTTTTGATGATTAAATTTTATCAATCCGATGCAATTTATATAGATTCATATCTATTGCAAGTACAAATATGATAAGGGGTGACAACCATTGACCATTAGATTATGAAATTTGTCTGCTGAAATTTGTACTATTGTTTGTAAAAATGATTATATTAATATTAAATATGAGTTATAATAAGTGATGCAATAGATTAGCAAAATAAAATATTTATAAACATATTATGTAATATATCAGTAAAATGAAAAAATATTATCTCAAGGAAAAATAAAATTAAAGGCATTGTTCATTTTTATAAATATTATGAATACCTTCGTACCACACAAGAAGTGATAACCATAAAGCTTAATAAGTAATTATAAATACATTATACTAATATGGCTTATGTGAATTGCGTTGAAGAGAATTAATTGTTTGAATAATTTTAGTGGGAAAGTGTTGAATTATTATACTATGGTAAAACATGATTTTGTACAACTAACCTGTATGGAGTTAACATAACACATAACCGGTATAAGTGTCTAAATATTTATAAAATGCTAAGTGTGGTTACAAAATTAACCATGCTAAAAATAAAGTCACGACACTTTTAGTTACGTTAGGATAGGTTATTATTGAAAACAAACCACTTAACGATGTTTATAATTTTTATCAAAGGTAAATATAGAAAATGATTGGTGTATATATTTTTGCACACTGTTCGATTTTCGCTATCACAGATTATAAATGTATTAAAAAATGCTCATATTTTCCTGCAATATTCAGACAAAAAAATAAGAATAAGACCTGAGAATGTCGTTACCAAAATGTACAATTTTTGTTAAAAATCAGAAACCACTTGTAGCTTATATCAACGCAGTAATTTGTAAAATTTCATTTATTTTAGAATTCTGATAACAAAACATATGAAATCAAGATTTCGAGATCACTATAAGTGCAATAATTTACTGCATACATCAAGTTATACAGTTATTCAAAAATACTACTATTATTTTACTTCATTTTTATTGCAATGTGATAATCACAATTGACACGTCTGGCTGTGTGGTGCCAACCGAAACACTGAGGCGAGTTGAATAATGCCGTCCTTTGATATGCATATGATAAAATAGCAGTATTTGTTTTTGTTTATAAAAATTTTATTAATAACGAATATTTATTAAGGGGATTCATCTGCTTTAAATAACAGCAGATTTCAAATGCTGCATATACGAGATGTTTCCTTACGCTTGAATGTGCTGTTTTTAAAAGCAATGCACGATTGTCTTTTAACTGAATTAACGGTCCCAAAAATAAAGTTAAGTAGTTTACGATGGTACCAAATCATTATTGAAATTTTGATGAATGTCGCTGCCTTATTTGCTGTAACAAATTTATGACGATATAATATAAACACTGCATGAAAAATGCAGCGTTTTTTTAAGTTTTTCCGATTTTTTTAAAGAAAACCGAACGGATTTTTCACGATTCAAGTAACCAGCGACCTTCAGTTGGATGTGTTAAACATTCATGATTTTTTATTTACAAATCAGTTGTTTACTTTACCTGTTATATTTACTTAAAAATCGATAAAATTGTGCTCGATTTCACCACAGAAGAATCCCCTTAATATGAGAATATTTATTAATATAAGAGAATACACATGTATGAATAAACACAACAACATAATATGAAATTATAATTTTACTCTTCTTGCTGTTTGATTTGCAAACCCATTTATTAAGTTGTCACAGTTCAAGGCATCTGCAATGTCAGCTTCCAGTGACAGTATCGCCAAACCTTTCAATTTTTCATTGCTCAAAGAACTTCTTAGAAAAGTTTTAATAAGCTTTAGCTTTGAAAAGCTTCGTCCAGCACTGGCTACGGTTACAGGCAATGTTAATAATATTCTCAATGCAATTTGGGTAAATTGCGTGTAAACCAGTAGAATGGAAGTGATTCAAAATATCTAATGGACCCATCTTCATTTCCATAACTTTGGAGAAAGTGCGTATTTCATCTTTAAATTCTTCACCATCGACATTGCAATCGTCCCCTTCGGTTAGAGCCAGTTGTAGTGAATTGCAAGCGATTGATAAGTCCAAGTCCGAAGTGTTATTTATTTCATATATATCATTTAAAAAATGAAATATATTATTATGAGCTTTTAGTTGAGTAAACCGTTCATCCAACGAAGCGGTTGTAATATCCAATATGAAATTGAAGAAGTTAATCTCAAATTTTTTTTCTTCCGAAATCGGAGATTCGTCTTCATGTTCATAATCAAATTGTCGTTTCTTACGTCTGGGGCGGACTGACTCAACTGACTTAAACTCTCCTTCAATCTCTAGTTCTTTAGCTAAATCTAATGCAGCTATTTTCATTTGACTGAAACCAGTTTGCCTGTAGGTTTTGACAAAATCTTGACCATATTTTATAACTTTTACACATTCTGTAAGGTCCACATTTGCCGATTGCATTAGCAAAGATAGTTTATTGATTTGGAATAAAATATCATACCATACGACAATGCTGCAAATGAATTTATAGGTTTTTATTTGACTGGCTAATCCTTTAGCTTTATTTTTGGTCTCGGCATCACGATTAGAATCTTCCGCAATGAGAAGCAATGCATCATATATCGGACCAATTGCATATCTTAGCGCTTTTAAAGAATCAATTCTGCTTGACCAGCGCGTAGTACTTAACGGCTTTAATGTAATTTTAATACAATTCTCTTTAAGTTCATCCATGAATACGCTCCATCTTTTAGGAGAACTTGAAAAAAACACATAAAGTTCTTGTTCAACTGAAAAGAACCCAATAACTTCGCCAGAAGTTGAGTCAGCATCATTTACGACCAAACAAAGAGAATGGCAGGCGCGCAGGGTACAAAAAAAGCTCTAGAATTAATTTGAGCGATCCTACTTTGTACTCCCTTATGTATACCTTTCATGTTTGAGCCATTATCATACCCTTGTCCTCTTATGGTGGATAAATCTAGGCCTAAATCCTGTAAATTTTTCAAAATGAGCGCTGTAAGTACTTCGCCTATTGTTTCAGTGGCCTCGAAAAAAACCAGGAAATATTCCTTCATGGCATATTTTTCGCTTTCATCATCCACGGTAACACATCTTAGAATGATGGAGAGTTGTTCGCGATGGCTCAGGTCAGCCGTACAATCAGCAATCAGTGCATAATATTTGCACTCTTGAATCGTTCTCACAATTTGGGACTGCACTTTATCACTTAATAATAAAATTAGTTCATCCTGAATTGTGTTGCTCAGATATGTCGTCGACCATTTTTTTAGTTTTGTGGCCTGTTGTATATGGCGAACGTGTTCCTCCATGATAGGGTCAAATTTCGATATTATTTCGATATTTTTTTAAATATTACCGTGCGGTTTTCGAATAGCCGACTGTCTGTTCCCTGAAAAGCCAGACAATGGCGTGCCAACATTTTTATAATAATAATAATGATTCTTTTTAGCACATTGCGCCAATGCTCGATCTCCAAATTTAAAAGACGCTGTTGTTCCTTGTCGATTGTTTGCCCAACCTTCATCCTTAAATTTAATTCACACCACTTCTGGTGGGATTTTTTATGAATTTTACTTACTTCATGGGCCTTGAGGCTTCGTGATAAATTTTTCCAATCGGAAAAACCAAATTTGGCCCAATATGTTGCGTTTTCTAATTGGAACAACATGCAAGGAAAACAAAAAATTCCATTTTTGGAGATTGAGTATAAAAGCCAGTTTCGATGTACTTTTTCACCATTATTCAAAATTCTGGTGTAGTGTTTTTCTGAAAAGTAAGGTAATTTGGCATCTTTTGGAAAGCTAATGCCAGTTACTTGAACTGGCCCTTTCTGCACTAGGGATTGTCTATCTTTGTCGGACAAATATGCAGGATCATCAGGAATAACATTTATCTCTGTGACTTTATCATCATCATTAGTTACGAAAGATAGTTCAAGATCTTCAATTATTAATGCAGGTCTTATTCCTTCCCTAGAAAATCGCGATTCCGAATTAATGACAGATCGTGTAGAAGGTCCTGCTTCGAATGCATCGACAGTTTTATTAGTGTCACTAAGTTCAGTTGGAACATCTTCGGTCGATTGTTCAAATACTTGTCCAGAATATTTTCTGATGCTGATGGTTCCAATATGTGGAACAGATTACTCTTCATTTTCTTCTTGTCTTCGTCGGCTTTCAGACGCTTCATCTTATATTGATGTCCAGATAATTTTTCTCTTTTCCGTCCTTATTTGCTAATGAAAATAAAATATATCTATAATCTAGGTCTAAGCTCAAAAACACGAAACCGTGGAAAATTTGGCAAAAAGTTATTAAAAGATATACAAAGCGATATACAATGATATAGAAAGTCTTTTAAAAATGTTCGTGAATACTCAGAGATAAACTTTTAATTTTTAGTTTTAAGTAACTTTTAGTGTAACATATTTGGAAAATGTAATTAAATGGAAATTACCGAATAATGATTAACTTCACCAGTTACAATAGATTTAACATATCTATTAAAGAGTAAAGAATAAATTTTTTGCCGTAGGTATATGTGTTACAAAAATCCAGATTTGCACGAACATATTTCACTATGTTAAACTTTAATTAAGCTAAAAAATGCTATACCTACGTTACGATTACATTTATAAATAAAACACACTGAAATTTTGCAATGCAAAAATAAACACATTAACAATCAAGCAATCAAACAACACATAAAGATTTAAAGAATTATATTTGGATATTTAAAAACAACTTAGCTTGTAAATGCGATGTACGATGCACAAGTAGATAAAAATAACACCATAAGCACAAATATTAAATGTAAATTGTAAATATAACGTAAAATTAATAAAAATGGCGATATAACTATAACTTATCGAACATTCAACACAAAGAACAAAGAACACTGTTACTGTAAATTATTCCTCAATTTACAACTATCAGCTGTATTTCTTTAACTGCTCATATGGAGAAATCGAGATCAAGCATGCATTTCAGCTTGTTGATTTCTCGAAGCTCTTTCGTACTCATACTCGCGCTCCGCGCTGCCACTTATCGCCGCATAAACCTATACAAAAAACAACACATTCTGGCATTTGGAAGGACGCAACACCTCGATGTATGGCGTTTTGTATGTTAGAAGGGCGACGGACATATATAACCGTGTATCGTCTGCATAAAAACGAGTTGTGCAATATAGTCGTTGAATTGTGAAATGTGTATAGAAAAGAAGTGCGACAAGAATGGAGCCTTGAGGCACATCACTAGAAACAACCTTAACGCACAGTTTGATTGGTTAAGTAATTTATAATCCAAGATTGAAAGTAATATGCTATAGAAACAGAGTCGAAGGCCTTGGTAAAATCTAATAAAATAATCAACACTGTTAACTTATTTTTGTCCCAAGCCTTCAGAATATCATCTGTCGACATTTATGAGGTACTAGCAACAGGATGAATTTCAACCCTTATTTCCCGCCCTCTGACATTGGTTTTCAAACGCCTTCTAAACATACTCTAAAAATCATGTTTAATTTGAGTTTCAAAGATCTCGAAGATGCTTTTGCTATAAGTCTCAAGAACCCAAACAATCCTCATTTCACCACATTTCCTCCCCCCCTTAGCACTTTCTTGAACTAAATTCGTAAATTCCATAATGATCTTCATTTGGTTGTAAAACGCTGCTTAATTTGATACCTAACATGATATTTTACAATATTTTGAACTTTCAACCCTTCAAACTACCCTTGAGGGATGATTACTTTCATAATTGCCTCTCCCTTGTTTTTGTCGACTATTTTCCATCCTCGTGATACTGCATACGGTATATTTGGTTCGAAAAACTTAACTTACTTCGTTGTCCATCCCTCCCGTTTCTACCTGTTAGGGGATGATTTCCGGGAAAAGTCAAGTTTTTTATATCTTAAGGAAGAACTAAATATCAATTTTCATGTTTCTGGGCTTAACGGCTTTTAACATATATTCATTTTGTTTAAAGAATTCATCCCACCGAATTTCACCCCACTTAGGTACAATTTCAAAAACGGGTGAAATATGCGTCCGTTCGATTATTAATGATAATTCCCCGATTTTGAGAACTGCCCGGGTTTACGTAAAGGTCAATTTTTTCAACCCTTAATTTCTACCCCTTAGGAGTTGAATTTCAAATCCTCCCTTAGTGTGCACCTGTGTGGTAGGAGATGCACGTTTTTGTATACTTTGAATTTATGGGAAATCTACATATTCTTTAATTTTTGCATCAAAATTTGTAAAAGAAAATCTATTAGTTGTCCCATAAACGTACGTGCAAAACACTACTATAATTTTGTCGTGTTCGTAACTAAGAATTACTATGGTAACATGTCACATTTTCAAAAATTGCTTCAACTATCATCAAGAATAACTGAAGAATAACATGCGATTATGGCTCTTTTATGGATGTTCGATAGTCGTTTGATACACATATGTCCCATATTAAATATATGCGCAGCAAAAAAAACTAGTGGCCTTGACAATACAATTTCATTTAATGAGTGTCCCGCCAAAGATACAAATGGGAGAAACCAGAGCGAGTTGACTAACTAGATGCAGAATCTTAAGTTACGTCTATTATCGTATATTTCATGGAAATCTATAACAAGTGACCGAGCATTGCTGTGTGTAGCCACGACTGATGAAAATCTATAGTTTTGTACATACTAAAATACTAGGTACTACATACTCGTATTTTATGTTAATTGATACAAAAAAGTCTGCATCCACCTAAGGTAGTATTTTTTATATTTTTGATTAAGAATGTGTTTTAATGGTATTGCAGTAACAATGAAGGAATAATTAAGATGGCTTTCTAATTCTAATAGAAGAAAACATCAACTGAGGATTTGAAGAAAAATACAGCTTCAGTGGGTTTTCATCAATTTCCTTCGCGAGAAAAATATCCAAAACGGCATAAAATCTGGGTGCTTAAAATAAATATGTAGTGTGGAACACCACATGTCAAACAGACGTTTCAAACTTCATGACAGAGGTTAATACACATCTAGGTGCTAACTTAATTATACGTTCATAACGAACACAGGCAACATTGTAAAACACAAAAATAATAATCTATGTCAGAATGACGTTTAAAACTTCATGTCAGATAGAGATAAATAGACATAAACACATATTAACGTAAAAAAATTCCAAAGCCGCCCGCTTCTATAAAACTATCGATAATATAGCTGTAGCAATTTCAATCAATATTTATTTAATTTTTACATTTATTTCGCTTTACATTAAAAAACTATATAAAGAAAATTTATGGAAAATTAAATTTTCTTTAAAAAACACGTCTACACTTTCTTTCATCGATAATGAAAAAATTTGAACACTTAAATTCTACCTTCTATCTTAGGATTTTTTTTTGCTTTTCCAGGTTTCAGTACAAAAATATTTGATTTATAATACTTTTTACTTTTACCTGGTATTGTATTTGTATTTCCAAATACTTTTGCACATTTATTTCAACATAACTAACATGTTAATTTTAAAAATAAATTATTTTTGTGTTCTTAAAAGTTATGTAAATACAATAAATTGTAAGAACAAATTTGTTTCATTAATCAAAATAATCCGGATCATTGCTTTCCACCGAAATTAATCCTCTGTATATTCCTTTTATTGGACTGCAACAAAAACTATTTCATATCGTAGTAGCACACGCATGAATCAACATTCATACATTAAATAATTTTCGAGAAACCTAGAACTGCTTTTTTATCTTTCTTAATTTGTTTCTAGCCTTGATATCTTTCCACATATTACAAAAAAAATGACAAATTGTGAAAAATAAATTTTAGTTACGCCAACCTTACTTTAAATGCCAAACAAGCTACGGATGAAATTAATCCGCATAGAAGCGATGTGGTTAAAAAATATCGCCAGAGAATAAGCAAGAATGACACGCCATTTGAAAAAAAGAGTTAGGTCAATCAATATTCCCGAATGGATTTCTATTACTCGTTCAACATATACGCTAATCGATGAGCTGTGGTTTGTGAAGTATTACTACAGAATTCTAAAGCCGATGCTTTAGAATATGGAATAAGAAAAATGTGGTTGAAGAGGCGCCGTCAGCAGTTCAAAACGATGGTTTTGGCTGAAAGTCAAGATCATAGTAAAATTAATAACATTAAATAAAAATTTAACCCCCCCCCCCTCGCCCCGACACAAAAAATTCTCCTTTTAAAACCTCTAAAAAGTAAACAAATTTTGTTGATGAATCAGAGCTAAGAACAGTCTCGAGAAAAAAAAAATAAATCAAACCTACAATAAAAAGTAAAAAAAATCCCTTCATCAAGAGAGAGCTGATGATATTCAGATGGTTTATATACTTCCTTGAATCATAGCTAATAACACTCTCGATCAACTCACCTTTAAACAAAAAAACTAAATCAAAATCGGTTTCTCCGTTTGGGAGCTACGATGCCACAGACTGATACACACGTTAAACTTATAATATCCCTCTTTTTCGCCGGGGGCTAAAAAGGGTTTTGCGTTTTGAGTTGGATCCTTGGGTTCGTTTTAGATTAGCTATTAAATTGTTAGCACTCCTGATCTCCTACTAGTACGCAGAAAGTGTGGTTATAAAACAAGATAACAATTTAGTCGTTTAGAACGGAAAATATGTCGAACCACGGTCAAAGAACTAAATAACATCCACAGTATAGCCCAACTTTTGCTCCATCTGATTATGGAATATTTTGGTAGAAGGCGAATTTTTTTATGAGAGTAACATTTCAATAATTTCAAGGAAGTACAAAACTTCTAAGCTGCGAAACCAGCAGAATAGTGTTACCGCAAATTCGGTTTTGTCAAAAAAGAGACATGTGTTCTTCTTACTAATGACAGTTTGATGAATAAATATTATAATTTTAACTATTTTTTGTTATCTTCAAACTGTCCCCATTGTGCACCAACAGTTATGGCATACCCTTGTGATAATTTTTACCTCTCACCTTTAGATTTTAAACCAGTTAAGTGGTTTAAAATAATTTATTTGTGAAAAACTTAAAATAATTGAATTTATTTCTGAACCTTTGTTTAATGTACAGGGTGGCAAACTAAGAATGGGAAACTATCCATCGTAGAGGCTTGCGCAAAAAGTTATTACTAAAACGACCAATACAAAAACCTGGAAAATATTTTCAAGTTTCTGAAATGGCCGCTAGGGGGCGTAACTGCAATCTTGAATCTAAAAAAGTGATGTTTCTGTGAATTCTGCTATATTAACCTAATAAAAAAATAACTGATCTTTGAAGTCGAGTATAATCTGAACTTTTTTTGTTTGGCACTTTTTGACGTATGTCTAAAAATAAAGTGGTGGGGGGATAAGCCGATTTTAACAAACTTGGGCGCGTTGAAATGAGCTATTCTTGGGCTACAAACGTTATAATATTTGAAGTTTTGTTAGTTTCACATGTCGTCGCTAGAGGGCTTTGTTCGACATTCCGACAGAAACGGTTAATTTTCGCAAAAAAATTCAATGCATTGGTACGACTTTTTTTCGTGAACAAGTAGCTAAATGATGCCTAAACAAGTTCGCGAAAACCGGATCTCGATATCTTGTTCCTAACCTAAAATACCGGCCAAAGAAAACTTTATACGAAAATCCCTTAAATTTTTATTTTTTTAACTATATTTTTCTGGAATTGTTTCTATTATGTAAGTTGTGGTCCTAAAAAGGACCGATTTAAAGGAGGAAGATTTTTAATGCCCCCGTAAATGCTCGAAATGATGACCATGAAAAAAAGTCATACCAATGCATTTAATTTTTTTGCGAAAATTAACCGTTTCTGTCGGAATGTCGAACAAAGCCCTCTAGCGACGACATGTGAAACTAACAAAACTTCAAATATTATAACGTTTGTAGCCCAAGAATAGCTCATTTCAACGCGCCCAAGTTTGTTAAAATCGGCTTATCCCCCCACCACTTTATTTTTAGACATACGTCAAAAAGTGCCAAACAAAAAAAGTTCAGATTATACTCGACTTCAAAGATCAGTTATTTTTTTATTAGGTTAATATAGCAGAATTCACAGAAACATCACTTTTTTAGATTCAAGATTGCAGTTACGCCCCCTAGCGGACATTTCAGAAACATGAAAATATTTTCCAGGTTTTTGTATTGGCCGTTTTAGTAATAACTTTTTTTGCACAAGCCTCTACGATGCATAGTTTCACAGATACAGTACCTCGCATTCATAGTTGGCCATCCCGTACACGGTATGAAGGTCAATTAACTTATATAAAAAAAATTATCTGAAACTTTTAGTCCAAATTTATAAAACATACATACTTATGATTTATAACGACTTATGAATTATACTTAAAACAATGTAGAGTCGCGGCAAACTCTTTTCCAATGTGGGGATAAACGTCAGCGCTTGACATTGTTGCCAAACGTATGAAATTCGACGTCAACATAATACTTAGGTTATATTGTTTACATTTATTTTGAAAATTAGTTTTTGATGGAAATACTCGTTCTCAACTAAGTAACAATACTTTTAACAGTTCTTAGATCATTTTGCGACGATTAAGCCATTGTAACATTTTGAAGTAGTCATGTATAATTTCGAGGAGCTTATCGAAAATCTCCAAATGTGGAAAACGTCAAAATTAGAAGTTATGTGTAAACAGAAGAGCTGACAACATTGTAACTTATTCGGCAGTTCTAACAACCCAACAACGTGTATTTCACTAACATAGATATATCATTTGTAATTATCAGGGTTATTATGGAAGTTGGTATGTTAAGTTTGTCCCTCTCTAACAATTTCACCCCCACAACGGAAAAGATTTTGCCGTGAGTATATATACCAATTTTCATGAGTCAGTTGCGTCATATCTAACGTTGTTTCATTACCAACTTTAGAACCCGCCTATTGTGCACGAGAGGATGCAGACAGAACTGATTTAGGTTGGCAATTCTGTCCGGTGTTGTCAAGCATTTCTAACATTAAACATTTAACATAACACATATTTCATATTGTGATAAAATAAACATAACCCCTGAAGCTGAGATTTGACAGTTGTCAAACTGTTATTTTTCACAATCTGACAATATCGGTGTCCTCTTACAGTATTAATATTAGTGACGCAACTGCTCTGACTCGTAAAAATTACTATACCTATTTCTACTCACTTTTAGGTAAATTGAAAAAAAATATATATAACTTATAAATAAACGACTAAACTAATCAAAGTATGTAATTGAGATGAAGTACAAAAGAATAAATTTGTGAAAACCTCTCACCATTGTTTTCGCATGAAAAAGTTCTGTATTAAATTAAAAAAAACTAATTGAGACACATATACCCTATCACATTAAAGTTGGTGTGAATTGTAACAGTTTCTTATGTCTGATGTTCACGTGTAATGCTTAACACAATCGGATACGTTGATAAAACCCAAACTTGTGCCATGTTTTTTTTTACAGTTGACACCAATCCAGTGAGATCAGCGTGCATATTTAAATTCACTATATCCAGAAAATGAATGAAGTGCAGTTTATTTGAAAATACAAAAGAGAAACAACGCTTTCTATTTTGGAAGTATGCGTAGAAACAGTTAAATACATATTCCATAAGCCAACAAGTCATTATAATCAATAAATAACGATGTATCCCCTATAGTCCAAAGTGATCCATGCTTTCAATTATCTCATAAAAATAATAGAACATCTAGGTCAAGTTTCAGTTCATTTTCACACTACTCTAAATTCATCAGCGTCAATAAGTCGCCGTCAAAATTTATTCTGAGGCGCATAAAGCTGGAAATA
This sequence comes from Vesta saturnalis, assembly GCA_036346205.1. Lineage (NCBI taxonomy): Eukaryota > Metazoa > Arthropoda > Insecta > Coleoptera > Lampyridae > Vesta > Vesta saturnalis. The sequence goes on from JARFJB010001943.1 coordinate 2,131,787, forward strand.
TGCATACCTAATTTATGTACATATCAAAATAAACAGAAATTTTAAATATGGGCTCAACAGCAGTTAATCACTTTGACCCGCAATTAAAAAGAATAAAAGTGTTTTTATGTAACAGGAACAAAGTTCGAGTTTATACAAACAACATCAATAATGAGAATAGTATAATTGGTAAGTTGTTAGCTGGACTAAATTAACATTTTTTAGTTAGGTTAGATACAAATAATTGCGAGAGGAATATACAGTTTTATTAAAATAGTAGTAACATGATCATAAATACATAAAAAAATTCAAGGCAAATTTTTATGTACCTATTCTTATAGCTGAATATATACGACATATACATGCGAACGATAGTGTTGGCCGAAAAGTACATCAGGCTTTTAATAAATCCTAAAATGATTTTCGCGTGTACACGAATTAAAGCATATGATTGAGTGTGTAGTGCATGCGTTAAACTCTGGATTTATTTTACCCTAGAAAAATCCGTCATACATGTTTTTGATAAATTCTGAATCATCTCTGCGGGTACATGAATGAACGCAGTGCAGGTGCTCAGTTCAGGATTTATTTTACAATAAGCTTGAGGAAAAACCCCAAAATTCACATTAAGTTTGACACTCAAGTGCATATTCAGCGGCGACAAACGTTCATGTCGGTCTGTGCATGAACGCGCGTATATGCCTTAACCTTCAGATATGATCAACCGTGGATCCAGTTTATTTCTTGTTAATCTTAGCCTTCCGGTCAATTTTTATTTAGACAGTTTTTATAAACGTTGGCAGTTTGTGAAGGGATATGTAAGAATCACATTCATTGATTTCTCTAAATGTTGTAAAATGCTGATTTTTAGCAGGGTATGATGTGTGAGTGTGTGAATGTACAAGCGTACGGCGTGTGCGCGCGCGTGCGTACAAAGTCAGGAAATATGTTTATGTTCTTTAACGGGAAACATTTCAGGTACATACAAATAAGTACTTCATCCCGATCCCATGCAGTCCCGATTATAGTCGTGGGCGAAGAAGGCAAAGGATGCGGTAGAAATGTGTACTGTTTACAGCCAGCATGTAATTCTTTCGTCTCGTTACTGTGAAAATGTGATATTGCCCAGTAATGTCGGAGAGTATAGAGATAACAAGATGTATTGTTATCATTACCCATGACCAATAGATTCACAAAAAAAGTGACTGTTGGAAAAACATTTTTGTGAGATTAGCCATTACAAGTTATACCAGTTTTTATAACTAATTAAAGGTAGGTATCAGGTTTCTGAGAATTTATTGTTAGGCGGTTTAAGATGGATATAAAGATTAGAAATGTTGTTTGCGTTTTATTTATATTTGAGAAAATTGTTGAAATATTTATGTACCGGGTGAGCAAATAAGAACAGCCGTCGGCCATATCTTCAGATCGGATTATAATACAGCTTTGGGAAAAAGTGGCAAAAGTGGCCTCCAGAAACAACTGGAATTTATTTATAGAATTGGAGGTCCACCACTAGAGGGCGTAATTGAATACCAAAATTTGAAAAAGCCAAATTTTACAAAATTTGCCTAATTAAAGGGCATTGTAAATACGATAATCAACATAATAAGTAACGCGCAAATTAGAGGGCGGTATTTATTTATTTTTTTTTTTTAGAAATCTAGTTCTCTTTGGAAAATATTAAATGGAAGCATGCAGTTTTAACAATGGATTATGAATGTAGACCAAATTAATAACAAAATGGCGAAAACCGAATGTCGATACCTTTTTTCTATCCCGAGATATCTTAAGAAACGTATAAAGGGTGAACATTTTTTGTCAAACTTCAATTAGGCTAGTTAACCTTAACGGAAATCAACATTTTTAGTCTTGTTAGAAAGGCCTTACATTGGTCTATCTACAATAGTTAAAAATGTCATGCTAATGTTACCGTCCCCGCTAGAGGGCGTTATCTAAAAGGTAATCTTTGTTAACTTTTCGTTTGGCGTACCTACAATTAAAAATAATTTTATTGTAAACGTAAAGAAAAATGCCTCTCATTATCTTCAGTTGACCGCGACACCAAAAATAAACAAAAAAGGGTAGGTATAGGTAAATTCGATATTTTTATCAAACAATATATATTAGCAAACAAATCTGAAAACAATTAACCAATCTAACCATCAACAATTTAAAAAAATTACAACTATAAGAATGTGATTAGTATCGCCCCAGACGTTCAAACTGTCGTCCATCATTTTCAATACAACATTCCAGTCTCTGGGGGGTGAATAAGACGGAAGTTTCAATTTCTGCCACTGAAATGCTTTGTATAGAATTTCGTATCCTTGCCCTTGTGGGTCTGTTGGCAAAAACAAGTTCTTTTAATTGCCCCCACATATAAAAATCTAAACACGTCAGGTCTGGGGAAATAAACTTCCACGTCGTATCCATCTGTCAGGATATGTTTGAATTAAAAAATTCCGAACATCCCTATAGTAACGTGCCGGGCACCCATCATGTTGGAAAAACATATCACGACGAATTGCCAATCGTACGTCTTCTAAAAGAAGTGGCAATTGTTAAAAAATCTAAATATGTTTCCCCATGAAAACTTTCATTATAAATATATGGTCCAATTATTTGTCTACCTAAAATGCCGCACAACACGTTTACAGACCCTGATGTTGGACCTCTCGCATTCAGTGGGGATTTGTTTCTGACCAATAGTGCATGTTATGGCGATTTATACTACCATCACTCCGAAATGTTGCTTCATCGGACCACATAATATGTGAAGTATTTCAGGATTTTCCCCTATCATATTGAATAGCCAGTTACAATAACCCAGTCTATTATTGAAATCTCTAGGATTTAAACCTTGGTGTGGGACTATGTGATGGGTGCAATCTAAAATAAAAATATTTCGTTGTTAACAAGCGAAAAAGAGTTACCTGGATAAATTAACAACTGCAACAAGACTAATAATTTTTGACATATGTGACATTCTCGTATTTGATTTCAACTGGTAATTTATTTAACATACTAACTACTGTGTAACTGTGAGTGTTAAAATATACCTAATATGGTTATTCTGGAGCAATTTTCATAACATGTGATACACATATCATATTTTCAAAATTTGTTTGCTAATATATATTGTTCGATAAAAGTTATCGAATACTGATACTTCAATTTTTATGTAACGATAATTAACCAGCCTAATTGAAGTTTGACAAAAAATGTGCACGGTTTACACGTTTCTTAAGACGTCTCGGGATAGAAACAAGGTATCGAAATGCGGTTTTCGCCAATTTGGTATACTTTCATAATCCATTGTTAAAACTGCATGCTTCCATTTAATATTTTCCAAAGAGAACTAGATTTCTAAAAAAAAAATAAATACCGCCCTCTAATCTGCACGTTACTTATTAAGTTGCGTTGAGTACATAACACTTATATAACAAATCTAATATAATTATTCAAAACTTGTTTACCCTGACGCAATATAACACGGTATTTAACTATATGAATCGTCAATTAGATTTAGTTTTTTTTCTAACACTGAGTGTAACATTCACGAAGAAGAGAACCCGCTAGTAAACGTTGATGCTTATCATACTGCTCTAAAAATTAACGTAAATTTGAGCCAATCTAAGATTTGCATGTAACCCTGTGGATAAAGTATATAATTTCAGAAAAGCTGATTACATTAGTTTATATAATGCTCTTTTTGATATTGACTGGTCAATTTTGTGCTCGTTTTCGGATGTAAATGCAGCCTATGAAGAATTTAAAGATTTAAAAGTATAAATTTTATAAATTATATAAAAAATATCAATTAGATACATATCGTCAAAGTTATAATATGTTAAGGCGACAAATTAAACAACAAATACGAATTGCCTATAGAAGGTATATTAACAGCGTCGAAAAATCGATTGTAAATGACTCCAAATATTTTTGGTCATACATTAATTCTAAAAAAGGTTCATCTCGTATTACGGGTCACATGTAATTTAACATAGTCAAGTATACTTCACCGCAAGACATTGTAGATACATTTCGTGACTTTTTCAACAGCGTTTTTATACCCGATAGCGACACTCCTTTTGAAGCACAGGAAGTGGATTACTCATCATCATTGTCCATCTACCAAGCTACCGAAAATGACATTAAAGCGTGCTTTTCTAAACTAAAAAGTAAAAATACCGCAGGACCGGATCAAATTCCAGCATTTTTAATTAAGGATTGTGCCAATATCTTGATTCAACCTATCACGACACTGATTAACATCTCCCTAAGAACACATCAATTTCCTGGTGTTTGGAAATGTTCTCGAGTTTGTCTTGTATTTAAATCCGGCGATAACAGCATTATTTCTAACTACAGGCCAATTTCTGTACTTTGCAATTTTGCAAAAATGTATGAATTATTTCCTTACTCAAAAGATTTCCTAGTGTTAAACGGCTAATATCACCTTACCAACATGCTGTTTATGGAAAATCGCTCAACAGTGACTAATTTAGTTCACATCACCCAGGTTTTGTCTATTCACCTAATTCTCAGAGCCAGGTGGATGTTTTGTATTTTGACATCTCTAAGGCATTTGACCGCATTAGTCATAGCGTCTTAATTAACAAACTGCGTTATTTTGGATTCAATAATAGTTTGGTTTCTCTTATTGCGTCTTATTTAGATCATCGCCCTCAGTACGTCTCATACAATAGTTTCGATTCTAGTATTTACTTTGCAACCTCCGGCGTACCACAGAGCTCTAACCTTGGACCCCTATTGTTTATTTTATATATCAACGATATAATTAAAGTTATATCGTGCGAAAAACTGTTGTTTGCTGATGACTTGAAAATCTGTTATCCTATTACCTCATTAGAAGACTCATTTTTTACAACAACAAGTAGATAAAGTTTGTGAGTGGTGTATGTCAAATTGTCTATCGTTAAATATTTCAAAATGTAACATTGTTTCGTTCACTCGGAAAAACAACCCAATAACATTTGATTATAATCTTAATATGCAAAGTTTATCCCGGGTTAATCTCATTAAGGATCTAGGTGTCTACTTCGATACAAAGCTTTCATTTAATTTACATATTAATCAAATTACAAATGCAGCTTTGCGATTGATTGGATTTGTAGTTAAAAATTGCAGGTGGTTCTCAGACATAAATGCTTTTCGGTCATTTTATTTTGCATTAATACGATCTAAGCTTGAGTACGCATCATTAATATGGAGTCCCTTACACACCATCAAAAAAGTAGTACTTGAGTCGATGCAAAGAAAGTTTTGCAAATACATTTTCTTTCAAATTATATGACGTTTACCCTGATAGGCATTGCGACCACACTGAATTGCTATCTGCCACAAACATCGATTGTTTGGAGAATCGCCGAATAAAAGTGGGAAAGTCCTTTCTTCATAACTTGGTACACGATAAGGTCGATTCCCCTGCATTGTTACAATATCTTAACTTTTACACTCCACGTCTGGGTTATCGAGGAAATGACACATTTTATCTGCCATTCTGCAAATCCAATTTAATGAAAAAATCACCATTCTATAACATGTGTAAAAATTGTAATACGTATTACAATAGTTATAATGTTATACACTTTTCAAAAACCCAATTTTTTCATTTTTCATTAAACTTATTCAATAGTACCATTATTGTGACAGGGTTTACTTTTCTTTATACTTTTTCTTTTATTGTTCATTTAATGTTAATTGTTATTCTTTGTATTATTTAATTGCTGTTATATGTATAATTTTTTTTTCTGTAATCGTGTAATTGTATTTTGCATTGTCCTATAATTGGATACCTATATGTATCTGTTGGGCACAATATATTATTATTATTATTATTATTATATTGATGGAAAAGAGCTCTTTTCAACAAGAGTAAGTTTGCGAAGATCGATTAAGCAGAACCGGTCTTACAGGCGTTTTTTGATATCTAGGTTCTCACTCTCCCCCACCTCTTATTTAAAAAGATGGACTAAAACTTGTTTAATAAAAAGTACGCAGAATTTTCCGTAGAACCTGATAATAGTATTTACAATGCCTTTTAATTAGGCAAATTTTGTAAAATTTGGCTTGTTAAAATTTTGGTATTCAATTACGCCCTCTAGCGGTGGACCTACAGTTCTATCAATAATAATCCGATTTGAAGATTGGCCGACGGCCGTGCTTATTTGCTCACCTGGTACATACATTTTAAATGCGTATTAATTTTATTTTATTACTCAGTTAAATAAATTTCGGAAACTTGACATTATTCCCCTATTATTAATAAAATATACGGCACATCCTCAAAATTGATTAGTGGACGGCGAAGAGCTCTGGGTTTGTGAGAGAAGTCAATATACAGAATGCCGAAGAATAGGGATGTTTTCTGGTTCGTTATGGAATGGTTCACAATTTAAAAATTACAGGCTACGAAAAGCGAATTGAGTTTGCATAATTTATTTTAATTAAAACTCAATGGTAATTTTCAAAGCCAAGAAAATCCACTTTTAACAAGAAAATCCACTTTTAACAAAACAATGTTGGTTTTATAGCAGATATGCTGGATAAGAACGATTTCTTAAGTCTTAAGTGGACCTACTGTAAAAACTTGATTGTTGGAATACTTATTTATACTATATTTGAATCAAAATATTGTGAACAGCACATATCAAAATAAAAAAAAGTTAAAAAACAATTGGTAAAAACAAAAAAAAAACTACTTTATACAAAAATCCATCTTACAAGGATCATATAGACAAATACGTCCTATCATACAAATATGACTAAAAGACTTACTAAATACACAATACATAATGTCAAATTTCATGACGCCTGGAGATAAATTAATGTTTAAGGCAATGATATGACGATAGTTAAAACTATTGTGTTGTTTTTCATGAAATTTGAAGCATAAATGTAAAAAAATGACACTTTTAAAACACAGATATACAAGGTGGAATAACATCGTGGATATACCGTCACAACTTTTGAACCAATCTAGACAGAAAATTGTAATTTGAGAAGCTACAAGGAATCATGGAAGTAATTTTTTATGCAGGTTGGCGCCCCTCTCCCATACCGCATTGAAGGGAGATGAGAGCTCATTTTAAAGGTATTTACGAAAAGACAACAATGTTCGCGAACCGAGCTATTACCGAGCTGGTAGCGTAGTGGTGACACAACCTGCTTAGCATTCGAGAGGTAATGGGTTCGATTCCCGTTACCGTCTTCCTTGTATGAGGTTTTTCAGGTTTTCCTCATACACATGTAGCGGCATGGTCACTGCGTATATGCACACCCTGTGTGGCTACTTAGGCGAATGCTGGGGTAGTATTTTCCCCCTCAGAACCCTAACACCGTTCTTTCCGATCCTATCCTGACCACAGCCATCCTTAATCCCACCATGCATATATACGTAATGTATGTATGTATGCTGGGAATCCGTGATTGTGGCTGAAGGAGCTCGGAAAGCTCGAGCAGTCCGCCTTCCTCCTTGGGGAGGGAATGAAATACATGGCCTTTTCCTTTTTTTCCCTTTCGCAATGATTTTCCACTCGACAGTTGTGATAAAACAATAATAATTTGCATTTCCTTGTTTATTTTACTGTTCTTTCCGTTACCAAGCGTTATCCAGATCTACGGCCCAATCTAGGAAGTATTCCTCCCTAATTAGCTGCCCCACCAAACAATATTATTTTATAAAAGATGCTTAAATTTCCCAAAAATGTTAATTGATAACCAGAAACTGACTATCGTTTATTAACATTTAGTACTGTCCAACAAAAGTTGTGAAATAAATTGAGGGGTGGTGTTGAATCTGTTGACATGTATTACATAACGAGCTACGAAAATGGTAGATATCGCACAAGTGGGAATTTTCACACGAGGGTGTCAGCACGAGTGTGAGAATCCCGCGAGTCAAGGATAGACATGCGATCTTAATGTACACTATTTTTCTTACGACCATGAAAAAAGACAGTCTCCTTAATGTTTTATTGATTAGAAATTAAACAATTACAAAACATACTTAATCTAATATTTCAAGTTTTTTATAAGAAATCATAATTATGCCCTAACAAATAGGGTAATTCGTAATTATTATGAATTTAAAGACGATTACCTGAATATTTAAACTTGTCAAATCATAAAAGTCAACTAACAGCAGTAAGCGTGGCGACTTTGATTGCGACCGAACTCCCTGTTAGGCCGATGACAACCGGTAGTAGCTACGGTAACTTATAGAAAATCAATGCGAAAGTAAAAGGCACAAGTGTTTTTACTTTCGTATTGGGTACAATGAGAAAGTGAAACGCACTAGTGTGCGAAAGTATTATTTTCTGTACGATTAATCGTGCGATATGAATCACTTTTGTACATGGTCGTAGGGAATAGTATATTGTGTAACAAGTGCAGAAATTAGCAGTTTTGCACGTGTTGCACACTATACTTTTTCTACAACCACACCATATATAACGTATATAATTTTATTTTCAAAGAAATTTATTACCCATTTAAGTTTATTTATTGAACAGTAACATACTTATCTAAGAATTTCACGTTAAAATTTTTAGTTATAGTTAACCGTAAAATTAGAACCATTTTGAATAACAATTTTTGGTGAATTACTTTTAGAAATATTTAAAGTATCGCTAGATAATTCTGTACTTGATGTTGGCGGAGAAACCGAATGTAGTATTTTGTTTGCAACATTCATTTTGGTGTACAAAGAGTCATCCACATAACCTTCGGCGACGCTGTTAGATTGCCAACCTCCATGGCGTTTCAATGTTAGCAGGTCAGCTCCTGCATTTGCTAACATGGTTACCGAAGTTCGCAGGAATGTGTGCGCCGTGTACAATTCTAGATTCGGTAACTTTAAAAATGATGCAATTTCTTGAGGCATTTTACCAAATTTGTTTATTCCTACCACTTGCCGTGTGCATTTTCCTTTTTGATAATTAAAAAAAAAACGGTTTTCAGATATCTCAGAAGGACGCAAAGAAACATATTTCTTGCAGAGGTTATAAAAATTACCGGTAATTGTAAAACTTCTTGAAACCTTTGTTATAGTGTCGTTTAATTTTATTAGTAAAGCAGAATTTAGATCTTCTATGTCATTTATTTTTAATTTCCACAATTCGCATCTTCGACATGCACCACTAATTGCAATGATCATTGCAACTTGCAATGATAAAAAATTTAAATATTTATTGTTTATTATAATTGTGTTATTTAAAAGTACCTTTGTTAGTAGATATTGATTATCTGAGGCTTCTTGTAAAGATTGCCTTATTTGTTCCGATGTCAAAGTATGTGCTTTTTTGGCGGAATATCCTGTAGAGTTTCTCTTTAAAAAACCACGTAATTTTGAATAAGTCGATATATCAATGGCATGATTAATATTAATGGTAGATGTTAACATGGAATATATAGACCATAAAGTGGAAGCTTTTTTCACTTTTAACATTTCTTCGAAATAGACCATTACAATGTTTTCAGAAATACTTTTGGTTTTATTTTTTTTCTTTCAATTCATAAATTGTTTGTATACATTTTCATATTTTTCTCTTGACGTAGAAGGTAGTAAATTCAACGACAATAAATTAGCTTGTTCCCTGAGTTCTGGAGGTGTATTTGCTATTTCCATATCAGAATTATTATTATCAGTATTCATTTTGTTGTAATTTCGTTTTAAAAATAATTTAGACAGCAAATGTTTGACTTTTACGAAAAATAAACAAGCGACAGTCGCTTGCGAGCTCGCGAGCCTACGTTGATAATACATTTCTGAGCATATCTAAATATCGTTGGTATAGCGAAGTGGGTAGAGTCTCCGCTTCGTATGTGAAAGGTCTCGGGTTCAATTCCCGACAACTCAGGTTTTCTTTTATTATATTATTTTATATTATAATATATTATTATATTAATAATTACCAGCTTCAAAGTGCACTCTAGCTATTTTCGTTCGCGAAAATTTGTATTTTTATTTTTGGTGTGTGTCGATATTATATGGTGTACCGGAAAGTACTTTGCGGCACAGAAATGTCACTTTCTGGCACGCTTATGTCAAATTTCTTATTATTGTGAGAAATTATCAAGTTTGCGAATATAAAAGTATGCAGAAACGGAGTGGTTGTAGAAAAAAGTATTTTCCGTGACAATCTAATCGAGCGCATCTACGTAGCGCTTACTTAAAGAAGAAAAATTATTACTTTGGTGATGCGAGGGTACGATAACCATTAACAGTCATTTCGAGACGTTTGGTAATTATTTAATGTTTGGTTGGGGAAAGGATAAAAGATTTGTGTAGCCACTGTGTACAGAACACATATCATTTTCAAAATACAGGATGCGTTAAGGATCGGCAAGATCAGAGAGGACGGAGATCATATAACAAATTAAGACATCTTGATAGAAATATTACAACCTTGGTAAAAGATCCATATACTGTCTGCCATATGTTTCGATTGGAAAATCGTACCGAACTTTTTCAAACGTTAATTCGTCTGTAAAATAACTTTCAACTTAGCTCTCAAGTAAAATATCGTCCAGTTAAAAATTTTAGAGCATTAGAGCTAATCCACACAAAAAATAGCTCCTAAATTTAAACTTTCTATCTAGATTCATTCAAAAGTTATGAGTGCGTATCACTTTTACTTCACCCGGAATACAAATTATAAAGTATGTTTTCCTTAATGATATCATAAACCCTGAAATGGGACAAAAAAAATGGAGCTGACCGAACAACTGTTTATTATTATCTTCTTAAATCACTGTGTGCCATATTCAAAGTTGGTGCGAATACAGTAAAATTGTCTTGGTTACTAGAACGAAAATCCGTTAATATATAACAAAAAATAATGTTAGAATGTTTCGTTACTCAATGGAGTACTTCGTAATTTAAAAACACAGTCTAATTTTATACTGTAAAAATTTCATCTTCAGAGAGTAACTCTGGTGGTTTTAACAAATTTATCATTTTTCATATCTACATAATATAGGGTGTCTCGGCAAGAACTTGAATTTAAAAGAAAAGAAAATATATTAATTTGATATTTTATTTACATGTTTTCTTAATGTACTGAGGGAATAACTACATTTACACATGAAACAAAATATCGCAAAATATGGCAACAGTTGCTCTGTTGGCAGAATGTTGACGAAATTTTGCAATGCAGTAAGGGGGTGCTGGATTTCACGAATTTGGCGTCAATTTCTTCTTTGAGTTCCTCAGTTGCCATAGACCTTACTTTTCAAAAAAACCCAGAGAAAAATAATCCCAGATCTTAGGGATGGCTTCATGCCAAGGGAGAATGTGTTGATCAGATGGTTGCTTGCTCGAAATTTTAAGTCTAAAAAAGAAGCTGTACTGTGCGTTTGTAGATCCGGAGAAGGCGTATGACCAATTGAAAGGGGGAAGCTGTGGGAAATATTAAATCAGTATGGCGTAAATAATGGTTTAATACGTAAACGTAATAACGGCAGTGTCAAATAGAGAAAATAAATAAAGCTTTTAAAAGTATATTGCTTTATAATACAGAACAGAATACAGAGTGCACTTACTGTATTATCACTATACTGTGATTAGTGAATATCTAATGTAGTATAGAATTATATTTAATATTTACCTTGAAAGTAGTAAAGTTAAAACAGTTGTACTGGAGTAAATACGTAAAGATGAGATAAATAGTAAAATATTTAATGTTCATATATTATAATATAAACCAAGAATAATGAAAAACATCAAAAGAGTTAAAAAACCTGAGAATGAATCACTAACGGTAGGTACAGTCAGCCACATAATAATGAATGACCCTCATACCTATACTTACTAGATATAAAATAATTACTTAATACCTTTTATCCGAAATCGTAAGTGAAGTACTCCAAAATTGTCGTCAAAATGCCAGACATAGTCAGTGAAGTGTAAGTAGATACAATTTTTAAATTGCCATTCTATACTAAACACTACTTTTTTCTAATTAGTTACACACCTGATGCAAACAAGATGTCAAATAACGACGAAGATGAAATAATATGTATGCCGCCAGGAAGCGGCATATTTCTTAGAAAAAGCAGAAAAATACAAATCGTCAACGCTATGTAAAAGATAAAGAAAACATTAATTACCATACCCGATTCCAAGACAGGAAAAAGTTTACAAAATAAATTACAATAAATAAGTAATTGTATTTTGGAATTCTGCAGCTTTACATGCTGCCATCTCGAGGTATATTTTCTAATCAGAATTTATTATGACAATTTAATTCAACTGTCAAAAACAACGCATTCTATTATACGTTTTATCACTTTCACTTCGGATAAACTATTAGTAGTAGGCAAGTAGTAAATAAACTCTCAGGTTGATGCATAAGTAATGGCGTTTTTACCTTCCAACCTACATATACATATGTAGAAGGTTATGCAAATCGACTTTTTTTTCACTATCGCTAAATCGACGTATTAACTCATTTTTCCGCCTTTCGATATGTTAACAAATCATTACAACCACGTTAATTTAGATGTAATGTTACTCATTACTCCCATAGGCCCGTAATAACTTTCCCGTTACCATCGAAACTGGAAATTCTTTAGATAGAGACAGAAAATTATTAATAAATGCGCTAGAAAGATGTAAATTTACCTTTTCTCGAAATTTAGTTGCCATGAAATAAATGAGTAGATGGTTTGTTAAATAAACGTCAGTCTGACAATTAAGTAATATGTATTTAATAAAAATGCTGTTTGCAATTATAGTGCAAAATAATATCTCTTCAGGCGGAAAAATATTGTACGCGCTACAGGAGTAATGTGGGTTACAGTCTCAGTTTGTTACGCCCTCAGCTACGCTTCGGGCGCAACCTCAAGCTTCGACTGTAAAATGCCACATTACTCCCTAGCAGCGTAAATAACTATTACAACTTCTGGCCCAGTTTCATAAAGATCGGCCATGATATCTGAATGTGTGGGTGTACGTGTGTGTATGGATGTATGTTACTATCCACGATAACTCCAGAAAGAAAATACCTACGTACTTAACATTTTGTATTTCAGCTTGTTTTCATTTGGCTTAGAGCTGATTAGATTATGGGGGAAACCCAGAGGCGGGGAGGAGGGGGGTTTATTAGGGTCAGTTTTTTGTTTTTATTAAATATTTGTAAAACAAATACATATTTCAAAGATATAAAAATACCCAGGCATAGACCTTAAACATATCGATTAATAATGTTCTATGCAATTTTTTGATACGATGCATAATTTTGTGGTAAAAAAATTCCTAAGGTACAATTTAAGTGTTTTTTTTTCAATATCTGAATAACGAATAACGAAAGTGCAGACATATTTTTTTAAAGAAAATTTAATTTTATATAACTTTCCTTTATAAAGTTTCTTAATATAACGCAAGGTAAGTTTAAAAAATAATTAAATAGGAATGAAAATGGTTAAAATGTATCATTGAAATTTTATAGAAGCGGGTGGTTTTGGAATTCTTTTTTAAGTTAACACGTATTATTTATGTCTATCTGGAATGAAGTTTTAAACGTCATTCTGACATAGATTACTGTTTTTATTTTTACAATGTTGCCTGTTTTCGTTATGAACGTATGCAAAAATAAATTATAATTAAAATTATTTCATTTCTTTAATTTTTAAGTTAGCATCTAGATGTCTACTAATCTGTGTCTGCCCAGAAGTTTTAAACGTCTGTGTGACATAGATTATTGTTTTTGCTTTTAAAATGTTGCATATTTACGTGATGAGCTTATTATAAAAATATATAAAGATATAATTATTCTAAAAATTTTTTTAAAATTCTTTCATTTTCTTTTAATTTCCATTTTGTAGGTTGGAAGGACGTGTGGTGCCAGATATTTTATTTTAAAAAATATATATTTTAATACAAAAATTTACAACATATTGATCAATTATATATTCTCAGTTATTATTAACGACTTCCTCCCAGCGTTCAACAAGTTTCTCGATACCTCTACGGTAAAAATCGTTCGGCCTCGACTCAAAAAAATGATCCAACTAAGTCCGTAATTCCACATCATTATTGAACGAAACACCCTACAAACTGTTCGAAACTGATCGAAATAGGTGAAAATCTGACGAGGCCAAATCAGGAGAACATGGATGGTGCGGAAATACTTCCCAACCAAGCATATGAATTGCTCTCTTTGTCATATTAGCAATGTTAGAACGAGCGTTGTCGTGATAAAGAAGAAGGTCATGCTGCCGATGGAGTCGTTTTTCCCGAATAGCTTCGTAGAAGCGATGCATTTGTTCGACATATAGCTTTGCATTGACTGTTTGGTTACGCCCGAGCAATTCATAGTGAATGATACCTTCCCAGTCCCACCAAACGCATAACATCGTCTTTCGAGGGTGAAGATTTTGTTTCGCTCTAGGCATCGCTTGTTCATTGAGACTTGGCCATTGCTTCTCTGCTTCATATGCATATACAAACACCATTTCTCGTCGCGGGTAACGATTCGGTAGAGGAACCTCTAATTGCGATCGTGAGTAACACGATTCCGAGCGTGCACTCCAGCGGAAATTGTGTAACGTTGATTTTTGTTGTTCTCGCTCAAAACATGAGGAACCCAAGCGCCAAGTTTCTGAACTTTTCCTAAGGATTTCAGACGTCGACATATCGTTGATTGGTCACATTCCATTTCTTGGCCCAACTCCCTAGTTGATTGGCGTGAATTTTCATGAAGAAGTTGATTCAATGGCTCTTCATCGAACCTAACAGGACGTCCATTAAGATCGAAAATTCGGCTTTTGAAACGTTCAAACCAGTTTTGCGCCGTCCTAACAGGCATTGCATCTTCACCGTAAACATAGCAAATCTCACGAGCAGCTTCATTGGCTTTGGCACCTCGATTAAACGCAAAAAGAAGATAATGTCGGTAACGCTGGTTTTTGGTATTTGACATTTCATTATAATAAGGTTAAACTTTAACAATTAAGAACGAAATACAAAAGCAAACACACTATATAACAGAACTACTAATTATCTGACAAGCTGAATAATGAGTAATCAGTTATTTCAGAGCCAACTTTTAAATTAAAAAAAAACGCCATTTCTTATGCATCAGCCTAATACTACATGTTGATATATTTCCATGGTAATGATAATTAAATTCTATCAGTAACGCTTAAAATATAGTTTATAATTTTTAATTACATGATTCATTAAATTGTCTTACCAAATACCATCCGAGCTTGTTTTTATTCCCGGGACAAACTTTCATTTGGACAAACTCAAGCTTTGTTGCTTTTATGTAATACGACTCTAACAATTAATAGAAGGTAAAATCGCGATTAAACCATGTTATTTGCTGTCGTCAATTACCAAGCAACAAAGCTGTTCGTTTCAAAATGAAAGTTTGTCCGAATAAATATAAGCTCTTATGGTATTACCCCCGAAAATAATTGTGGCTCATGTTTCTTATATTACTTCATGTGATTGTATGTGATGACGTAGCGGTAAACACTCCTAGCGAGAATAATAAAGTAGTTTTTAACTAAGGAGCAGGAAATCGCGACGAGGATCGTCCAGGTACAATGCGAGCCTACATCGTCAACTGCATCGTCGACAACTGATTTTGTCGTTAGTTCAAATCGACTGCAACCCGTATAATGAATAATCAAAATTGTACTATTACAATTAATGTTGCTAAATAAATATGTAATTGTTTAAACATATTGATTCACTTTTAATTGTATGTATAATCATACTCTGAACTATGCTAAGTAATATATCTGTTAATTGTCACGGCCAATTCAATACGTTTAACTAAATTAAAAACAATCAATAATTATCATTATTAGTGTTAACAAATGCGATTTAATATGCACCTCAGCATTAAATTATCACTTTTTTTATCACCTACTTTAATGCTTTCATACATAAATAACTAACTATTTTTAATAAATTTTAAATTTAATGAAGTGCTAAAAATTAGTTTTTATTCTAAGGCTGGATTCAGACTAGACGCTCAGGTCACACCACGCTCACGATCAAGAATTTTGGGTAGTATTCACACTGGACGGGCCACCGACATTCAGTTTGCTGCAATAAAACGGTGAATGTGAGTGAATCTTGTACCATTAGAAAAATGTTTAAAAACTTTTCAACTACCGGCTTAGCAGCAATAGCAATATGCTTACAAGAAGAAGAAAACAAGAAAAGAAGGAATATACGGGTGCACAATATTTTGAAAAAACGTAAAATAGAAGGAGAGTTTTTTACTCTATACAAAGATCTTGTCTACAATGATATAAAATTTTTTCAATATTTTCGAATGCCGCAAAGTAAATTCAAGCTATTTCAAAGAAAATTTCGCCAGACTTGACAAAACAGAATACAACCTTTCGGGACGGTATAACACCAGTAGAGAAATTATCGGTATGTTTAAGGTGAGTGTAATAATGTAGCAGAACCTTTTATCAATAGACTTAACATAGTAGTTTGAAAGTGATTTATTACAATAATAAGTGTACCTCATTACATAAATATAAAAAAAAAACATAATCCTGATTTAAAAAAAAGAGAAAAACTTAAGAATAGTATGAAACACATATATGTATATATACGGAGGACTAAAAAGCTTATCCTTCGGGTGAAAACTGTTCATAATATGATGATGCCGAGGAACCAGCATATGTATCTGTATGGGCTCCTACTGTTTGGTTAGGAGCAGATATCACAGAACCTTCTTGTGTGTTATAATTGTGCCCAGAACCCTGGGAAAAATTATAATAAACTGGTGTTGAAACTTCAGGTTGAAAACGGGGAGGACGGTGGTGTACATATGGTTGATTAATGGCATGAGTGTATACCAACACCAAATCAAGAACAATGGAAAGTAATTGTAAATGATTTTTGGGAAAGGTGGAATTTTCCTAACTGTCAAGGGGCATTGGATGGTTAACATGTGGAAATAGTGGCACCGCCAAATAGTGCATCAAATTTCTCTAATTATAAACGCACATTTTCGGTGGTATTGTTTGCCCTAGTGGATGCGAATTACAAGTTTATTGCTGTAGACATAGGTTCATATGGCAAACACAGTGATGGGGTATATTTGCAGACTCACGGCTGGGAAAAGCTCTAGATAAAGGGGAAACTAAAAATTCCAGAAAACAATGAGCTTCCCGAAACCAAAATTATGTCACCATATGTAATTGTAGGCGATTCAGCCTTTCCACTAGAAAGGAACCTTATGTGACCATACCCAGAACCACAAGCTAATAGCGACATCGAAAAGCGCGTTTTTAATTACAGGCTTTGTCGTGCTCGCCTCTTAGTGCAAAACCCGTTTGGAATTTCAGCCCAAAAGTTTTGGATATATCTCAGCAAATTGAATTCAACGCCCGGAAATGTAGAGAACATAATTTTGACTACGTGAATTTTGCATAATTTATTGCGAGATAATAATGATGTTTCACCCCACAGTGCTTCAAGGTATCTGCTACAGTCAAAGAAGAACAGATTCCGTTTTTTTCATTACCAAGACAAGGAGGTAATGCTAGTGAAGATGCATTTCACGTTAGAGAAACATTTAAGGAATATTTTAACTCCGGTGCAGGGAGTGTTTTATGGCAAATGGACAAAATATAATATATGAAAATGTAAACTAAAAAAAATTTTTCAAATTTGACAAAATTGTTTACATCTTTAACAATTTTTAACATTACTACTGACGAAGATAACTGTAAGTATTATCGAAACGTTTAGATTGTATAATTTAAAGTACACCATTAAAAAACCCCAAAAAAGATAAGTAAATTATAATATAATCATAGTAATGAAATAGGGGATTACTTGTGGCCACATTTTCCAATAAACATTTGTTCTATTAAATTATTAGCTACATAAAGGGCGATTCAAAAGCGCACCGGTTTTAATTATAACAAAAAACAAAGTTTATGTTAAAAAAATCATTTACCAAAGACATAAAGCTGTTAATCTAACCTTCCGAATTTAGGAATGGAAAATCACATCGGGCATATGTCCCCCTCTACTTTGCTGGCATGCCAAAACTCTCTTGCTGCAATTGATGATTACAGCTTCACAAACTTGCACGTCGATTTCGTTGATAACTTGTCGAATTTCTTCCTTTAACTTGCGGGTTTATTGACATAAACCAATGATTTGACATAACCCCAAAGAAAAAAATCGCATGGGGTTAAATCACACGACCTTGGTGGCCATTGCTGGTCACCGAAGTTAGATGAGCCGATCCGGGAATTTCTCAAGCAGCAATGCAATGATTTCGGCGGAAGTGTGACATGTGGCGCCATCTTGCTGAAACCATAACTGCTGAATGTCCATTGCATCGATATGAGGCCAAAACAACTCTCTTATCATCGTGCGGTATCGGTCTCCATTAACTGTTACAGCTTGTCCTGCCTCATCTTCAAAAAAATAAGGACCGATGACCCCACCCGCCCAAAATCCACACCAAACCGTCACTCTCTGCGGATGCATTTCTATTTTATGAATCGATTGAGGATTTTCTGATCCCCAAATACATCAGTTTTGCTTATTGACAAATCTAATTAAATGGAAGTGGGCCTCATCGCTGAAAATGATTTTCCTCGCAAAGCCGTCGTCCTCCTGTTGTCTTCTCAGAACCCAGTCAACAAATTCTCGTCTCCTTTGGTGATCGGGTACCTTAAGTTCGTGGGTTAATTGGATTTTGTAGGGATGGTAATGACGATCCTTCACAAGAATTCGCCGCAGTGAAGAATACCCTATGCCCAATTGTTGGGAACGACGTCGAACCGATTTCTGTGGGCTATTATTGATACTATCACGAACTACAACAATATTTTCAACAGACCGGCCAGATCTAAGACGACCAGAATTTTTAATGTTGAGTGATGATCCTGTTTCAATAAACTTTGTCATAAGTCTGCGCACTGCTGATTCATTCGGAGCTTCATTACGCCCGAAAATCGCACGAAGTCGTCGGACAGTTTCTGCAAAACTTTCTCCGTTTTGATAAAACGTTTTCGCGATTAACACACGTTGTTCAGTACAAAAGCGGATTTTGACACACAGAATGAAATCGGAATATTAGCAGATGTCAACTTTATAAACAACTATGTTGCTAAGCAACAGACAACAAAATGGCGAGCGATTCAAAACCTTTCTGAATCACCCTTTATTAGACTAAATATATTTATTTACCCGATTTGTTCAAACGCTTCGAAATTTCTTTCCATATCTTCGTTTTATGTGCAATGTCGAAGTACAATTTATCGCCCAGATTGTCTAATACTTCATATTAGCGAACTAGTTAATTGCTCGTCCATCCTTTCTGCACTTACACAAATATCTGCCTTTTTTATTTAAGATCGTACGTCACCTGATCTTAGTTCGTTCACACTTAACATCTAGATACGCTCACAGTCCGCTCAAGTATTGTCTGGGGTATTTAAAATGCATATAAGAATATTTGATCGAACCGTGAACGGAGCGTGACTTGAGCTATAGTGTGAATTGAGCTTAAAGCAGAAAGAAGGCAAGTGCTGGACGATTAACGTGTATTGAGACTCACAACAAATGAAGCTCTAATTCTCATAACTGAAGACCAGGATTATTCCCAAGATTATTTAAGAACGTGTTTAAACCTTGACCATATTTGTTCAGCGGTAAAAAAATTAAAGGAATCCTATGACACCTCTTTCGCATATTCCGAAAGTTGTGATTAGACTAATATTACGATGTACCGACGCATGAGCATAGTTTGTTATTTATTAAAGAAAAGTCATATCTTGTTGTTTAATCTAGCAGGAACTAGAAGAACGTCACCAATTCAGATCAACAATTCTATTATGGACAAGTTATAAAAGGATATTTCGATTTGTCTTTCTGGTCAAAGTATACAAATTTGAAATTTAACTTAATCATAATTAACAAAAATTGTGATTAAGGGTTACTACATATTTTCATGTCTAATAACAATTAAGTCTTTTACTTGTATTTTTATTTTTAATGGAAAATTTCAGTAATTACGTAAGCATCAACAATACTTGCGCAGAAGATGAAGAAATAATTACGAATTAAAATAAATAAAAAAATTAATATCCGAAAAAATAATCCTATGTACACCTGTTTCGCATATTCTGAAAGGTGTGATTAGACTAATATTATTATGTAACCGACGCATGAGCATAGCTTGTTATTTATTAAAGAAGTCATATTTTGTTATTTAATCTAGCAGGAACCAGAAGAAACCAAAAAGAATATTTATCACTTCGTTTAAAGCAATTCCTACTATTTGTATTTGCAAAGCCATGCGTTTATAGTGTGGTCATTATCATTGTACGTCACCAATTCAGATCAACAATTTTATTATGGACCTAAAAAAATTATGAAAAGATATTTCTGTTCGTCTTTCTGGTCGAAATATCGAAATTTGAAATATAACTTAATCATAATAAATAAAAATTGTGATTAAGGGTTATTACATATTTTCATGTCTAATAACAATTAAGTCTTTCACTTGTATTTTTATTTTTAATGGAAAATTTTAAAAATTAGGTAAGCGTCAACATTACTTGCGCAAATGATGAAGAAATAATTACGAATTAAAATAAATAAAAAAATTAATATCTAAAAGAATATTTTCAATATTGAAAAAAAATAATGTCATTCAATTAGTTATGGTTATTCTGGAAATTAGGGCAAGATAATTTTTATTAAATAATTTAATAACATATTTTCATTAATGATATCAAAAATGACCTCTGCAATTTAGATTAAATTTATTAAAGTAACAACAAATATTGTCTAGAAAAGTGGTTCATTATTTAAATACACTAACGTCATTGTACTTGAGCAATACTTTTTTTTGTATTTTTTTTTGGCTTCCTTTTTATATCACACTTTCATGATAAAAATATTTATTTTAATTTATAAATATTATTAAAGTATTTACGCAAATATAATAAAAAATGTTCGTTGCAATATTAATGACTACCTATACACAAAAAAAAATTTATTCTAGTATAAGAACTCAAATAAATAGTGAAAATTAATATTTTTTCCAAATTGATTTAAATTTGTTTGTCCGCAAACGTCACAAATGTGACACTTTTATGACTAAATGTCACAAGTAAAAGTTTTACCTCTCGGACATGGAGTAAAAGTTTCACTTTTGCGCCTAGGCATTTTTACTTTTACCAATTTGCGTATTTAATTAGCGTTGTTATGGTTTCATTACTTGCAAAACGTGTTGATTATTATATTCTTTTACCTGTTAATTAGTGTTGCTCTTTCTTTTTGATCTTTACCAATTATTTCTAATTTATCTGATTACGTTTGCGGATAAAATACAATACGTTTTCGGA
The DNA here is from genome assembly GCA_036346205.1 of Vesta saturnalis. Classification (NCBI taxonomy): domain Eukaryota; kingdom Metazoa; phylum Arthropoda; class Insecta; order Coleoptera; family Lampyridae; genus Vesta; species Vesta saturnalis. Next base: position 2,153,147 of record JARFJB010001943.1, read on the forward strand.
GTAAAAGTGAGTTTATGTAGCTCAGCTGAATAATTATTTGCCTCATTTCGTTCGGCAAAATAAACATTCAGCTTCGCCACATAAACTATCACTTTTACTCCTAATGACATAATATACAATTCACAAGTGCAATAAAGGAAAAAATATGCCCAAAAGTCAAACTTCAAGATTCCAATTTCGGTATAACCGCCACAAAAATAACTTTTCAATATTTTATATAGCTGTGTATTGCGAGAACATATAATAACACTTACAAATCATAGCTTTATATTTTATTAATAACGAAAAATAAATTATCAGTGAAAGACAATATGCAATAAATTTTACATTTTTACTCTGCATACAATTACTAAAACAAAATTTTCCGTAATGTCTGTCGTATATAGTAATAGCATGGTTAACCACCTTGGTCTTAATCTGTTATTATTTGTACGCAAATCCAAACAAGGACTTTTACAATAATCAGTGCTAGTTGTTCATGATGCTGCCAGGTGAGTAACCGAGACGAGCCGATATTTGTTACCTTATTTATGAAATACTGTTTGGTATAACATTCAAATCGAAATTTAGATAAACTCATTTTTTCCGACTATACACAATGTTAAGGGAAAGTCTCATAAGGTATGAAAATTGACTTGAAAATTTCATGTATTTACACGTTTTGAAACCCACTGAAATAGTAAGTAGCTTATGAGTTGTCGTGTGTCTCTTATGTGGAGTCAGGATTTTGTGAACAAAATTGCGGCAAAAGTATAAGACGGATGGATGGTTTAGAAAAATGTTCAGCTAATCTAGACCTCCAAAAAATTCCTGTTTGATATTTTTGTCAGATTTTGTGTTTTGGATTTATTTTAAGTTTCATTAAATCAAAATGGTAAATCTAAATATTGATGTGAATTTCTATGGCTACAGCCAGCACCAGAGACAACAGAATGAGACGTCCAACTCCAGCCAAAAAACGCTGTTCTACACAGTTGCATTGGTCAACTGTATTCTAATGCAACAGCAGATGGCGTGATCGTATTTAAACTAAATTTTAAAAAGCATACTTTATTCATAAAAGCGTTATAAATACAGATGTATTGGTGTTAGTTAACTCTTGTTAAGGTACAAGTAGGTACGTGTACCTTAACGATAAGTACTCAAAGTGTAGTCGACAATTTTTGTGGTGGTGCCACGAATAGTTGATGCACTTGCTTAAATAGGACGAGTACGTCAGCACGAGTCCTATTTTCAAGTGTGAGTGATAAACCACCACAAACATTTTAACCCATTTTACACAAAAATTCGAAATATCACAAATCTTCAAATTGTGAAGTAGCTACCTTTAAGTTAACTAATCTCACAATTAATTAGTTTTCTATGTGAAACTTGAAAAATATAATAAACTATAGATTTTTTTTGCTGTAACTGCAAGGTTATTAGCCATTTGCTACGCTACTGGTGTATACGCTATTTTGTGGATTCTATATTTTGTTGAATATTCCTATTTCTTTCTGATACTATAATACTTTACTAATTTTAGCTTTTTCTATTTTGAGGTCAATCTGTATTCCGTTATCAATGCCTAACCTTTCTCTGGTAGCTTTTAGATCTTTACAAGACTCGAGGATGTGTTGTATAGTAAGTTTTCCATTGCAATATGTACATGTTGGTTGTGGTTTAGTGTTTAATATGTATGAATGGGTTAATTGCGTGTATCCTATTCTTATTCGTGTTAAAACTACACTCCCCTTTCTCGTCATTGGTGGAAAATTCTTTCTTTTCTTGGGTGTTGGTGTATGTAACTTCAAGAGTCTATTTTCTGCTGCCCATTCTTTTTCTCATTCATGCCACACTATATTTTTAATTTCTGCTTCATCTGTTTCTGGTGGGTATTTTAGGTGAAGCTTCAGTAGAACGTCTTTCAGCCTTCTAACCACTATACTTCGTTTTGCATCCGGTATTACACTTTCGTTTCCGAAGAATATTTGGTATATAAAGTGGTTAGGGAGATTTATCATTTTCATAGCATATTTTAATAGTAGCCACATTCTTCTAAATCTTAGTGGTACTATGCCTGATTCTACGTGTAAACTACTAGTTGGGCTTGTTTGCTATGCCCCAATCGCATATCGTATGCATACGTCTTGTATAACATCCAACGCTTTGAGGTTGGAATACGCAGTGGTTCAATACGCTGTAGATCCATAGTCGAACAGACTTAATATTAGAGCTTTATATATCCGTATGAGAATTTCCCTATCTGCACCCCATTTTGAGTTTGAGAGATATTTTATTATGTTCAACCATTTTTCAAGCTTTTGTTGCCACATTGTCGACATGACACTTCCATGTGAGTGTACTATCAAGTGTTACTCCTAGGAATTGGTAATTAGTAACACACGTGATTTTATTTCCTCTCAGAAAAAGGTTTGGGGGACGATGCGGGTGTCTCAGTTTACAGAAATGTACGCACACGGTCTTCGTTGGAGAAAAACGAAATCCTACACTTTCTGCCCCATTTAATACTGTGTTTATTGCAGTTTGCATAGGTTCATTGTGTGTCATATCGCCCTTTGATGATGTGTATAAGGCTAAGTCATCCACATACATGCATCGGACTATTTTCTCATGTAGTTATTTCGTTAGTTCATTTACTGTTATAATGAACAAGGTTACACTAATTGGTGACCCTTGGGGTATTCCATTTTCGAAAAGATGTTTCTACATCAAAAAAGACAACGGTGCCGTGTTCTCTTTTGAATGTTTCCTGTATTGCTGAGGACAGGAGAATTATGTTATCTCTTGTCGACTGACTTTTTCTGAAACCTGCTTGGTATTGGTTAATAATTTGATTGTCTTCTAAGTATTTTATTAACCTTTTATTAATCATTCTCTCGAGTATATTACTTATACAGCTAGTGAGTGATATTGGTCTACAGCTAGCAACATTAAGTTTATTTTTATTGGGTTTTAGGATGGGGATTATGATTGATGTTTTCCATCCTAAGGGATATTCTCCTTCTGGCCATATTTTGTTAAACATGTAAATCAGATCCATGGTTCCAGTATAAGGTAAACTTTTTAACATGGAGTACGTGATTTTGTCGATACCAGGCGAGGTGTCCTTTACACATTTTAACGCGTTGTCTAATTCGTCTACTGTAAACTCTGAATTATAGTCACTTTCGTTATGTTCAAAGTAGTCTAAAGAGGTTTGTCTACCAATCATTCTTTGTTTAAATTCAGAGGTATATTGAGTTGAGCTGCTGACTTCTTCAAGATATTGTGCAATTTTTTCTTATACGTCCTTTGGCCCGGTAACTAGTTTTCCGTTATCTTCTAAAATAATCGGAACTTTATTAGAGTTTTTTCCGGAGACCGATTTGATTTTACTCCATATTTCTGTGCTAGTGGTTCTGGTATTCAGGTCCGACACGTAATGTTGCCAAGATTTTCGTTTTCCATCTAGTATTAGACGGCGCGCTATTGCTTTTGACTTTTTAAATTTTATTAAATTTTCTGTAGTTGGATACTTGATGAACCTTTGAAGTTCCTTTTTTCTATTTTTTATTGCATTTGCAATTTGCAATTTTGCATTTTTTGTCCAGTTGCCGTCTGATAGGTATATATTACATAGTGTAACATTGACTGGTGAGCGGATGTTTACTGCTACTGCTTGGGTATTTGTTTTCAATTTGAATGTGTTAAACAAACAGCTATTATGTAAGAAGATGACCACTCCTCCTTTTGCTCTTCATTTGTTAAAAATTGACACTGGAAGGACTAGCCCAATATTCGCTGTATTTTGGTACTAGTATAATATTACACACAATTCGATTTGGTTGGCAACAGAAAATCTTGACACATTTATTGGCCAAAATTTGATGTATGTCGTGTGAGTACAATAGTCATAATAACTATATTGTATTTAACGACAGAATTTCATGATTTAAAGTTAGTTATAAAAATTAAATTTGATTTGCTGTCCTTCATGGTTGAGATAATTTAAATCAGTTGATTCGAATCACGATTAAAATCATGATTTTAATCAGCATGATTTTTTTTAATAAAAATCATAATTAATTTAGAATTAATTTAGAAAAGGGGGCTCAAATTAAAAATATATTTGTTCATAAAAAATAAAACCTGCTTTTTTATGTGGTAATATTTATTATAATAATCGAAAAGAAATTCAGCATTCAGCTGCTTTTTACAAAAATAAAATTATTAAAAAATGTTTTTGATACAAAAAAAAAAAACAACTACACTACGTTTCAAATGAAATGCACCACTTAGAAATAATAATACTATAATCTTGAAAGTATGGTAAAATAATGCTTTATTAACATGTATAAGATGATGAAATTTTGAAGGCAAAATATTAACAGTTAACAAGAAAATGTTAATAGTGTGTAGCATCGCCACGTACAGCAATGTAGGCGTTCACTCTCCGAGGCATGCTTTCTGTGACATGTTCTATATCCTCCTGAGGCATTTCATCCCAGGTTACCTGGAGATGGTGTCGTAATTCATCTAAGTTGTTTGGGGGCCTTAGTAGTTGCCTTCGTCTTCGACCCCTACATGTTCAATAGGCGAAAGATCTGGCGATCCCGCAGGCCACAGCAATACTAGTAGCTGCACTTGATCCCGAAACCTTCTTGTAATATGTGCGGTATGTGGTCTAGCATTATCTTGTTGCAAAACACCATTTGGCAACGTCTGCATTAACGGTACTACCACTGGCTCCAAAACATTGTCAATGTAACGCTGAGCACTTAATGTGCCAAGAATGAACCCAAGAGGAGATCTTCCACCAACGCGTATGGCGCCCCAAATCATGACTCCAGGTGTTAAGCCTGTGGATCGTCTTTCGACAAACTCTAAATTTCGACGTTCTTATCGAAACCGCCGCACCTTCTGACGACCATCGTTTCGCCACAAACAAAAACGCGATTCGTCGCTGAAGACGATGTTATTCCATTGAAGGCCCCCGTCCCGCCGCTCTTGACACCATGCCAATCTAGCAGTCTTATGCTCTTGAGTTAACTGGTGTCGTCGGTACGAACGATACGAATGTAAGCCAAAAGACTTCATTCTCCTGTAGATTGATGACATTGATAGGTGACGACCAATAGCTCCTCTTGTGGCCATCCGTCTAAGAAGTCGTTCTTCACCATCATTGGTGCTTCGTGGTGGTCTTCCACTGGGACGAGGTCGTTTAATGCCTTCTTCAGACCAAGAAGACCAAATGCGGAAACCTGGGCAAAGTTTCGTCGTTGTCTTACTGGAGGCATTTTTTCAGAATAAATGTGTCAGTTAAACAACAAAAAATTGACACTAAGCGACTAGATTTCTTAAAATGTATAAATAAAAATTGTTGATAATTGATGTTAACAGTGGTGCAAACTACATAATGAATTGTTCTTTTACATTGAAACTTCCATCGTTTTCTATATGATACTGAAACATTATTTTGCCAAAATTTCAAAATCATAGCATTATTATTTCTAAGTGGTGGATTTCATTTGAAACGTAGTGTATATTAAAAAAAAAAATATTGCTGAACGTCTATAATGTTATAATGCTTAAATAGAAATACTAGTTTAGCTGCGTTGCCACCGCCAAGTCTTCTTCTTATATCTGTATGTATGAATCCATAGGTAGAAAACATCATTTCGATATCAGCAGAGGATGCACAGGCACATAAAACAGAAATCACGTGCTTAATTTCTGGAACAGCTTCTTGGGATCTTTACCACTGTACTGCTGTTACATTTTTTATTATTTCATGCGAAAACAAAGTTTTGTGAAAAGGGTTTGACTTGGCTCCCAACTTAATTAGTAATGGTAACAATCCTGAGTCTGGAAAATATTGAGAAACAATATGTAAAGCATCTCTCTTTTCTTTGGCTAGTAATGGATATTTTTTGTTTATACTTATTGTAGTATCCAACATATATGAAAGGGGGTTAGAGCTTGAACATATCTTTTATTAAATATTTGATACTGACGCAAGATTCTTTTTCCTACTAAACTGTCTGTGCCAAAATAGCCATTCGCTCTTTCTATGTGTAAACTGCTCGAGATAAAAATACACCTGTTTGTTGTATTACGTGAAGTGCTATACAAATTGGATTTAGCAACTGTAGAAAATCTTCAGCCATCCTTTTAATGTAGATATCTGAAACTTTTTTAAAAATCACTGGATCAATTTCTTCTTTACGCTCTTCACATATCAATAATAATTTCAGCCATTCATTTACATAGATCTCAAGACAATCTGAAAGTGTACTCCACCGAACATCTTGAGGTAAGACCAATTTCTTGTCCCCTTTTTCTTTATACCAAGTATTTGGGAAATCGACATTTCTGAGGTATTTCAGAATTTGTACTATGTTTTTTATCTGCGATGCTTCTAAATCTTTGTAGAGCAAACTAAGCAAGTGCGCCGAGCAACCATATGTAATTATAGGATAACTGAACGACTTGGAGATTTTTTTTTTCATACTGACCATGTTGGCCGCATTATCTGTCACAATACTGGTAATTTTACAGTTATATTCATTATGGGGATGACCGGATGTATCTATGCTTTCCAAGAGAACACTCTGCTATCGAAACGATACAGATTATGGGCTCATTATGTACATTGGACCATCGATTTAAGGACACGCAAATAGACTGTACAGAAAACTTCTTAAGTAGTTTAGATTTTTCTTCCTCAAATATTTCATTCAGGAGCGTTGAAGATAACTGAAATCTAGAAGGGTCTTAGCATTTCTATGGGTTTTCGATTTTCCTTATTTTCTATCGCTCTAAACCTGCAATTTGTTGCGTAAACGGCTTTGGAAATGACCATAATTTTCACTTTCACCTACACTTATCTTTTCACAGTTCTCGCTTCTCTCTTTCTTTTGCAACTGGATAATTTCATTCTGGCTAGTTCCAGGATGTAACTGACAATCACCATGAAGAGTTTCAACATCAACGGTATCACTAGTTTTACTTTCACAGATTTCCCAGCGACCTCTTGGTCTTGAAATTCTTTACCACACTTTTTACGCACTGCTCTGCAACCTAGTTTGCCAACCACTTTCTTTTTACAAAATGTTGCCCAATACTAAATTCCTGTCTGCCCCGGCTTGTCATGACTCCAAATGTCTTGCTAGATTACCCATAGAACCAAAAATATTACTAATAAATATTACTAATAATATAAATGCGTATCACTTACATAGTAGAGCGTTTTCTGCCAGTTTTTACAAGTTTCAACAATTTCCAAATCTCGCAAAATGGCGTGAACAAAATATTCACGTTAAGACTGGTCGAGTTTTGCTTCCTATCTGTACTGTTCCTGCCTGCTAGGGTTGCAAATTTTAACAACTAGATTTTATTAAACGAGTAGAAACTTATATTAAACATGTTACCCGCGTTTAAACGCCCATCATATAACAGTTTGTGAGATTATTAAATATCTGCTAATAAGACCAGGAGAATGCATAAAATCTACAAAATCGTGATGTATGTATTTAGTTACGCAAATGATAGTTTTTATTACAAGTGAAACTATCCTAAACTACTAAATGCTTCAAAATAAAAATACATATTCATTGTTGTATATTCAATAGAAATAAGATTTATGACCCCACATGCAGCATGCAGTAAATAAAAAAGGTGACCTAAATTTCTAAGGTGGGTACAGAAAAAGACTTCTGCTAAATTAAATATAATATAACTATTTGAATCATCACAATTCAAGAGGAAGAATAAAGATTATTCTAATTTAATAATTCATATTCTGAATAATAATGCGCCACTAGAATGAATGAACGCTGTTTGTTTACCTTATCTTGTATGTTGCAGTTCTAGTAGATTCGTAGTGGGTTTAATACTCCCATTGTATGGCTTGAAAAATTGCTGACATTAAAAGGTTTTGACGGTTAAACGCGAACTTACAAAATTTAACCTATGCAAGGATTTCAAATGTGTAACTGTAAACGTTTAATCGCTGCAACCCTACTGCCTGCAAATGTTTGTTTGCGTAACAAAGATAAACAGTGTTATTTGAAAATAAAGTATTAATAAAAACTAGTCAAATTTAAAAACAATCATGGTTTCTTTTAAAAATCTCGATTTTGATTTAAAAAAAAAACATGATTTTTATCAACCCTAATTGCCCTATTGTGAAGTTTTTGGCTTTGCATATCTGACAAATTGTTTTGATTGATCCGTCAGTGCCATATTGGTAGATTACCTGACTAATCATCTACTTAGTGTGCCGGGAAAATCTATTAATAATTCTGTTCGTTCTTATCTATTGTGTTATTAATTGGTTCAGTCAATTTTAAAGACAGCGTTAATTCAAACCTACTTCAAATATCAGCCTTTTCAATTATTCTACTAGTTTACAGAGAAAATCATTGAAAACGTATACGTTTGTGTCATATACCTACTTTATGCACACCCGAGGACAAAGTAGTGAATTTTACATTTGCGTGCTCAAAGTGACTCATTTATGCTGAGGTGAGAAATTGCTTTCCCGCCTGTATTCAATTCCTAATAGGATGATTGTTTACTATATTCATCCATACTCCGTTTTCTAAGAGACTACATAAAAAAAAATTCCACTTATTCTGATTTCAAATACAAGGTTATTTATGGTATGAGGGCTGCCTTTTATATAGTTACTAATATTAAGAAAGACAAAACAAATTTGGAATAAACTGTTTTATTGCTTTTCAATTATTTGCCTTTATTCTATACTTGGGCATGCGTTCAAACCAATTCTCGAAGCGTTTTCCACTCTAAAGTTGGTATCTCCAAAACATAGTTTTTAAAGGCTTCAACAGCTTCTTGAGGTGATGAAAATGGCTATTCACGCATTTTCTCTTGAACATACGAAACAAAAAAAAGTAGTTGGGCGATAAATTAATTAGGTGGTTTTCTACTTCAAACGTTTTTTTTGGTCCTAATTTCATCGGTGACTTTTGGCAAACAAGTTGTTACGGACCATTCAGCGTTAACTGTTCTTCGATCCTCTAACGGATTGCACTGCACCATGTCGAGTACCATCGAAGAAACGTCATTTTCTTCGGCAATAGATCTTTCTGACAGATAATTGGTGATGCAACATCGAGTGTATTGTAGTCTATAATATGCCACAGGATGTCTCAATCTCGCGGTACGTCACATGTCGATCTTCTACAATCATGTTGAGGGTAGCAAATCAAATAGTAAGTCTTTTTTGCTTAAATTTTACTAATATGTGATTACATATTTCAATGCGCTATCTAGTGGTCATGTGTAACAATATAAAAGGTAACCCTCGTATACGACACGGAATACTATAACTAAATTGTAAGATTTAAAAAATGTTGTTTTTGGGATAGAGATACATTTTAAAATTAGTTTCATAATATACAGGATGTCCGAAAGTTCGAAAGCACATCAAAGTTTTTTTTAATTAAAAATCCTATGTAGTATTTGACCGTTGGCTTCTACGATAAAAATAATGTTGTTTCATTAGAGTTTACACCACCTAAACCTAAGGTTTTCGAAATTATTTTGTGTCTTATGAAATGCAGGAAACATTTTAATTACGAGTTTCTCACAAAGTGTTTTTTACCATATTTAAACTGCAGTGCACTAATTAACTAAAGTACATATTCTCTTTGTGAAAAAAGAAACTGCACTATACAAGGCGTTCAAATATTAAGATTAAAATTACGGGTTTGGGCAAGCAGTAACTTGTTTAATTTAAATAGGACACCTTGTATTTTATTGCACCGATAAATTTCAAATTTGATTCTCTTTCGAACAGTGTTAGGTTCTCCTCTAATTTAACAAAATAGAGACTGATTTTTTACTGAACTCAATATTCACACAGTACTCTATGTCAGTTTGATAAGTCCTATTAATTGTATTTATTTGTCAGTTATTTTAAAGCGTTTCTTTAAAAGTTCTCATTTAATAAATTAAACTTTTTGCGGTTCATTTGTCATTCAAATCTGGCGATCTTGAAGGCCACAGTACTGGTCCTAAACGCCCAATTGTGGATAATTAGTGCTTACCCATTGTCGCACTATTAATCCATAATAAGCTGGAGCGCCATCCAATTGAATCCGGCTACCATTATTCCTGTGAAGCGGTACGTCATCAAGCATATCGTTTAAAGTATTGTTAAGAAACTCGTAAAATAATTCGAAGTTTAATCTTGGAGGCAAGAAGTAAGGCCCACAACATTATTACGTAAAATTCCCATCCACACGTTCACGCAAATTCATTCTGAAAAGAACGTGGTCGAATTTCGTGTGGATTGTCATATGCCCAGACATGAATTCTGGTAAATGAAGCTTCGTCTGTCCACAGTATTTTATGTAAAAATTCGTGATTGTTTTCCGCTTCCTGTAAAAGCCACTCGCAAAAATTACCCTTCTTTCTGCATCTCTCCGGTGTAAATTTGAACGGGTTGTAAATGATAAGATCTTCTATAATCTGCATGTAAAGTACTCCATACCTGTGATTGCGAAATTTGCATTTGTTGAGCCGCTCTACGAGTACTAAGTCGATGGTTAACGTCGAATAATTGCAGAATTCGATTACCTTTTCTTCTGAGCATAACTTGGGCATTTGGAAGTCTCCTAGTTGGAAAACGCCTTCCAAATTCACGAACTGATGCTTTGGCATTACCATCGCAGTATCCGTACACATAGTGAATATCTGCGTATTCTTCATTACTAAACTTTCGTGGCATACTTGCAAATAGTAACACTCTCACTAACTTTGTTTTGAACTAATTCACAACTAAGTGTTCTGTTTTTGTTTTGACTACCAGCCGCTTTAATCTTATTGACTAATTTAATATTATTAAATGATGAATTTTGCTTTAATGTAATTTTTCATTATAAAAACTTTCAACAAGCTATAGCTGCTATAACTCGAAAACGAAACATTTTTGGATATATGTTTATATGAAGTGTTTTCACCAGTTTGGTTGGTAGAATACACTATTTAAGTTTCCCTAAATAAAACTGAATCACCCTGTATACATTTTTAAATATACAGGGTGCTGCAAAAAAAGTGGCATATCAAAGTTATATATTATACTATTTCATTTTCGAATTCTACATAAAAAATAAGTAGCACTCACATAAGGGTTCTCTGTACCTACATACAGAGTGTTTCAAGTTATAACAATTTTTCTGAAAATGTTTTTAGGAAAAATTAATTATCTCCAACAAATTTACTCTTAGGTTTAAGTAAAATACTGTTCCCTTAGTCTATTTATTGAATGAATAGTAAACACCTCTTTACAGGGTGTTAATTTTTTCAGTTAAATTAGTAGAACATTCATACTGAAATATTCGGTTTATTTTAAATTGAACACCTTGTATTTTATACTCTTATCGTTTAGCTCACTTAATTAACTTTCAACTTCTATAAGGGTTTCCTATACCTAAACCTTAAAATTTTCAATTTATTTAATAATTTTTGGAATTTGGCTAATCTAACACATTTTCAAATTCAAATCGTAGTAACTTTAATTTAAACGTTTATAAAGTTATTTTTACACCATGTAGATTAAACTAAAAATCGCAATAGATTTTTTATACACTTATCTTTGCTCGTGATAACCGGATAACCGTAACAACAAATTGTTACTTTTCAAAGCTCTGATGATCCTTTGCTCGACCAAGCGAAACCGATCAGCTTCAATTTTCAAAAATAAAGTAAAACTTTTATTTAAAGGAATACTTTCTAAAAGTTCCTAAAAGTCTCTCTTTAAAAATCTAAGGAATTTTTGACCATTTAAATTACCATCGAAAAAATACGGGCCAATAACATGATTTTGACGATCAACAGTAATAAATGTTTATTTTCCGTGTCATAATAATGGAAATTGTGCCGATTCACTAATCCATTTATTATGGAATGTTGACTCGTCAAAAAAATGTTCTTTGTCACTAACTTGATCAAGGACCGATAAGGGACAATCGTTTTTGAAAGTCTGTGCCATATACAGCTTTGATGTATTTGTATATGAAAAGGGTGGTATTTGTTTCTTTATGATCCTACACACACTAGGCTGATAATTCCTGTTTCTCTTGCAATAACTCTTTTACTAGTATTTTGGTTGTCAATAACGGAAACTAATGCCAAAAACTCATTATCATCATCATTTGTAACAGGCTTCACTTTTAGTTGTTTTGGGTAAGCTACACTTCCAATATCACGAAATACTTGAAGTAACCTTTCAAAAACCCTTTTATCGGGATGCACCCGCTCAGGGTATTTTTCTGAGTACACTCATGAAGCAAGTAAACAGTTTTCATAGCATTCACCAATGGTTAAAATCATATTAATTCTTTCTTGTTGTGAATAAACCATTATTAAATTGAAAATATTTCAACAACTTTCAAAAGACTCGGAAAAAATAGCAATACACAATAACAAAAGTTATGCCAAATGTCAGAATTTTAACATTAACAAATGCGTTACCGGCAATTCCACAGCACACTACAAAACTTACAAGTTTAGTCACATTAACATTATTTGTTAATATGTAAATTACAAATATCTGACATATATCATGTACACATAAGATTGGTACCGAGCTTTCTACTTATTGGTAAAGAAAAATACTACAACATAAGCAAAAGGACATTAAGTAGGCATTTTGGGAGGATATTTCAATCTACAGATGATACAGGAACAGACAAACTCCAAAAATTATTAAATAAGTTGAAAAAATTTGAAGGTTTACGTATAGGGAACCCTTATAAAAGTTGAAAGGTAATTAAGTAAGCTAAACGATAAGCGTATAAAATATAGGGTGTTCCATTTAAAATAAGCCGAATATTTCAGTATGAATGTTCTATTAATTTAACTGAAAAAAGTGAACAGCCTGTAAAGAGGTGTTTACTATTCAGTCAATAAATAGACTAAGGGAACGGTATTTTACTTAAACCACCAAATTTGTTGGAGTTAATTTTATTAGGAGATATTTAATTTTTCCTAAAACCCTACCTTTTCCGAAAAATTGATATAACTTGCAACACTCTGTATGTAGGGTACCCTTATGAAAGTGCTACTTATTTTTGTGTAAAATTCGAAAATGTAATAATAGACGGGTGTGTCACTTAAAAAACATAACTTTGATATGCTACTTTTTGGAGCACCCAGTATATTTAAAATATCACTGTATTAGAAATTAAACGATTATATACGCTTATATTATATATATATATATATATATATATATATATATATATATATATATATATATATATATATTGACACACACACACACACACACACACACACACACACACACACACACACACACACACACACACACACAAATTTATCGTGAAAAAATACAAGGTGTCCTATTTAAATTAAGCAAAGTTACTGCTTGTCCAAACCCGTAATTTTAATCTTAATATTTGAACACCTTGTATAGGGCAGTTTCTTTTTTCACAAATAGAATGTGTACTTTAGTTAATTAGTGCACTGCAGTTTAAATATGATCAAAAAACACTTGGTGAGAAACTCATAATTAAAATGCTTCCTGCATTTCATAAGACACAAAATAATTTCGAAAACCTTAGGTTTAGGTGGTGTAAACTCTAATGAAACAACATTATTTTTATCGTAGAAGCCAACGGTCAAATAATATACAGGACGTTTCATTAAAAAAACGTTGATGTGCTTTCGAACTTTCAGACACCCTGTATATTATGAAACTAATTTTGAAATGTACCTCTATCCCAAAAACAACATGTTTTAAATCTTACAATTTAGCTATAGTATTCCGTGTCCTATACGAGGGTTACCTTTTATATTGGTACACATGGCCACTAGATAGCGCTATTGAAATATGTAATCACATATTTGTAAAATTTAAGCAAAAAAGACTTACTAATTGATTTGCTACCCGCAACGTGATTGTAGAAGATCGACATGTGACGTACCGCGAGATTGAGACATCCTGTGGCATATTATAGACTGCAATACACTCGATGTTGCATCACCAATTATCTGTCAGAAAGATCTATTGCCGAAGAAAATGACGTTTCTTCGATGGTACTCGACATGGTGCAGTGCAATCCGTTAGAGGATCGAAGAACAGTTAACGCTGAATGGTCCGTAACAATTTTTTTGCCAAAAGTCACCGACGAAATTAGGACCAAAACGTCGCATCATTCTCCATCATGACAATGTCAGCTCCCTACCGCACGTCGAACAATTAATTATTTGAAGTAGAAAACCACCTAATTAATTTATCGCTCAACTACTTTTTTTTTTTTTGTTTCGTATGTTCAAGAGAAAATGCGTGAATAGCCATTTTCATCACCTCAAGAAGCTGTTGAAGCCTTTAAAAACCATGTTTTGGAGATACCAACCTTAGAGTGGAAAACGCTTCGAGAATTGGTTTGAACGCATGCCCAAGTATATAATAAAGGCAAATAATTGAAAAGAAATAAAACAGTTTATTCCAAATTTGTTTTGTCTTTCTTAATATTAGTAACTATATAAAAGGCAGCCCTCATACCATAAATAACCTTGTATTTGAAATCAGAATGTAAGTGGAATTTTTTTTATGTCGTCTCTAAAAACGGAGTATGGATGAATATAGTAAACAATCATCCTATTAGGAATTGAATACAGGCGGAAAGCAATTTCTCACCTCACACGGAAATGTAAAATTACTACTTTGTCCTCAGGTGTGCATAAAGTAGGTAAGTAGGTAAAGTAGGTATATGATTTTCTGTAAACTAGTAGAATAATTGAAAAGGCTGATATTTGAAGTAGGTTTGAATTAACGCTGTCTTTAAAATGAACTGAACCAATTAATAACACAATAGATAAGAACGAACAGAATTATTAATAGATTTTCCCGGCACACTAAGTAGATGATTAGTCAGGTAATCTACCAATATGGCACTGACGGATCAATCAAAACAATTTGTCAGATATGCAAAACCAAAAACTTCACAATAGGGCATTAGGGTTGATAAAAATCATGTTTTTTTTTAATCAAAAATCGAGATTTTAAAAAAAAATCATGATTGTTTTGATTTGTTTTTAAATTTGACTAGTTTTTATTAATACTTTATTTTCAAATAACACTGTTTATGTTTTGTTACGCAAATAAACATTTGCAGGCAGTAGGGTTGCAGCGATTAAACGTTTACAGATACACATTTGAAATACTTGCATTGGTTATATTTTGTAAGTTCGCGTTTAACCGTCAAAACCTTTTAATGTCAGCAATTTTTCAAGCCGTACAATGGGAGTATTAAACCTACCACGAATCTACTAGAACTGCAACATACAAGATAAGGTAAACAAACAGCATTCATTCATTCTAGTGATGCATTATTATTCAGAATATAAATTATTAAATTAGAATAATCTTTATTCTTTCTCTTGGAATTGTGATGATTCAAATAGTTATATTATATTTAATTTAGCAGAAGTCTTTTTCTATACCCACCTTAGAAATTTGGGTCACCTTTTTTATTTACTGCATGCTGCATGTGGGGTCATAAATCTTATTTCTATTGAATATACAACAATGAAAATGTATTTTTATTTTGACGCATTTAGTAGTTTAGGATAGAGTTTCACTTGTAATAAAAACTATCATTTGCATAACTAAATACATACATCACAATTTTTGTAGATTTTATGCTTCTCCTAGTCTTATTAGCAGATATTTAATAATTTCACAAACTGTTATATGATGGGCGTTTAAACGCGGGTAACATGTTTAATATAAGTTTCTACTCGTTTAATAAAATCTATATGTTAAAATTTGTAACCCTAGCAGGCAGGAATAGTACAGATAGGAAGCAAAACTCGACAAGTCTTAACGTGAAAATTTTGTTCACGCAGTTTTGCGAGATTGAGAAATTGTTGAAACTTGTAAAAACTGACAGAAAACGCTCTACTATGTAAGTGACACGCATTTATTCTAGTTATTAGTAATATTTTTGGTTCTATGGGTAATCTAGCAAGACATTTGGAGTCATGACATTTTGTAAAAAAGAAAGTGGGTGGCAAACTAGGTTGCAGAGCAGTGCGTAAAAAGTGTGGTAAAGAATTTTAAAACCAAAGGTCGCTGGGAAATCTGTGAAAGTAAAACTAGTGATACCATTGATGTTGAAACTCTTCATGGTGATTGTCAGTTACAGCCTGGAACTAGCCAGAATGAAATTATCCAGTTGCAAAAGAAACAGAGAAGCGAGAACTGTGAAAAGATAAAAGTGTAGGTGAAAGTGAAAATAATGGTCATTTCTAAAGCCGTTTACGCAACAAATTGCAGGTTTAGAGCGATAGAAAATAAGGAAAATCGAAAAGCCATCGAAATGCTAAGACCCATCTAGATTTCAGTTATCTTCAACGCTCCTGAATGAAATATTTGAGTAAGAAAAATCTAAACGTCTTAAGAAGTTTTCTGGACAGTCTATTTGCGTGTCCTTAGATCGATGGTCCAATGTACATAATGAGCCGATAATCTGTATCGTTCCGATAGCAAGTGTTCTCTTGGAAAAGTTGATATAACTTGAAACACTCTGTATGTAGGGTACCCTTATGAAAGTGCTACTTATTTTTTGTGTAAAATTCGAAAATGCAGTAATAAACGGGGCGTGTCACTTAAAAAAACATAACTTTGATATGCCACTTTTTTTGGAGCACCCAGTATATTTAAAAATATTTTTAAAATGTTGCTTATATTGACTTATATATCACTGTATTAGAAATGTATGTGTGTGTATGTATGTATGTATGTATATATGTATGTATATATATGTGTGTGTATATATATATATATATATATATATATATATATATATATATATATATTCACGGTCCGGTCGGAACGAATGTATTGGTTAGGGAAAGTAAGTAGACTGATGCACCATCGACCTTGGCACCTCAACAATTTCAAGCTTTGCGATTACAGTTAACAGATTCTATGTTTAATCTGAATTAGTATTCTATGTCTAGTCGACGAGCATATGACTAGTTAAAAATAAGTGTACCCGCAACAGAAAGGACTACCAAAACACTTTCTTTTCTCCACTCACAAAGTAACCAGACTTAACAATTTTTATTTTTTGATTAAATACAAGAAAACTAGAACAACTTCGTGTCTGAAACAGTTTGAGCGGCGCTGCTTAACTTCTCGGCATTACCCCATGAGGCACCGTCAACTGTTGTACAAACATAATTGAATAATTGAAAAATCCCCTCTGTTTAATATTAAAAATGTGTATATTAAAAAATTGGGCAGAGTTTTCCTTATTTATTAATCAAGTTTGAGATGATATTTAACGGCTTACAGACAATAAGTTGACAATGATATGAAAGCTGACATATTTAATACGTCAGTCGTTTATTTAAACTAATAACAATCAATTTTAAGTAATATACTTTAAACTGTTCTATAAATGAGTGATTGCACCATCGTTATTCAGATATTCATGTAGAGAAAGATAACCAAGAGATAAATGATATATTTTACATTTTGATTGTATAACTATTTGCATTAAGGATTATCAAATGAAGTATTTAAAGAATGTTGAATCCATATCATTAATAATAGGAGAAAGCTGTACTTATTAAAAAACATGTAGAGAAGTAAACAACTTTTCAACAGCCGTAAGACAAACTTTTATTAAAAATGAGTTACATTATTTGGGTTTAATTAAGTAAATATTATATAAATAATTAACGTATTTACTTACAACATTCACAATGATAATGGCAACAGAAAAATATTTACAAAATTTCTCTTTACACAAGATCATCATGAATGTAAATAATTTTAAGTAATAAATTATTGGAGGTAAAACGTATTAGTTGAAAACTGGATTGCCTTCTTTTTTTAGTTCTTGTTATGTTAATAAAGTGAACGAAATGAAAAAACTAAAAAATAACTACGAAAATAATCTATTTTTGTCCATTTCTCTTAGACGCAACTTATTCTAAATATTTTCATGACCTTCAGTTATAATTTGACAAGAATAATTGTTTAATAAAATAATCTCACCTTTGAATTTCCATATACACTATACACACAAATGTCCGAATTATGTCACTTAGTATAAATGATGCAATTTTTGGTTACGTTTATATAAATATATGTAAAAAAATATATCAAATATGTTACTGCTTTATAAATAATTCACGTCTCAAACGTTTACTTGATCAGTTTAAACTGCTTTATACAAACACTTTCCAAAAGACAGATTCGTGTAATCAGACAGTGCTTCTGCGCGCAAATCCACCAATACAAATAGAGTTTTCTATATTGTTTTCTGATAAAATTATCTAATTTTCAACCATATACGCCCATAAAGTTTGAAACAAATTAATTAGTAAATTTTGTATAGTACTATTTCATACTTTTTTGACATTTCCAAAGTTCCAAACTACAAATTCAATTAGTTCTTAATTATATATTTTTTTAATATTAAAATTAAGGGAATTATAAAATTTTAAAATAGAGCAAGGTTACTATATGTGATATCTTATCAAAATTTATACATTTACTTTTTTCTGCAATTATAAGTGCACAATAATGATGGTATGTTGCACTATTCTTAAACTTTAATTATTCCAAATAGTTAAAAAACACATTAAAAATATAGTTTTTTTGTTATCCACTAAGCACGGACGGTAAAAAAATCTATCGCAAGGAAAAGACTATATTACATCCACGAATGTACATGATATCTGTGTAAAAATAATGGAAAGGAAAAGCCAAAGGCTTTGCGTTATATTGCAAAACAGATCAGCAGAGAAAAACCCATAAATTTCATAGAAAAGTGACCAACAAAAATGAATGAAATCTTACACTTAATTTTTAAATAAAATCATACGCAAAAGAGCTATTTGTTATTTAAATGGCGCCTAAAATCTAAAAATGAAAAACAATCATATTGTCAATTTAGAATTCATACATAAAACGCTTATTATATTCGGTTCTAAGACAAAAGAATATCAATTTTTTTTTTGTAATTTGCCTCCATTTTGATGCTCTAATAGATGTATTAAGAACGCGACGTCATCATCTCCAATGTCATAATAGCCAATAATTCACGGAACATTTTACGAAAAATTTTAGGTTGGCAAACCTTGATCCGGAATTCTCATCATGTTACTTACAAAATGTGTCAAAAACAGGATACGTCCAGTAGAAAGCTTAAAAATTTAAATACACAATTTAGATATTAGCACTTATAGTCGTTTTTCAGTATCACTGCTCCTTCCAGAAGAGAAGAAGATTAAATAGCATAAACAATAATGGATTCATAGAAATTGAATTTATGTCGTTATAGAAAACAAAACAATTTATTCTTCCAGCGTATTAAAATGTTCAAATTGTGCTATCGAAAACAGGAGTAGAAATGGGACATTGTTTTACTAGTAACATACTATTAGTACCGAAAGTCACCACAGCGCTCGGTGGCGCGCTATCCACTAGCCATATGTCAGTCCTGTAAGTGTGTTCGAGTTATCTGTAGTTTTCGCTACCAAAAATGTGTGAAGAAATGTAGTGTACACCACCCCAATTAGTGAAATCTCGCAAGGTCTATGACTTTGCATACGAGCGACTTGAATGTTTGCAATTATTCCGAAAACGTTATGTTGGCATATTTCTCGCATTTGTCCGAAAAACAGAAAATGAAAAGTTCTCTGGGCACAGTACTCAATGCTTAAAGCTGAATTAAACCTAAAAAATGTCAATATTGCGAAATATGCCAAACTCAATGTGTTTTTAAAACGTCAGCACAAACAAATCCAAAGTGTTAACTAAAAAACAGTTTTATGCAGAATGCACCCAATGACACTTATTTAGCTATAAAGGTAAGAAAATTAGCGTCCTTCACTATTGAGAAAATTATGAATCGATTACAGGTTATATTGACATTTGGAGTCGCGGGCGCCTGTCATTATGATGAGCTATTAAAATTGAACGTAGAAGATGCCGAAGATTGTGAAACATTAATTTTAGTAAAAATTCCAAATACTAAAACTAAAAAGCCACACACGGTCGTTTACTATTGTCGGTGACTTTTACTTGAATTTGTGCCGCCACTATACCAAACTCCGCCCAAAAGATTTCCAGTATTGCTTCAAATAACGAACACACCACAAAAAACAACTTGGAACAAACTAACAATAAAATCATGAATATAGACAATAAAACAGCGACAAGTAGTTTCAACATAAAAAACTGTATTTTGAAGAATCGTACATTTATAATAAATAAATAAATATTTGCATTTTAATACACTTGAAAAAAAAAAGAGTATATACAACACGGAGTAGAACGCTCTTTTTGTTTTTCGCCCAAATTGTAAGCCTCGGCTACAAACTTTGGGCTCAACACAAAAAAGAGTGCGTTCTACTCCTAGTTATATAAACTACTATTATAGAGACCTAGTTTGTAATATGTTCGTAAAAAATGGTAACAAGTTTGCTTTTTCAATCCTAAAGTGGTAATTCGGCTTTAATTATTCACATTAATCAAATTATTTGAATAGACGCGTTATAGTTTTGTGACAACTGCGCCGTGGGCGAGCACTACTGAATGCCGCTCCAATCTACTAAATAATTAAAAGTGTGGTTAAGTGGTGATTATGGTTAAATAATTTGTAATGAAAAACGTAAATAAGAAGTGGTTTATTGTTAACGAACGAAAACAAAATTGTTAATTTTGATAGCAACTTTGGAATTATCTTTGGAATTTACAGTTAACCCATGTGCCGAAGAAAATTTGTTCTTCAATGTTTTCACTATACATTAGAAACAGTGGCTCTGAAGTTGTGAAAATGGTGCATCGAGGTAAGCTTGAATCCTCTTGTTGTGCTAACATCTTTGCTACCTCAGGTATATTTTGCAGCGAAGCTTCGACATAGCTTTCAGTAACACCTGAAGTAAAAACAGAAAAGACTAACTACCTCTCGTAATTAAAAATGAAGCAAGCTACCTGAAGATTTCCATCTCCCTAGGCGTTTTATTGTTAATAAATCACCGTCAGAATTGGCTATATGTGTGGCACTAAATCGGTTAAAACAATTGCCTGTAAAAAGTTGAGGATTTGGTAATTCCAGAAAAGCATCAATTATTTGAAGCACTTTTCCCATCGTATTGATTCCTATTGGGTTATTAATGCAGTAGCCATTACGGCACGGTAGAAAAAATCGCCGCTGGGTTACTTTCTTCGATCTTAAGTTGACATATTTTTTAATTAAATAAATACAGTTTTTTGTTTTAGATATAAATTAATAACGGAGTCAGCTCTATATTGTATGTCATCTACACACATATTCGTCAATTCTACACGCCTACATACACCATTGTAACCCATTATCATGATGAATTTGAAGCTACAATAATGTAAACTTACTTTCATTGGTAGGTACGGTTTATTATTGGCAACTTGATTAAATTTATTAATGTGCTCTTCTAACATTTTAGATTTAGATGGAGTATAATATTGGGATCCCCAAGTTATAAAAGCCTACAGTTTCTTATACCTGGATATGCCAACATTTATATATATATATATATATATATTTAAGCTGGACCTCAACATAGAGTAAATAGTCCATAAAGTAGATGCCTTATACTTCCTACGTTGTAATTCAAAATACCCAAGTAAAATGTTCTCAGATATACCATGAATTTTATTGTCGTTGCACCATGTTTGAAACTTTTGATACTGCTTCTTACATTCTCCAGAGGATCAGGCAGCAAATTCACGACTGTATTGTTATCAATTGCTCGTATTTCAGGGGGCGTACATGCAAGATTATCTTGCTTATGTTCGATTTACGTATTTATGATAGAATAAAACAAGAGACATTACCAACCGCCACAAAAATCCCCAAAGTAACTAAAGCAAATATTTTTGTTTAAAAAAAGGGGCAAATAACAAAACACGTGTTTCATAAGACTCATTCTTTAAAAAAACACGTGGCTATGCTTCTCGTTTTTTAAACTTGAATTCGTGCTTCAAGACTGGTCTTATGAAACTTGTTTTTTAATATACTATACCTATCTTTGTTTCATTACCACCTTTAAGAATCCGCCTATTATGCACGAGAGGATGCAGATAGAACTGATTTAGGTTGGGAATTCTGCCCGGTGTTGTTAAGCATTTCTGACATTAAAAATTTGACATAACATAACTTAAATTTTATTATTGTGATAAAATAAACATAACCCCTGAAGCTGAGATTTGACACTTGTCAAACTTATTTTTCACAATCTGACATCTGCGTCCTCTGGCAGTATTAATATTAGTGACGCAACCGCTCTGACACGTGAAAATTACTATAGTAACTAACAAGTGCACACCTGCTATGAGTAAAATTAGGAGTTAATTTTTACGTACACAATTCTAGAGGATATAGTAAGTGTGAGGTATTCACTCTTTGGGAATTATCAAGAAACAATAAAAAAAATTATTATTACTGTTTCGAAAAGTATTTCTTTACAGCAAGTACGGATTTGAACGGACCATGTCTAGTAGATAATAGTAGATTATATTACAAGTGAGTGAAATAAGCCATTATAAACAAGTGAGATTTTTGACGCACGAGTGCTTGCGCGAGTGCGTCAAATTCTTACGTGCTTATAATGGCATTTCACTCACGTGTGATATACGACGTTTTGTCCAACAGTTGCATTTTTTTAATGAAAAACTTGAAGAGATTATTTAAATAAAAAAGAGTCAAGCAGCTAGGTCTTGGTTGTCATGGTTGGTCGACCGGTTGTCATGAATACGTTGTTGATATAAAATTTAGTCACGAGTGAATAAAATTTGATTTTAGTCACTGAAAACACGTGAAAAACTGCAACTGTTGGACAAAATATTGTATCTAACAATTTATTCCACAAAAGTACACAATTCGCCCTTTTCCCGTATTCGCATTTTGGTTGTGAAAGATAGATTTTCCCGCCCCCTACTATTTGAGACATCAATTCATCCACATTTAGTATGGCAAATAATTATTCGCAGAACTAGAGAAGAACGTTGTGTTTTTTAAACTTCCAATTTGACACACAGAGTGTACCAAGAGATCGCTAATTGACCGACAGTTAAAAAAACACTTTCTTCTCGTACCTCATAAATATTTTTTTTTCTAAGACTGGATATTGATTTAAAAAATGTTTTAAAAATGTACGTATACATGTGTAACTAAAATGTTTAGTGGGTTGGTAATAGTGCAACCACGTTAAAATGTTTTAACACATACAACGGTTGATCTAAACGAATTAAAAACATGTTTCTTGTGCTGCTTCGCTCGAAAATGACCGTTATTGTGTTAAACATATTGGGCTGTAATGAACATCAAAGAGATTCAGTGCATCAAAGTACAAACTTCAAATCTAGCAAAACCCTAACTACCGTAAACCGAACAGTTGTTGGCCACCCGATAGTGATTGGCCACTATAAATTTAATCTCATATATTAAGACTCTTTTCAACTTTTACTATTTTATAAGATATAGGAACAACATGGCAACCTTGGTGATAAATCTCTCCTTTATTCAGTCGTTATTCACATGCATTAAATGACAGCTATATTTTAATGTAGCAGAGTGGACACTATATTTTAGGTAAGTCCTATAAAATTTATAAGGATGCCCCTTAGATGTAAACAAGTTCTTAATCGCACAAAACATAATTTGATGATTTTTGTGGTTAATGTTGTTTTAACATGTTAATTTAGCCTTCTATTGAAACAAAATACGTTTTAGGTTAAGATATTCCCGCCCTTTTCACTGACTAAGAACAGTCTCTTTTTTCTATAAATATCAAACAGGTTACTTTCAATATATGAAAAGACACTTCTTTTTTCTGTTAAACCGATTTGGATAGTCCTTGGCGGGTGTCCAATAAGTGTGCTTCAGCTATGCCAATCACTACATCCACGACAACCAGCGTTTGTAATCACACTTTCGCGGGGGGGAGTCTAGATTTCTAACTCCTTGTTAACTGTGAAAAAGAATGAGAGTTTTTTAAAAATAGTTTATAGGTAGGTTACTTATTTACGAGTTTTCCTATAGGACTTGAAGATGTTTAAGCATCCTTTAAAAAACTTTCAAATAAAATAAACCTCACCTTAAGAACCTCGGAAGGAATTACTGCCCCAAGTGCTGTGGTTTACGAGGTAGATGTGAGAAAATGGTTTCTGGGAATTGAGCATCTAAATGATATACTAAAAGACCCTTCAGGCATTTTAATGGAGACGAAACAGTTTTCTACTTATGTCCCAAGAACAAAAAGGTACTTTCATTTTTTATGAGTACATAGCAAATATATTCTATAAACACCTTAAAAAAATCAACACAACCTTCTCCATTTTGTTGTTCGTCGAAGGTCATGTTACGTACTTGACTTACGAACTATGCAAATTGTGCTCAGATTTGCAGATTTATTAATTTAGACGAGATAATCCTTATGATGTGGTTACAAAAGAAAAAGTAGTTGCTATTAAGTCAGATACCATTAAAAATGGTGTTAAAGCTTGTGGTAATGTGTATCACAAAATGCCACAAAAGTAGAGAAAAGTTAAGCATGCTACAACTGAAACTTCTTTGTTAGAAATCGGAGAAGACTACTTTATTACATTCCGACAGTTAAGAGATATCGTAGGTGAAGAAAAGTTGCAGATCTTAGGGAATGATGTTGATGCCAAAAATCAGGAAGAAAGTTTTGTTACATAAGATTACAGAATGGTTTAGATTAGTCAGTCCATTCAGCAGCCATATGCAGAAAACGAAAATAGAGACAATTTACCAGAAATAAACTTGCCTAGAAACAGAGACCACACCAATAGTGACACTGAACTATACTAGCTTACAGAAAATTTCGCAGGGATTGATACCTTTGCTAATAATTTGGAGAAACCTGTTTCACTGAAAATCGAAGATATTCCCTAAGTTTTAGAAAATGATCTTCCGTTTGTGCAGGCAGCTGCAACTAATGGCAGTGAGATCATCGAAACACCGGATGGGGATAATAGATATAATCGAGTAAGTGGAATTGACACAAAAGAACGAGATATGTTAGATATAAAAACGCCCTCAACATCAACGGTCAGCCATCCATTAAAAAAACTTTTTTTTTGCCAAAAACAGCAGAAATAAAACAAAAGAAAAATAGAGAAAGAATCTCGTTTGAATTAATATCCAGTGGCAGGCAGAGAGATCATGTAAGAATATTGGAGATGAAGAAAACAGCGGCAGAATCGAAAGAAGCAAGGAAGGCTAAAAGATTGGAAGCTAAAAAGAAAAGAGAGGTAGAAAATGAGATGAAAAGAAATAAGAAAGATAAATGACTGGCCAAGAAAAATAGTCGCAAAGAACAAATTAGTTTAAAAGAAAATAAGAACATCGTTCCTACAGGAGACGAAACTGACAGCATTGTGGTAGAAAAGAAGAAGAATCTAGACAATAGTACCCGAAGTACCAATAAAAAATTAGTCTTTCTGAAATAAAAACTAAAATCAATACATTATCAGATATTCTTATGTCCTCCTACAAATACTACCACCCATGGAGGTGGTTTTGTATGTATTTCTAATATAGGTAAAGCAACAACTGGTGTTAAATGTGCGTTCTATGCGCACCACTTCTAATGTATTTTAAATTAGAATGACAATCACAACGAAAATGCACTGTCTAAATGTTGAACCTGTTCTAACAAAAACGCAAGTAATAAATAAAAGTCCATTTTTACAAAATTTTTCGTTTTGACATACCCGTTATTCATTGGTAATACCTAGGTACGTACCAACTATTAATTATAGTGCTTTTATGTAAGTTATTAATTAGTATAATTACACTCCTGGCGAAAAAAATCCAGACACTTAAAAAAAGAAATAAAATACCTATTTATTCCAATTCGTAATTCAGTTTTACATAATTTCATTGTTTTTAAATGATCTTGTTAGCCTTGGAAACAAAAAATTATGAGTTTAGCAAAACGTCACACTTTATCTTGTTTTCTAACAACAAATGTTTTGCGTCTTGTTTGCGTTTATGATAAGTTTCACGTTTATTCTGATAAATTCAGATCACTTTGCATTTGTGTTTTCAAATTGTGTGAGAATGAGACCCAAAGACACTGCAAAAGTTGTGGCATTACATGAAGAAGGTCGCAGTATACGGTATACTGCAAATCGTTTGAATATCGGAAAAAGTACCGTTCATGACGCTGTTACGTAGTATCGTCAGACTGGAAAGTACACTAGAAGACCAGGATCAGGCAGAAATATCAGCGTGATGAACGTTTTTTTAAGGATTTCCGTACTACGGAACCGCTCTTTAACGTCAAATGTTCTCGCTAGTCGTTTCTTAGAAGCTCGAGGAACTCAGATCTCTGCACGAACTGTAAGAAGAGTCTTGCATAAAAGTGGTTTACGTTCGCATAAACCAGTAGCATGCCCTAAATTAACAGCAGCTCATCGAGTTAACAGGATGAGACTTGCGTATGATCACAGAAACTGGACTGTTCAACAATGGAGGTCCGTAATGTTTTCCGACGAGTCCCGTTTTTGCCTACGATCTCCAGATGGAGGAGACCCGAAGAACGATTTGTATGTTGCTGCATTTCACTCAAAAAGACGTTTGGTGGCGGAGATGTTATGGTATGGGCAGGTATTTCTTTCAACAGGCGCACCGAGTAAATCTTCATCGAACATGGAACCCTGTACATACAACAGTGTTTGGAGGACCGTGTTGTCCCGTACGCCTCTTTTGTTGGGGAAAATTTCTTATTTATGCAAGATACTGCACGAAATATCAAGGATTACCTAAATATTGTCGGAATCCCTGTTTTGGAGTGGCCTGCTTGTAGTCCTGACATGAATCCATTAGAACATGTATGGGACATTGTAGGACAAAAGATTAGAAGGAGGCAACCATTGCCAGAAACGATCCAAGAGCTGCGAATAGCGTTGAATGAAGAATGGGAACAGATACCGCAAGAACAAATTCAGCACCTTATTGCAAGCATTCCTAGGCATATTGGAACCCTTCGCAGGTGTAGGGGCGGCTATACCCGATACTAACATTGGGTTGAAACTTAAAGAACAGGCAACTGTGTGTAATTAAATTTCCTTTTTTATTTGTTTAATTTTTCGAAAAATGTTACTTGCTTTTCCGTTACATATTATTTTTCCTATTGTTACATTGTTATAAATAAATGCTTTTTATTAATAATGTTTACTCCCCCCCCCATTTAAACCACTTAACGCCTACAAAATTAAAAAAAAAAGCTAGTGTCCGGATTTTTTGGCCAGGAGTGTATAACATTCATAAAAAACAAGTTGAGAATGCTCTTCTAGAATTGCCAGAAAGAACGAAATTGCAGTGCAAATACAAACTAATTTTAAACTTTATTCTTAAAAAACAATAATCTAAGTCACCGAAGTTAAACAACGTCGGGAACGATCAGTACTTGGATGGGCGATCGCTTGTTATATTTTAACCCCCGATTTAACTATGTTTCCGATGAGATACAAAGTTGGTACTTTTTGACCCTCTTTTAGAATCTGAAGTAAGATTTACAACATTCCTTAACACAACTTACGCGCGCGCGCACACACGCACACACATGCACGCCGCACGCACGCGCACGCACACGCACACACATCCACCCACCCGCACGCACGCACACACACACCCACACACACACACACACACACGCATGCGTGTTGTTTGCCTTATAAAACTAATTTTTCATGTTATTTTTGCTATTAAAAGTAGTTTAGAACTATAACAAAAGTAAAATACTTATCTTTTTTGGGGTTTTTAATGGTGTATTTAAATTATACAATCTAAACGTTTTAATGTTTTAATTTTTCAACTTTGACAAAATTGTTTACAACATCTTTAACAATTTTACAAATATTACTACTGACGAAGATAACTGTAAGTGTTATCGAAACGTTTAGATTGTATAATTTAAATACACCATTAAAAACCCCAAAAAAGATAAGTATTTTATTATGAGTGTTAATGGTGAAAGTTTACATTTTCATATAACAAAAGTAGTTCAAAATTTAAACAAACATTTAGGAAATATTTAAAATCTGAATATAGATTTTCAATTTCGATATAAAAGAAGTTTTAATTTATTTCAGAGATTATGCTCAATACAACACCAGTGATGGTGAAATGTAACTCACGTTTATCACTAGGTACATCAAAATTTACGTGGACATTACACTTTTTACAATTTTAAGTAAACGATAAAATGTTTGTTCGAGAAGCTTTAGTTACGAAAATAATTATTAAGTCACATAACCTACTTACATTACACGAAGAGAAAGATTGTCTTTCGAAGAACTTAAGACTTTGAAATTTATGGAATGGAGCGATAACTCCAGATCTACAGTTCCTGCTCATATTACTAAACTTACTCCTCATTTCAATGAACCTAACCCAAAATTCATTTAATTACCTATTTCTTTCTTAAATTTTAAAATTGCATTGTCCAGTTGAGTAGATAATGAGGATTCATATGAAAATAATCTTACTTACTATTAATTGTTTATTGTAGGTATGATTACAAAAGTACCCTACTCATTGTCCAATTAAATGTAAACAAATATTTCTCACTCCATCAATATAGGGATGATATAAATATTTCTATATTACGAAAATATATTGGTTCTTCGGGAATCTTGTAAGTGTAGCAAAGTTATTGAAAAACATTCGTTGCAGTTTTTGTTACGTGTGTACGATTCGAACATTTGTGATGGAAGTGATAGAATCAAATCAAATTCTGGATACAAGTTCAGCTTAAAAGTAAAGAACAAAAACTCTTCGAAGGATTTGTATACATGGGAACTATCCAGGAGCGATTGTTACTGATGAAGTAAAATCAAGAGTCATAAGTGAGCAAAACCACAACTGTGTTCCAGATATTGTAAGTTGATATGTGTTTATATAACGCCAAAAAAGGAACAAGAGAAGAGGATATCGACGATATATTATAGATATATCGTCAAGAGATGATGATTGCTAGGGATAGAGACTTGGATATCGTTACAAATATCCCATAGTTTACATCAGTGCAACAAGTATTACATAACGAGAGACAAAAATCGCTAGGCATTAGCTTGCTTTTGAAAAAAGGAAAAATATAAGGGTTCCAGAGTTTATAAAAAAGTATGACATTATTGATGATATGGAATTGTATTGGCAATGAACAGACGTTACTTATTCGCAGGAGGTTCTTGTTTAAAAGCTGCAGTTCATTGTTCTACCAATTATACACAAATCATGTTGATATTGGTAGTGAAGAAGAAAGAACAAATGTCATTTCTGCCGTATACGCCCTGCTACTTGACAAAAAATAGGTGACGTACAAACGACCTCTTTTCTTATTAAAAAACAAACTTAAGAATTTTTTTTCCAATAAATCTATTATCAATTTTGAAGTTGCCGTACATAATGCTGTAGAAAAAGTTTTTCCGGCTACACTTATAAAAGGATGTAATTTTCATTTTAAACAAGCTATTTGGCATAAAGTACCAGGATTTAGGTCTAACAAGCGAGGAAGTAAAGAACCACATAAGCACTAAGCAGGTGTGCTACATTCGCTCATCTGCCCTAAGATAAAGTTACAGATGGTTGGCTTTGTATAATGGGAAATTCCCCTACCGACGAAGCCACTGTTAAATTCACCTATTATTTTATTGATCAATGGATTGACAATTCTCGTCGAATATGGATTTCCCATGGAAAACGTCATCGGACTATAAATTTTGTAGATGGATGGCATAACAGATTCAACCGACGGATTGGAAAACCAACATATTTAAAATGATGAAAGTTCGTCAGGAAAAAATGCACTACTATAATAATGTCGCCCTGCAAAATAGTGTGTGCAAAGTGCTTCTAAAAGAGCAAAAATGTATAGATAGGTGGTTAAAAGCAGTTGTAAGCGACCTAAGTCAAAATAGTATTATCGATAAGTTGAAACTTTAGAGAACTTTGTACACTATCGTTTCTATGGATACCTTGAATTAGTTAATTCTTTTGCAATAATCTTTACTGTCAATATTTCATTATACAGGATGGGATTAATAGAGAAAATGTAACTTTTAATAACTTCCTTAAAATTAAATATCTCAAATAGTAAGCATAAACATTAATTTATTAAAAAAGACTTTTGTAATAAGTGTTGAAAATGGTGTCCGTTTTCCTCCATACAGTAATAAAGATTCTGCTCAAATGTATTATGAATATTTAGCAACATATCTGGAGTTATGCTTCTACATTTATCTATAATTCGGTCGAAGATTTCCAATTGACTCTGGTTTCGTTTCGTATATTTTACTTTTTAAAAACCGGCGAAGAAAAAAGTCCAAATCACGTAAGTCCGGAGATCTCGTCTACAAATACACTGATCAGGAAAATGAGTGTTCAAGAACTTCCTTACCGGAGCTAGGTAAGGAGGTGGCCCTTCATCATGTTGTAAGTGGAGAATGTTTTTGTTACGGCTATTGTCGTTTTATATTTTTCCCGTAATTACGGGCCTATTGTATTTTCCAACACGTTTCAAGTATAACTCACCCGTAAGATTTTCAGGGTTAAAAAGAGGTCCTACAATGTTATTTCCTTATACGCCTGCCCAAACATTTGACTTTTGAGGATGTTGTGAGTGGGTCTTTCTAAAGAAACGAGAGTTGCAGTCATTTCAATAACGACAATTATGTCTATTTGCAGCACCGTGTAAATACAACGTGCATTCGTCAAAAAAAAAATTGAACAGCAAATTACGATTGTCGATTAACGTTGGGTCATTTCTTCGCAGAACTCCAACATTATATCATAACCGTCTTCATTATGTTCTTATACAAGTCTTATTTTGTAAGGATGAAATTTATGATCTTTCAATATTCTTTGTGTTGATGTGCGAGCAACTCCTGGAGATATAGCCAGTTGGCGAGTGCTTTGGGTATTGCCAAGTGCCACATGTCCCAAAACCGCTATTTTTATTGCATTGTTTCTCACCGTTCGATTGTGCTGAAGAATCAGTGTCTTCCAATTTCCTTATTAATCGTCCCGCATACTTATCGTTAATAGTTCTCTCTGGATATACCAGATTAAATAAGCGGGCAGTAGAAGGAGCCCTGCCGGAACTTTCATTTTCAAAATAAAATTTTGTTATTCCTTCCCTTTCTCGAATGGAAAATTTCATAATAATGATAGCAGTTCGATTTGAATTCAAAAAAGGTGTAAGCTTACACTGACATACCGTGACGTGGCTGAAAAATATTATTACTAGTACAAACGTATCCATAGAAACGGCAATGTATAAAGTTGACTAAAGTCTCAACCTATCGATAATACAATACCATTTGAGCCATAAACGCAAATAAAATTAAAACGATTGAAGGTACGGATAGGACATGTTATACCTAATTTACTAAAAATTTCAGGAAGGAGCAAAAAAATGACATAAAACTAGTAGGTTTCCATTTAAAAATGTGACGTAGTACCTTTTTTATGAATCATAATAATGAAGTTTTAGTGTACAAGTTAGCGTGTTCGAGCGTTTTTTTTTTCTAAATCTACCAGGAGTCATAAAGAGAGGTGCGATCTTCTGGTTGGGCCACCCTGCATAGAGTAGAGATGTAGATACATATAGATTAAGACACGTTTACAGTAATACATGTGCTAGTTTCTGCAAGTTTGCTTCAAATATTGTGTATGTGTTATCGTGCATGTCTTTTAATTTTAAATTAAACTTCTCAATCGCCACTGATTTTTTTCTTAAAGTAAAAATTATTTTTGAAAATCTCATTCCTCTCTGAGCAAATCTCGTCTCTTTGATTTTTTCCTTTGACGTACGGATTTCTAATAAAAAATAAAATTCATTCATTTGTACGTTGTTATGAAATTGGTTATTAACAAGACTTAAAAACGCATCTAGTACCTACGTAAGAAGCAGATTTTGTTCTTGTAAACAAACAGTTTTGACAGTTGTTTACCTAGCCTAGTCCCATATTTAAGGCATTAAAATTAACAATATTGTTAAAAAAATATGGTCCAATTTACGAATTCCGAGTTTGCAGATATGCTTTTACATATATGGGATTGATGATGGTAACGCACTGAAGCTAGGCGGTTGTATGAAGACCGCTTTCTATACAGAAATATTCCGGATGCACGAATATGCAAATATTCAAAGAAGATTGTGCGAAAAGGGAAGTTTTGTACCAGATCTAAAAGGAGTACAAGGTACTGTAAGAACAACAGAAATTGAGGTAGCGGTTTTGAACTCAGCTGAGGAAGATCATGTATTAAGTATACGATAAATTGGGAACAATTTGAATATCTCACATATTCTTGCTTGGAAAATTCTCCATGACTTTTATATCCCTACCATACCCAACGGGTTCAGGCTCTCCTTCGCGACTTTCCATTAGGGACGAACTTGTGCTAATGGTTTCTTCAAAAAGTGTACGAAAATCCATTATTTGTTGCTGAAATTTTATTCACCGATGAAGCCAATTTTTCCAGAAACACCATCCAAAACATTCACAATAATCATTTTTGGGCTGAAAAAATCCACATGTAGGAGCAGTTTTGCGTTAACATGTTGGCTGGAACATGCGGTGAGTATTTAATTAAACCCTATTTTCTTCATAAGAGGTTGTATGGGCATAATTGCCGGCAGTTTCTCCAAGAAGAATTGCCCGCTTTGATGAAAGATGTTTCCATTTCAGTAAGAAACCGACTGTGGCTTATGTACGACGGAGAGCCAGCGCACTTCAGTGCTCTAGACGCGGATCTCAATAGTTTAGGTTATTTCCTGTGGGGCCACATTAAAACATTGGTTTACAGCACACCAATTCATACTGAACAGCAGTTGAGAAATTGCATCATAGTTTCTGTCAAAACTAGTAGACACAGTCCCGGCATTTTCTAAAGAAAAAAAAAGCAGAGACATACATATATGAAGGAAGTGGACATTTTCAGCATCTGATTCGTTTTATTTCTTTGTGCGTTCAGGGTAATTTCGTGTTATCTTCCAAAATGTATTTAGATTACTTCAATTTCGTAATTTTACCATTTAAAAATTATTCTTTGACATAAATTGTTGTTTAAAGTTACATAAATCGTTTTTTCTCATAAGTGGTCTAGCGAGATGCAAATGAATGAATTTTATTTTTTTATGCGAAAACCGTACGTCGAAGGAAAAAATCGAGAGACCAGATTTGCTCAGAGAATAATGAGATTTTCAAAAATAATGTTTACTTTAAGAAAAATCAGTGACGTATCACTTTTCTCTTTAAAATGATTCAGTGCAAATCCCGCACGAACGCCATTGGCAAGAATAAAAAATATGTTGTACAGCAGAAAATGCTTAGAAGATGCGTTACTACGTTTCACAAAAATATCTAGGGTCATACCAAAGTTATCAGAATAAAAAAGAATTTTTTCTTAAAACTTTAGCGCCCTGTAGTTCAGAAGTTGAGACGTTCAGGACATATGTATGTTCATATGAAGTTTTTTTTTCTCAAAATGGATCCAAAAATAACCTTAAATATTAGACCCTGTATATCGCCATTCAAAAATCTAATAATTCTCGCGTGTTTCTTATAAAAATGACAATTTCCATACGTTCGTGACGCGTATACATCCGCTTATAAAGGTGAGTAGAAAATTTGTTATTTTATATCTTCGGTTTATTATAAACATAAAGTGGTTTTTAGAAATGTTAAAATTACTCAAATTCAAAGATATACTGCAAATGATTGACAATCATTAAACGACATCAAAATGAATAGTTGTAAACCGTAAAGACAAAAAACTCTATTGCATGAATTATTATGTACGTAGTCGAACCCGTGAGATGAGTTATATGATAAAATTTTGAGGAGATGAAAACAAAACAGTGACGTCCATCATTGTTAAGAAATTAGTTAACACAAGTCATAAATTCGAATTATTTTTTAAAACTTTTAAAAGTTTAAAACAATAAGTGGGGTTACGACTTGTAAGTCGGTACTTACTCGGTTTACTCACTGTGGATTAATCTTCGGTTTATTTTAGACTATTTCATTATAAACATAAAGTAAGTGGTTTTTAGAAATGTTAGAATTACTCAAATTCAAGGACATACTGCAAATGATTGACGATCATTAAACACATCAAAATGAATAGGTGTAAACCGTAGACAAAAAACTCTATTGCAGGAATTATTATGTAAGTAGTCGAACCAGTGAGACGAGTTATATAATAAAGCTGACCATTGCAAATTCCGAGGAGATGAAAATACAACACTGACGTTCATCATAAACCCTCCGAATTAATTTTTTAAATGTTTAAAAGTTTAAAACAATGTGGGGTTACGACTTGTAAGTCGGGACTTACTCAGTTTACTCACTATGGATGGACGTGTTTCGTAATTATATTATTAATGTTTACCTTTTAAGGTATTTTATTAAAATTCAATGTGAGAAATTACCATAACATTAGTTTTTTAGCGTCTGAATAAGTGAATATATGAATAAAGTATAAACGTTAAAATGCATATGTAGAATATAAAGAAAAGAAAATAAATTCGGTAGTGCTATATAATTTAATTCAAAGTGATGTCAGTCAAGTTCAAGAGACTCGATGACTTTGACCTAAAAGCCAAATTAGTCGCCAAAAAATATTCAATTGGATCACATACAAATAAAAGGAAAGTTATGTAAAGTAAGCTTTATTATTCATAAAAACTTTGTTTACTGTAATGAAATTCATATCAGATCATAAATTTAACACATCGATTTAAACAAATTGTTGACCTTTTATTATATTACTTCCACTTCTTTTTTGACTAATTCATAAATCAGAATTATGAGGTTATAATTTTAAAACATTAAGGATTCTCTAAAGAAAACTATTAAATCTACATTGAATGTCTCATTTTAATGTATTATTTAAGTCATTCCAATCAGAGGAGTAGAAGGTCCATGCAAATAATATTGATATCATTGTATTCGGTAACAGAAAAAGAGGCTCTGGTCCGATATCTGACACGAACGCTAAATAAAGCAAATTATTCCTTTACTTGTATTCCAATAAAAAAAGAGTACAAAAAATGGAAATTAAATCTACGGTAACCTAGGTAACCATAAATTTATCTCAGTTCTAAACCCAAAAAATTATAAAAACCGGGAAATTAAAAAACCACATAAATTGAAATGTCTCTTTGTCAAGACTAAATTACAAACCGTCATGTTTTTTTTTATTTATAGTATTCCCGAACAGGCTAAGATTTGTCCAACGTGCTAAAGAACTCAGGAACACTGGGAGGGTTTAGGGATATCGTTAGGCTGCCGAGAAATATTTATGACTAGCTACCTTAAATTGACTTAAGTCAAAGTTTGGAGGAAAACAGGAACTCAGAAGTGCATTCCACAATTTGGTTGTCGTGTGGAAAAATGAAGATTGCGCCCGCTCAGTGCGACACGATGGAATTTTGAGTGCGTAATTATGGTGGGAATGGGCAAACCGAGTGTTCTTAGCGAAGATGGCCTGCAAAGGTATTAAGAAGCGGAGGCACACTTGCCGTGGTAATAGCGATAGAACAAGGAAAGAACCGAAACTATTCTTTTATGCTCAAGAGACTGTAGTTCAGAAGTCAGAGACGGGTCATTTATAAGCTTTACAGCTCTTATTTTGATGCGGTTTACCACATCAAGGGCGTATTGGGGAGCACTGACCCAGAGGTGAGAATTGTATTCCAGATGGGGTCGAATTTGAGCTTTATACAGTAAAAAGAGTTGTTGCGATGTGAAATACTGTTTAGATCTTTATAGAAAGCCCTGTGTACGGGCAGCTGTTTCGCTGGCTGACAAAAGGTGGCAACCCATGAAAGGTTCGATGATACGGACATCCCTAACATAGAAATAGAGTTTGAGTTCTAAGCCATTCATATTTACAGCAGGAAATGATCGGTCTTTCTTGGCAGACATAAAGCAACACTGCGTCTTGTCGGAGTAGATTATCCCTTCCCCATTCAAGGACACGTTCTAAGTCACTGTTGATTGAGGTTGCCATTTTCACCTTAACGTCCTGACTAGACTTATTGTTGTGGGAAAACTGAGAAGAACTACAATGTAGAGTGCTGTCGTCTGCAACGCAATGGATCGGGTTAGTTGTTGAGGAAATGAGGTCATTTATGTATAGCAGGAAAAGTGTGGTAGCTATCACTGATCCTTGGAGTACTCCCGCGTTAATAGTAGTTTCTTTCGAAAAGAACCTATCGACGACAACGCGTATACGTCTTTTGTCAAGAAAGCTGGATATCCAATTGATGAGCGTATCGGATACGCCGAACGAAGTGAGCTTGGCAAGTAGACACTTGTGCCAAACCTGGTCAATAGCCTTTGAAATATCTAACGCCACTACAACTGTTTCACCGGACCTCTCTAATCTGTTATTCCAAAGTTGGATGACATATGAAAAAAGATAACCCGTTGAACGACTCTGTCTGAACCCATACTGTGGTCCTTTAGGAGTTTACTGGACTCGAGAAACGAAAGTAGTTGGTGGTTGATGACTTTCTCCATGATTTTCGACAGAATGGAAGTAATAGCTATTGGTCGACAGTTTGAGGGTTTGTCGTCCTTCTTAGGAATAGGTTGGACATTTACCAACTTCCACGATGAGGGAAGCTCACCAGATGACATGGAGATCGAAAAAAGTTTGGACAATACAGGTACTAGCTCGAGGTAGCATTTTTAAGAACGGTAGCTGGAATACCGCCAGGGCTAGTCGCCTGTTTGAGTCATGTTTATTGATAATTGATTCTAGAAGCTTGTAACGAAAGTGGATT
Organism: Vesta saturnalis; assembly: GCA_036346205.1. Lineage (NCBI taxonomy): Eukaryota > Metazoa > Arthropoda > Insecta > Coleoptera > Lampyridae > Vesta > Vesta saturnalis. Next base: position 2,190,014 of record JARFJB010001943.1, read on the forward strand.
GATTTAATAGCGTATGGGCGACGGCACAGTTTTATCAGAATCATTGAGATATGAATTTAATCGACTAAGAGATTGGATTTTTCAGCACGATCAGCTACTACAGCTCTGCCTCGAGGAAAGGAAGATGTACTAACGTTTTTACTGATTGCCTTAGGTAATGACCAAAATTTACGACCACTCAAAGGACATGACACTAATTCTTTGCATTTACGTTCTTCAAACATCGTTTTGGCCTTGGTGATGATGCTTTTGCAACTACTCGTTGCGGTAATATAATCGGCGTGATTTTCGATAGATTTATTTTATTTTCATTTGGTATAGATGTTTATACTTTTGCGATAACGCATCAGTGCAAGTCCTATTAAACCAGGATTGGGAACGGACATGACCTACACGATTAAGTTTTTTTGGGAATGTATAACTTCATGCCCATCAAGATAACTTCAGTTATTGAAAGAGCAATGTTAAACGAGCAATACTCACGCCAGGGGAAGGTTTGAAAAAAAATCACGCAGTTCGCTCCGGTTAGCTGATACAAACATCACGTAGTTCTGTTTTTCGAGTAACAGTGGAATTGAGTACAGAAGAAGTTATTTCGATTAGGCAGTGATCTGATTGGCCAAGTGGGGAAAGGACTCTTGTTTTATAGACAAGGGTTAATTGTAAGGAATAGGTCCAGGAGAAGGGGAATATGGTTAGGGTTGTCAGGGATTCTGGTTGGTTCGGAAATGATTTGTGTGAAATCAGAGGATACAGCAAATGCTTCTGCACTATGACCTGTCCGGATTAGTGGTAGATGAAAATTGAGTTGTGGGCATTAAAATCTCCCAAAATTAAAATATCGCAAGATGGGAACAGTGATAAGAGATAGTCTATTTTCAGACTAAGGTAATCAAAAAGATCTTGGAAGTAATTATCATTGGGAGACCTATATAAATAACAGTAGAATTTCACAAATGGGGGCCCAGAATGTTTGAAACAAATCACGTCAAATTTGTTGTTTTTACAACCTACGTTGTGCTTTGTATACGCACGTGCTCCGCCTTTAAGGCGAAAGCTAGACTGGACTGGGAAATTGCAGGTCAGACGAATCAGTGCTTCCAGGGGAGACTTGTGTTTCTGATAGGAACAGAATGTCCGGTTGCACTTGTTGAAGGAGTTGGTGAACAGCATTAAGATTCGACCTGATACCACGTATGTTGCAGTAATGAATTGAAATAAATTCTAAAGTATCTTCTTGTGAAATATCATCAACTGTTAAAATCATTAATATTTTTTATGATTACAGCTTTTACCGGTGATATTGTGAAAGACAATATTATTGTTTAACAATTCTAATTTTAGTTAATGTTTGAACATAGTTTAGGTTGGCATGTACTTGCTTAACTCTCATTCATACATACTTTCTAATCCGTAATTACATCGTGTGTGGTAGTAAGAGGGGTTCAATCCAGGTTTTAACCATCAACAAGCAAATTGTACACTAATTTTACCACAATGAAATGTAAAGTTAGCTTCTAGCAAATAGGGGTTGAAGTGAGTTCTAGGTGTAAAAGTGTAAAGATTCACACGCGTGTTTATGTTCAAATCAATACTATGAAAATGCAAACTTTCACGATTGTCAATCATAATTAACATATTGACTTTATATTTTACAAAAATGTAAACGTTTAGATAACGATTAGTTACCTTCTCAGTAAATGATAATAGTTTAAAAAATTAATTAAACTTATGGAATATAAAAAAAATGTTATACAGGGTGTTACAAAAAAGTAGGTCAATCCGTTAACTATATATTCTTTGGGTTAAATGAGCTTTCCTTATGTCACTTTTCAATTGAAACCTTTACTTGTCAAAACTTTTTTAAAAGTACATTATTAATATCTCCGGTGCATTTTTGAGGTATCAATTTGAATTTTGGTGTAGATTTTAGTCTCTTCTAAGCAGTAAGTTGATGGTTTATCTAACTTGTTTGGCTCCAGGTAAATATTGATGCGATACTTCTTTTCTGATATTTTTGAATATTTGATTCCTCGCTCGTAATTAATTAATTGTATTAACTCTTATTTTTACCAACACACTATTTTTAGTTTAATAAAATTGTTAGATTAATCACCACAAATTTTTATTTTCTATAATTATCGCTTGAATGAATAAGAAAGAATACTACAAATAATGCTCGAAACATCAAAGGTTAAATAAAAAAACATGTTATCAATAACTTTAATGATAGTTAAAAAAATATTAAAATAAATTTAAATTAAACATTTCTTGTTATTAAAATTGATTGTTTTAATTATGTTATGGATACTTTTTTATTTGTATTTGTTTTTCATGTTTCATATATTTACCTGACCACTTAGTTAATTCCTTAAAACTATTATCAATTACTGAGTACGATAACTGTAATCATCGAAACGTTTAAATGTGTATAAAAAATAAATATAAAATCATGAGTACAAACCCTAACCCTTTTTTAAATTTAACATAACCTACCAATTCTTGCGGTTCGAAAATTTTCAACTGCATGAAGAAGCTAGGTAGTGGATGATTGAACAGGATACAAAGATGATTTGTAATTTTAATGATACCAAAGTTGTGATTATTCGAATAAAATCAATTTCATTAAATTAGTCAATTACAGCAACTAAAATTGTCACCCTGTGTGGTTAAGGATCATACGGTAGATAGTTTGTTTTGTTCTATTTTTTAAATTTCGAATTTAAAAGAGTTTAAAATTTTTGCGAGGTTTTATTTGATCACCTTTTTTTTGTTTTGAGACATTTATAAATGGAATTGTTGAAGAGCTTTTGTGTAAATAAATGTTTCCGTTATTTTAACTTAGGTGAATGTTGCTAAAGAGATATGAAACTGCATCATGTGAAACACGTTTTATAAAATTAAATAGAATATAAAATTATTACGTTATATAGTACATCTTTTGTGAGTTCATTGTAAGCAGTCTGCCGTCCGCTTTTTCATAAGGTTCTGGTTTTAAACAAAGGGTAGGATTTCATATACGTTAGTTTAAGGTTCATTATAGTTGAGGTTCATTATCTTAGGCTTATCAGGTTACTTGAGGTACCTTTTAGGCATGCAGTTCGGTTCATGAGTTCATTCGATTTTGGCGCAATTTAAAATTTAATTAAATTTAAATTTATGATTGGATATTGAAGATATGAGTAAGATGGAAAGTGTTATAAGAGAAGATGGCGAATTCTGAATAAGGTAGTAATTAGTTCTGTTAGAGACGCCGTAGAGAGCACGACTCACTTTTTTTTTGTTTGTTTGCGGTGATCGCAATATATGCGAAAGGGGTCGGTATGAGGTTGGAATAAGTTATTACATACTGGGGGTGTATCGAATTACCGTGGAGTAAGTGATCTCCCGTTTCCATTAAATGGGATATATTGGTTCACCACATCCCCGAGTTATTTTCTGATGTGTATCGTTTGTCTATGGTGACAAGTTTGTTCTGTGGACCTGCTGTAACGCATATTTTTTGTGCGGATTAATTTAACGAGTTCCTGTTGAAGAGGTAGTTTCCCGTAGATTACGCTACTCAAACAAAATACAAACTCGCCATAAATAGTGCCGCTTTAATTAAGTACAAAGTATATTAATTAATGTTAAGTAACGCTTTGTAAGTAACGCAATACCCACAAGCATGGTTAAATATTTGTGCATTAACGATACAATTAAGACATTTGTGTGCCTTTGGTTGAAGTAACGGTCATAAATTTAGTTCGAGTAAATATGAATAGGATTTTGTCGTTTGTGAAATTTTATACGCAGAGCGTTACCGTAGAATATCAACTATCCAATCTATTGTTGTTGGTGCTATGTAAGGTAAACTTTTATCTTTTAATTTTATTGGTGACAATAATAAAGTGTTTTTTTCTTGTGTTTATGGGAGTATGCATTCGCTTGCTTTCGTGGAAATTATTGTAGAAAAGCCTTTCAGGCAATTTTAGAAACATGGTTTATTTATTAAGATCTCGAATTTTTCTATCTGTGTAATGTTGTGCATTGAAAGTTTATTTCATGCAATTATATCAAAATTTCTGTTATCGATATCTTTATTATTTTCGTTGTATTGATAAAAATGGCCTTGCAAGCGCTGACTGAACTTGATGATTATTTTTTTGGTTTCTTGTTTTTGGATTGCGAAATTTTTGTTTTTTTTATGTAACTGTACTAAGATTTAATATGTAAATGCCCTAATATATGACCATTGTTAACGTTTATAACTGTTTTAAGAGATTGGAAACTATTGTAACTTCATCCTCTGAGCCTGCGGTTTGCCGACGTAAAGTAATAAATTGAATTTTTGAAAATTACTAGTAACTGAATTATTTTATAAGTATCGAGTTAAATAATTTTACAGCGACAACCTCCATTTTTCGTTCATTTAGATATGGTGATCAATGTCATTGAAGTTACACAAGTTTTTTAAGTAATCTTTTGAGGTTTCATTAAGCTTTAACGTAATGATTAATGAGAGTTAGTCGAATTGAGTTTTATTTATTTAAGTAACAAGTCATTTTAAAAGAAGATTTAAATTATAAAGCAAGGTAAAATTATGTAGAGTCGATCGTTGACCGAACAGCTGTTTGTTTTTGCAAGGAGGGTTTTGCGAATAGTCGCCCTTTTTTTTGAGTTACTTTTTTATAGGAACCAACATACCGATTGTAGACATCTTTGTTGGCGCCTGATTTGCCAAAAGGTAAGCAGTTTATTACTTGTTTGAAAATGAGCTGTATTTTTCGATAAATTTAGGTAAACATCCCGATCCTTTTCGTAAATTGTAGGGTTTTATACATTTTCCATCACGCTTAATTTTTAGTAGTAGAGTAGTTTACTTTTGAGTGAACGTTTTGGTTTCCTATTAGGCCAATATAAGATATGTTCATGACGCACGCATGTACGCCCCCCTCCCGCCCCCCAACCAACACACACACACAAACACGCAAACACGCAAGCCCGCAAGCGCACACGCACGCAAGCGCACACGCCCACCACACAGCACACGCGCACGCACACACCACACGCACAGCACATACAACACACACACACGACACACGACGCACCACCACCACACACACACCACAACACGCGCACCGCACACACCACACACACACACGCACGAACGCAAACAACGAAACACAACAACAACGCACAACACACGCAAACACACGCAAACACACGCAAACACGAACGCAAACACACGCAAACACACGCAAACACACGCAAACACACGCAAACACACGCAAACACACGCAAACACACAGCACACACTTTAACACAACACACATACGACAGCACAACGCAGCAACACGCCACACACAGCGCACACACGACAACGCACAGCACACGCGACACACTCACAGCGCACAACACACGCGCACACGAACACGCGCACCGACGCACAACGGCACACACACACACGCAAGCACACACGACACACACGCACACACACACACACACGGCACACACACACACCACATCACAACGCAACACCAGACGACACACAGCTACACACACACACACACACACACACACACACACACACACACACACACACACACACACACACACACACACACACACACACACACAAATTTGTTGTTGCAACTCAATACTTTTTACTTTTCATTTCTGACTACAACTTTGTAATAATCGCTAAAAATTACGTAAATAATAGCTTTACTGCAGCGTTTTATTTAAAACTGTTTTTAAAATTATTTCTTTACTTATTCGACCTTTCATGTGATTTTATAGAAGCAAATACGTCACTTGTTAAATCCATTTTCTATTTATATTTATCAAAATTCTTATTTCATTTGCCATATCATAGACATTTGTAAAGTTAACCTTTTTTATTTTTTGAAATATATATTTGTGTAATCTTTGGATCATTATACATCATTTTTTACATACATTTTCAATTGCTTTAAATCCCAAGGAGTTTAATCAGCAAAAAGTTTGCAACAATGATACTTCGGCATTTTCTTATAAATTAATCTTTCTTTAAATAATGACACAGTCAGTTTTTTAAAGTTGCATGGTATTTATTTAAATTATGAAGGATTTTGAAAAAAGTTTAAATGGAATACAAAATGAGATTTCCCGTAAGGCCCATTGTTTATATACGGCAACACATCAGACTGTCAAGGCCGCCTTAAAATAAATATAAAATACTGCAGTATTCATTCTGTCACTTCCTAATTATTGCAAATAATACCGCGTTTACATTTTTGAAATCCACAAAAAAACGGACTTTCCAATGGGGAAAAATGACATATGGTTCCTATTTTAAACAAAACAAGTTTATAACTCAATATCCTTCTAGTATATTTCATTTTTGACTACATCATCCTAATCTACGCTAAACACACTACATAAATAATGCCTTTAGGTTTAGTTCTAACTCCGCCTTCAGTATCGTTGGGTGGATTGAGTATCTTTTCGATGCTGCTGCCGGTCCCAAGCCCAGGTAAAACGAGGAAGGCCATCTATGAACCAGGCCAGCAACTTCCTCGTAGATGGAACATAAATATACGCTCGGAATAGGATGGATTCAGTGATGACAACAAACGCAAGAAACAGGACAACGAAAATATGGAAATCGGAAAACATACTTAAAATAAGTACACGGAACGTTAAATCTCTAAATAAGAAATAACTAAGGAACTTACGGACAGGAAAATAGATATTTGTGCAATACAAGGAATAAGGAAAAAAGATAAAGGCCAAGGACTATTAGACAACTAACTACATAATGGTTTATAGTGGTGTACCGGAAAAAGCAAGAGCCAGAGTTGGAGTGGATTTATTAATACGCTGAAGATTTATAAACCAAACAGCAGACTGTAAATACAAGTCAGAGAAGTAAACACTTAAATACAATTGGAGTTTATGCTACCGAGAATAATAGGGATGTTAAGATCAGAGAAACCTTTTACGAAAATCTCCAGGATACAATAAACGAGATCCCAATAAAGGAATATATACTTATTTTAGGGGATTTCAATACACGGGTTCGAAACGACATCATCTCTGGGATAAAACAAAGATTCAACGAGGACGTCGGAACGAAAACGGAGACCTATTAACAGATTTCTGTAGCACAAACGAAACACGTATAAACACATTTTTTCAACATAGAGAAAAATACAAATACACACTCGAGAACACCAGGGGACAAAGATCTACGATTGACTATATCTTAACAAACTGGGAACTTCGCCCTCACAAATTCTACATGTAACGGCATTAACATCAGCAGATATAGGCAGCGATCACAAGTTAATAGTGAGTAAAATTAGAATGAGAAGACGTATACATAGGCGAAAAGAAGAAACAGATCGCATCACAAAACAAAGACTACCGGGAAAAATCGAAAAGAACCAAATACTGGAGAGTGATGGAATAGAAGAGAGCTGGATGAAAACAAAATCGAACATTTTAAACGCAGCTAAGGAGACCCTATGCGAAAGAAAAACAAACATATATAAAAAAGAATTTACAAACACGGAAAACACCATGGTTCTGCGAGAAAGTGAAGAAAAAACGTAAAAAAAGAGAAAGCTCACTTGAAATACATGGCCAATAAAACGCAGCAAGCATACGACAATTATAAAAAAAATAAGAAACGAAACACACACTTTCGTAAGAAATATCAAAACCGAACATTGGGAATGTTTTTCGAAAGGAATGGAACACGACTTTTATGGTTTTCAAAAAGAAATGTGGCGTTTTATAAAAGGACAGCGAACGGAAGGGAACGAATTAATAGAATAAATGGATTGATTACTTAAAGAAATTGTATGAAGATAAGCAACCAACATCGAGAGAGGACCACTGGCAAACAACCCAGAAATTAGAATGAACGAAAAAAATACGATAGGCACGGAGGAAGTAGAGGAAACGTTAAGAAAGATGAGAATGAACTGTTAAAGCACTGTGGAACAGCAACGAGGAAACAACTGACAACATTAATTAACAAAATAATAAACCACAATCAAATACCTGAAGAGTGGAAGACAAGTATACTGATATTGCTGATCAAGAGGAATTAGCCTGTTAAACACCAGATTGAAACTGACAACCAAAATCATATGTCAAGGATTTCATACGGAAGATCATGCACAGATGCCATATTCGTGAAAAGTCAGATAACAAAAATCACTTGACTATAACAAACCAGCCTTCTTATATTTGGTCGACCTGAAGAACGATTTTGACAGAGTCAACCTAGAGGACGTAATTCGCCTTCTGTATAACAGAGAAATTCACATAGACATTATCAAAACAATCGATAACATATATAAAGACAACAAAATGAAAGCTAGAATAAATGGACAACTTACGGAACCTATAAACATGGGCAATGGAATAAGAGGCAGGGAGATTCCTTAATCCCCTTACTATTTAACTTAATAATGGACGAGATGATTAAGAACGTAAACGAAGAAATCAGTTACCTGAGCATCAAATTATCCAGCTACGGTGATCTGGAAATAGGTGTCGAAGAGTACAAAAAGCCAACAAAGCAGCGAGATGTCTCAATAACACAATATGGAGAAATAAACATATCAACAAAGAAACAAAGTCAAGAATATATAAAGCAACCATAAGACCGATAATAACAAACGCATTAGAGACAAGACCAGACACAACTAAAACACAAAGGCTATTATAAACAACTGAGATGAGAATATTGAGAATAATAACAGGAAACACTTGAAGAGATCGAATGAGAAGTACCGGAGGAAATGTAACGTGCAAGAAATAAATGAATGGATACTGAATAGGATAAAGGAATGGAACGACCACATGAGTAGAATGTCAGACGATAGAGTAGTGAAGATAGCAAGGGATATATCACCACTACGAAGAAGAAGCGTTGGCCGACCATGCAAAAGATGGAGTCACAACATTCCGTAGAAAAGGCATAAATCTAACATTTACCAAAATTTGCTCGAAATCTGGCCACCCTGTACAGGGTGGTTTTTTTTTCGTTAATATTATAGGGTATAGGCTAAACGGTAAGAGATAAAAAAAAACTAAGATACGTGTCCCATTCTCTTTTTTAGTGTTTAGCTTAATGGCGCAATGGGATCTAGGCTAACTAAATTGGTTTCGAAGATACAGAGTGATTCTCAAAATCTGCCGGTTTTTATTATCTCTTATGACTCGGTTATTTATGGAGATAAAAAGCTTTGGGTACGAAAGTTTTATGACTTTTCACGTTGAATCCAGTGGCGTTCTTAAAAAATATAGATGTTTTATTTTTTGAGATATTATCAAAAGTAGCATTTTCTTAAATGGGACACCCTGTATCTGATAATCTCAAAAAATTGCATTTTTTCTTGAGATTGCAACAATATATAACACTTAATATTTTGCATTGTCCTAAATAGCTAAAATACTAAAAAAACATTTTTTTTAGTTGGCCATGGATTTAATCAATTCTTTATTTTATAATAGGCATAATAAAATTGCAGATAATAACAATAATAAAACATTAATAAACTAAAACAACAACTACAAAAAACAAGAAAAGAACAGTAATTATTTCAAATACTTATATATAACAATTAGCATAGGTGGTTAATCACAAAAGGTGCTCAAATTGTCTTCCATTCTGCTCGATGCATTTTTGGGCTCTGCTTGTAACTGAACGAGTGGCGTTATAGATTTGAATATTTGGCACTCTTCCAACGCAATTAATAAAATTTGCTCTGAGTTCTTCTACAGTATTACTTCGGGTTTTATAGACTTCATTTTTGATAGATCCCCAAAAATAAAAGTCGAGTGGTGTCAGGTCGGGGGAATGCGGAGGCCATCTGTTTGGTCCATATGTACCAAGCCAATTTTCGCCAAAATTGACATTTAGTAAGTCCCTTACCATGTGGCTATTATGTGCTGGAGCACCGTCTTGTTGTAAATAAACATTATTTCTTGCAGCTAATGGCATGTTATCCAACTCCATTATTACACATTCTTCCAAAATTTGGATGTATCCTTGAGCATTCAAATTTTCATTAAAAATTCTGTAGTTAAGGACTCTGTTTTGATATAGCGCCACCCATACATGGAACCCAAACCGTCCTTGTTATATCCTGGCCACCGTCTGATGAGGATTTATGTTTGACCAATATCGATTATTAAGTCGATTAAAAATTCCTTCGCTAGATATAAAAGCCTGCGAATACCAATGACAAAATGTTAAACGCCGCTCTTCATCTCCAGGATGTAAGTTATGAACCTTTCTTATTTTATATGGTTTATTTTATACTTATGCTTTCTTAACGTTTTTAAAACTTTAGATTTACATGTGCCAATATCTTTCTCAATATTACGGCTAGATATCGTCGGATCAGCAGCAACACAAGCTAATGTATTTATTTCATCTCTTTCTCTATTTGCCTTATTGTAAATCTTACTTCTTGGTTTTCCAAATGATCCATACTCACTTAAATTGTGATATAATCTTTCAAATATTTGTTGTTCTGGCTGTCGTCGTTCCGGATAACGCTCAAAATATAAGTCTAGAGCTCCGTCTTTATTTTTATTACTCTCAATGTAGCACTCAAGCATATTTAATTTTTCATAATTTTGAAAATTATTCATTATAATCACCTTTTTTAAAAAATATAATCGGAAACGAAATAAGAATACCAATACATAATTGTTACTGAATTTTATGACATGTAAACAAACAAAAACAATTGCTTAAAACATTCAATTAATGGCCAACTAAAAAAAAATGTTTTTTTAGTATTTTAGCTATTTAGGACAATGCAAAATATTAAGTGTTATATGTTGTTGCAATCTCAAGAAAAAATGCAATTTTTTGAGATTATCAGATACAGGGTGTCCCATTTAAGAAAATGCTACTTTTGATAATATCTCAAAAAATCAAACATCTATATTTTTTTTAAGAACGCCACTGGATTCAACGTAAAAAGTCATAAAACTTTCGTAGCCAAAGCTTTTTTTTATCTCCATAAATAACCGAGTCATAAGAGATAATAAAAACCGGCAGATTTTGAGAATCACTCTGTATCTTCGAAACCAATTTAGTTAGCGTAGATCAGATTGCACCATTAAACTAAACACTAAAAAATAGAACGGGACAAGTATCTTAGTTTTTTTGTATCTCTTAGCGTTTAGCCTATACCCTATAATATTAACGGAAAAAACCACCCTGTACATTAGTCTAAAAATAAAACAGCAAGAATATTATATTGTAGTTTTGATTGTTTAAAAATCTCTAAGTCGTACCGAAAATAATTTGACCAGAAAACAGTTTTAATAAGGTGTTAAACCGTTAATGTATGTATTTTATATAGCTTTCTTTAATTCCATTGTTCGGAAATGGCAGAGATTTAACATTGTTCAGTAGTCCAAATAAATGTGCATAGTTTATTTCAACTTAACAGCATATTCGACCTTAAGAAATTTTATTACTATTAATAAAAGTGTAAAAGTTCTTCCTAAAGTTAATTTCTGAATTCAATTTGTTTACCAAAGATTAATAACAAAACCCAAAGTTCCAGCAATTCTTCATAAGTACTATCGCTATCTCTCACTGTTTTTGAGTTATTTTGGTTTCTGTGATTATTTGCAATAGCCATGAAATTTGAAAACAAGAGAGACAAAAAGTTGCATTAAATACTAAAAACAGAAAAAATATTACGTTATCATAAGAGTTAGATATAAAATAAACGAACACTCCCAAGTCAATGAATAAGTCAACAGTTAAAATATGTTCGAAAAGGTGTCCTCCCTGCCGAATGCATCCATTTAGTCGTTTCATTATGTTTTGGCTCACGTTTCCCAGCATCTCCAGTGTTATCGATTCACAAGCGTCTTGTATCCTATCTTCCATATCTTCTTTCGTAGAGGGAGATTTGACATGTACACGTTCTTTAATATATCCCCATAAGAAGAAACCTAATGGTATAAGATCGCACGACCTTGTGGACCGCTGGACAAAACTTCCACGACCAATCCATTTTTGAGGATAACTATCATCTAAAAATTTGCGTACCTCGCGGTGGTAGTGCGGAGGGGCATCCCACTGTTGCAGGCACACATTATGTCGATCAATGAAATCATATGATGGAGGTTAGGCAAAATTTCTTGGAAGAATTGAAGGTAGATACAACCAGTTAGGGGAGTGTTACAAAAATACGGTCCAATAGTTTTATTGTGAAGAATGCCCCAGCAAGATTTATATGGACCAGTGGTTTTGGATTTACATTTGTCGGATCCAAAATTGATTGTCTAATGCGTAATAGCGCATATTATGACGATTTACAGCACAATTACTTCTAAAAGTAGCCTCGTCAGAAAAAGTAATATAAGATAAAAAGTTTGGATCAATCTCAAGTTGACCACTAATCCTCTGGCAAAAATTTACTCGTCTTTCGAAGTCATCATTGTGTAATTCCTGATGTAAATCAATATAATAAGGATGATACTTATACTTTCTAGTTTTTCGATTGACAGTTGATTGTGACGTTTTACATGATATTGATATCTATGAGGGTTTTCTTCAATATGAGAATCTCAATTTCTTTTTCTTGATTACTGGTATTTTTCACCACTTTGCATTTTACATAATCCACACTGCCACTTGAATCGAATCTCTCCATCAAATTTACAAAAATGAGTGGGTTGGCGTCGAGTGTGGTACTTCATTTTCTATAACCTTTAAGCAAGAAGACATTTTTTTTGAGCCTCTCCTAACACATATACCATATCAATTAATTCACTTTTGGAGTAACCAGGTCAAATATTTGTCATGTGGAAATTCATGGCTACTGGGAATAATCACAAGAAAACCATTGAAATATGCGCTTTTTTGGTTAAAATTTCAAAAACCATAAATTTTACATGCATGAAACCTATACAAATAAAGTTTATAATTGCAATCAAGCAAAAAATCGAATTATATACAGGGTGTTTCATTAAAAAATACTTACTTTGTCTTGCCTTGCTTTTTTTGGAACACTCTGTATAGCCAAGAATAATTTTAAAATGCCCACAGTTACTAGCCATATAATAAAGTTTACCCAAAAAACACTAACTTACTTTACTGTATCGTTGACTCACCGGTACATTGCCACCACATTGTTGGGTGCCAATCGTAATACGAATACAATATTCTGCACAAGGCTAGTGCAGGCAAAGCACTTTTTTTCGTAATACACAATATAGTATAAAAATTGGTTATTGTTGCTTGGCTAACAATTTATTTAACCAATATTGTCAGTTTACAATCAGCCCCGTGCACGCTTTAGTTGCATATCGCCTGGTAATAGCCGTTTATGAAAGGTTTTTATGGTGGGTGGAGGCATCTCTATCGATACAAAAAGCTCAAAACAACAGAACAACAACAGAACACAAAATGCAATAGCACATGTTTTCTTCTTTCTTTTTTCTTAAAAATTCCTTAAAAGTGGAAAAGCTCATTTCTAAATAAAATAAAATAAATCTGAATAATTTGTAACATACATACCTAACCTTGATTTTACGTTAGAAATAGAGAAAATTATTTCACCATCACAAGACACGAAGGATCAAATAAAATACATAAAATAGTATTAAGTAACAAGAGACTTCAAAATGTGAAGCATTTAATCACTGATACATATCCTCTTTCGATATACAATAAATAATAGATTATTTTATATTTCAAAATAGAAATATTTCTATGAATCATTCACAATGTACTTAAAAAATTAAATAATTTATTTATACAAAAATGCTGATGATAGTGATGATTAAAATTAAATTAAAAAAAAAATTAAAATTCCAACGATTAGCCGTTACAATTATAGCAAAATACTAAATCATAACTATGGAAGTTAAATCGAATGAGAGGTCAAAAGGGTGTTTCGTTGTTTGAATGAAACTTGATTTGAGATTATTCTTTTTAGTAAAATAATTAAATAAATCCATCCAGTCTGTATAACCCAGGAAATGTATTAATACTATTTTGTTGTCAATTTTTGAACTTCAGGTTCCGGAATTAACTGCACATTATTAAACGGTTTTAGCCTGAGATATTTTACAAAATAAGCTTAGTTTTCTCCCAGGTTCTTCCAGTATTTTCTGAGCAGAAATTATTCATCAATTAGAAATATGTGAATGAGACTACAATCACAAAATCTTTATCCAGTAAAGTCTCAAAGTCCGCAGTGTAAAGTATACTATCAAAGAGTAGATAATGTTTAAACACAAACTTATTGATGCACAAACATCAAACAATATAAGTGCAGAGCTATAGTATTCGGATTCGTAATGTAAATGGATTAAGGTTAATTATGAATTCTTGTTGAATTGTCTCTATGAAAATACTCTAATAGCCAAACATCTTTTTCTTAACTAGGTATTATTATACGATCGAAACGAAATTATCTCACCCTTGGAAGCCTCCACGTGTGATACAAAATATAAGTCAATCACAAAGAGGAAATTATAGCATAATTCGTGAAACATTTTGTTCTAAATATAGATTAATACAAATACAAGATTAACTGGAACTTACTAAAGAGAAAAATAAGCAATTGATAATTTTAATTTGCTTATTTAGTTAAATTAAAGAGATAAAAATAACGATCAATCAGAAAAATTAATCTCAACTAAAAACGTTTTACTAGTATATAACTCTATTTTCCTATCAGACTATGATATCAGGACCCTGTGGCACGAGTGGCGAAGCCACGAGTATCCACAAGATACGAATATTACGGTAAAAAATTGTAACTGCATATTTCATTCTATTTTCTCTATTTTAGAGCTTAAATTCCATTTTCATTTTTTTTTAATTTAAAAATTGTTGGCAGCAGTGTATAACTAACATATAACCTAAAATCTGTATTAGGACAGCAGATAAAATTAATACGCGTAACCTTCTGGTCTCCAAAAAGGTTCAGTTCGAGTAACTCGTAGCAGGAGCAGACAGTTACCAACCTGAGGATGGCAAATGAGACTTTGCCGAAACGTCGTTTTGCAACAAACGGTCTTTTGGAGACCAGAAGAGCTACGCGGATCAACTCCCGAGAAACCAGCAGTACATACAGCAGCCGCGAAAACCTAAAGATCAATACATACATATATATATATATATATATATATATATATATATATATAATATAATAATATATATATAAATCAAATAAATAACTATATCTTTTCAAGTCTCTAGGGACTTTAGTTTCAAATAAATAAACGCCATCTGTGGCCACCCTACATATTCTACAAAATTATCTGAATAATACCAATATCGGTATTTTTAGGAAATCATACTTTGCAATATGAAAATGTCAACTTTTACCATACACGTATTACAATACTTATCTTTATTGGATTTTTTAATGGAACAATCTAAACGTTTCCATAACACTTGCAGTGACCTTCGAGTAGTGTTAAAGGTTGTAGGTAGCGCACAGCGAAAATTTTTTTATTATAATAAACATGTTCAAATAGCAATTGTTACCGCGATAGAAGGGTTCACCGTGTTTGATATATTTTGTTATAAATTAAGTCGTAATTTGATAATGTTTTCTGAATATCTGATTTTCTGTATTTTACGTAATTGATATTTGAGTAAGGGTTGGAAAAAAACATATGTTAGGATAGAAACAGATGTTCGCTTGAACTGCCTTTATTGAAGGGGAACGAATCATTGGAAATTATTATGAGCACATTCTTGATGTAAAAATGTCACTAGTTAGTAATTAATTACGTCGGTACACACTGCAATCAAAGACGTCTTTGTTTGGTACTTAGAAACTCGATACACCCTTTTTGAAGTTAAACCGCGTATGTTAACGATTTGTGTCTGTGATCAATTGTAAGTAGGTATTTTTATATAAATGAAAGCTCGCAGCAAATAATTTTTCAAGCGTATTTAACGTAATAAAAATCAAACATAGCCTTGAAAAGGTATCTTATTCGCACGCGGGCTCATTAAGCTGAAATCTGCTAAAATAAAAGACAGTACAGGGCTACCTCACTCTGGTGTTTGTATGAATTAGCATTGTTGTTTGTTGTTTATATTTATATTTGTGTAGAGGTGGGCTGGTGAACGGGTACATGATACCGCTGGTTATTAATTGTAAAAGGCAATTGTCAGTGGGTACGCACTCCTGGGTCCAGATAACCATTAAACACCTCGAATTTTATTATATGAACGTGTAACCTGAGAAATGGCGCTGTATTTTTCTAACGACTCAAACTTATACAGCGGTCGCGATGTTAGGATCTATTTATATCTTACCCCTGTAAGGCTTTGTTTAATGAGCTTTTTTTTGTGTCAGTTTGTTAAGTAGAATTGTTTCTCTGCGAACTAATTCCCTTTATATGTAATTTATTGTAATTTGACTTATGAATTTTGTGCTTTCGCAGTCACTAAACAATTGTGTACATGTAAATTCCCCTTGTCAATTTTCTTTTGTCCTTGCCTTTACCTTATTATCACCTGTGCAATTTTACTGTTGTATTTTATATGTACCGTAATTTGCTTTATAGTTTTGTGTTTATTTACTTAAATACCGGCATGATTGGTTTTAAAGGGTCACATATCTGGTATTACGATTTTTATTCTGATGATTCTTAACACGATTTTGGGTGTGACTACATGGGTTTTTTTATTGTGTTTATATGTAACTAAACTGCTTCTTATTTATTTTTCTCTTAATGTTATAATTTTTTACGCACTTGAACCTAATTTAATGGTGTTTTGTTATATATTTAACCCTTTCATTATTATTTTTTGTGTATTATTTGATTTATTAATGTACTTGTGCAATTACTTATTTATGAATAAAGGGGTTTTATTGGTGGTTCTTTCCCACAATAGAATATTAACGGGCTCAACCACCATTCCGCAAAACTCGTTAATTTTAATTTGAGTAGTTTCATTGTTTACCTGCCCCTAAGGATGCAACACTTACCTCATCCAGCCTATCTAATTCAAATAGCACATCGTACCTACCACTACACGGCCACTTCGTTTGATCAGATTTGAGGTTTGCGAGTAATTAAATATCAGACTTGCAAATAAATTCTAATCTTTTCATTATTGTCACGAAAGTCCATGTAAGGCAAGCAATTAATTTGAGTAATAGTAACATTATTGTCAGTAAAGTCAAGATAAATCACTTAGCGGTCGTTTTGTTCTTGAATTTAAATTCTTGCAAATAAGTTCAAATTACACTTTCTAAGATACGGTACCTGGGGGACGGTACAAGATGTTGAAACAATTTTGTGAAATTTGAAAAATTGTTTCACAACAGAGAGGGCGGGGAGAGTGGATATTCAATGTTAAATGTGATAGACGTAACAGAGCCTTCCTTCATACAACTTGGGAGGAAGTATTTTCTATACGCGCGCGAAATTCAATTTTGATATTACTTCTATTTTGAGATCGCTCTACTTCAAATCATGTACCTTAATTCAAAATTGCAATTTACCCGCTTGAAATACACTTAACACGTGCATTGTATAAAATTTATAAGCAATTAGTGACTTATTTCAAGCAAGATACTGTAGGTAGCGGACCGAAAAAATTTTATTATTGTAATATAAATCTTCAAATCGCAATTGTAAACGCGAAATAAAAGATAATTAATGGGTTCTAATATCTTCGTAATAAGTTGTAATTTGATCAAGTTTTTCTGGATATTTTAATTTCTGAAACTGCTATTTGACTAAGGGTTGAAAAGAAAAAGAAAAACATATGTTGGCGTAAACCTCTCGAAACTGCCTTTACCTAAAGACCGTGACGAATCGTTGAACATTGCTGTAGATACGGATTTTTGCTAAATGCGTCGCCAGCTAGTAATTAATTACATCGGAACATACCGCAAATTAAAAGGCGCCTTTGTTACTTGGAAATTGGAGTCCTATTAGGTTTGTTATGGATGAGCACATATTTTAAAAATTAATATTTATTTTAGTAATAAATATGAAAATATGCCCACGTAATATTTCATGTTTTTTTTAATAACTTTTAAAAACGGGGGTGGGTTTGGGAGTAAGAACAGTTAGTTGCAGTTAGTGGTTCGATTGAGTTGTACCGTTCTGATTGTTTTGATTACAAACCATCATTGTAAACCGTTGGGGCCATAAACATTTTATCGTATACATTTTAGTAAATACTAAAAACGCGATTTTGTCCTTTTCTTTTTTCTAAAAAAAAAAACAAAAACTGCCTCTAATAACCCCCCCCCCCCCCTCCCTATCCGTCGCTGGATTTCTACCAAAACCTAATCAGCTCTAGGAGACTGAAGCGGAAATACAAATTTTCAAGTATGAACGATACTACCACACGTGCACAAACGCGCGCATGCACGCTCACAAGTACGCAACTCCCTCCCCCCCTTAATCCAATGATTGTGCACTTGAAAATACTTAAATAGAATTTAAAAAAATTTGTAGGTTCCTCCAGGCTATATATTCCAAATGATATAGTAAAAAGAACCAAAAGTAAATGAAATTTTTAAAACATATTTTGAAAGCTATCTAAAAAAAGAATACAATATGTTAAATATAAGTTAAGATTAAATTCTAGCATTATTGAAATAGCTTTATGAACAAGTATTTTAATGTTTTAATAAAACCGGGTTTGAATCCAGGTTGGGCATGACTACAAGTCTATAGTGGGATGAGCGCCTACTATAAAAAGTACAATAGCAAGTAGACGAAACTTCATGTATGGCAATACATGCCACTGTTTACGATCGCCGGCATTAATGTTTACAGTATTTGGTGAAATGTAATTGCAATAGTAATGAAATGTATTACTTGACAGATATAATTATGTATCATTTGGCGTTTATTTAGCCCATGCTACTAGGATTAAATCATTGTCAACGACTGAACATGTTTTAATAGATATTTTAGTAATCAGTCAAAATAAATGTACAAGAATATACCGTTTCAAGTACCCAATTAAATATGAAAAAATATACAAGGTGTCAATTCATTTAGCGCATTATATTGTATCAAATGCCATACCAATATTAACGATACCAAAAATACTGAGAGGTTTTGGACTTTGGAGCAACAACTTGACATATTTTTCGCGGTATTTACACCAACTTTAATTGAGGCTATCTTCTTAACAAATGTGACAAAAATGTATATAGAGTAAGAAAAATATATTACAATGCAAAAATCTACTATGGAATGTTATGAACAGGGTGAGATACCATTAATTTAAATATAAATCAAATAAAAATATAAATAAAATAAATTAACACCCATATTATTTTCTCATTTTTTAACCGATTTACAAAAGTCAAAAACTTTATCAACGTATGAAAATTTAAACTTTTACCATTATTAGGTACACATCTAAAATATTTTTGGGTTTTTTAATTGTGTAATTTTGTAATTATGTTTATACACATCTAAACGTTTCGATAACATTTACAGTGATCGTTCTTAGTAGTAAAAAAATCTTCTACAAATGTTTAAGATTAAAAATTAGAAGTAGATAAGAAAATTAAAAATTATATAAAATTGATGTCAAGTACCTATTTGTGAATGCTTTTATCAATTTCAAATCAAAGTTTTTCACAACTTTACACTTAAATCAAAATTTAATAAAATTTTATTAAATTTGCTTTTGGATTGTTTTTTTTTTTACTTTTAGCCTTCGGCGTTCTGATTCGTTATCTTCAAAGTAGTTTAACAATATTTAATTTATTAAAGATCTAGTTACTCTTTACTAAAGTTGTATGCCATAGTTCGCTTTATACGTTTATCAAACTGTTATTTATATCAATAGCAGACTTGTTTTAAATTTTCATATTTCAAAAAAATCTGTTTTAACATCTTAAAACGTTTCTAAAAATTTTTATTACTATTGAGGACGATAACTGTGTTATCGAAACGTTTAGATTTGTATAAACATAAATACAAAAATACACCACTAAAAACAAAAAAAAAGCTAAGTATTCTATGTAACTTCTTTTCATGATGCAATCATCAATTTTTTCATTCGTTCATATTTAATTTCGGTCGATTTTTTCAAAAGGAAGATCCTCCATATTTAGAGACCTCTTCCTTTTCTGAGTTCATATATGTAAAAATACCGTAAATTGAGTTGAGATAGCCAAAATTTTATTTGTGAAAAAATAGGCTGATTTCTGTAAAGATTGGTCCATATAATAAAATAGTATGAATTTCACACATCTCATATATTAACAATTCTCACTTGATCGTGTTTTTTACTTTATTTTACGCTAGGGTCGATTTTCAATGGACCGCGCACATGCGTACACAAACTCGCTCGCACACAGCCTTGCGTCCACCCAGACTCTCACCCCCACGCACATACGCACGCGTACCTATACGCGTACACGCAAGCCAACGCGCGCGCTCGGACTCAGACACCCGCATAATCCTACGAGCACACCCACATCCCAACCTCCACGCACGCGACGTACATGAACGAGCGTACACACCCACACACGCGCGCGCACACAGATGCGCGCGCATACGTGCCACCTAAGGTAATTGTTGTGACTTAATATTAGATAGAACTGACAGGATCAATAATTTCTTTAATAATAAGTTTTGGACTGATGAATCGTTTCGTCGACAAATAAGTTTAACATAAAAGTACGCATAAATGGACCGCAGAAAATCCACATAATATAAAAGAAATAAAAAAAGAGCACATTTACAATATGTATGTATGTTGTGGAATTCATAATTCAAAGCAGTTTAACAATATTTAATTTATTAAAGATCTAGTTACTCTTTACTAAAGTAGTTAAAACAGATTTTTTTGAAATATGAAAATTTAAAACAAGTCTGCTATTGATATAAATAATAGTTTGATAAACGTATAAAGCGAACTATGGCATACTACTTTAGTAAAGAGTAACTAGATCTTTAATAAATTAAATATTTTTAAACTGCTTTATATGAGCCAATTTTTATAAACGGGTCCGTACAGAACAGCGTTATTGAAATATTCTTTACTAACATATTGAAAATTATCTTAACAGTACGTCTTTAAATTTAAGATTGAAAGTAGTCTGGCAACAAGACCCTCAATCCCCGTATAGACGACACCAACTATTTGCGCGGATAGTTTCCTGTCTGGATCCAACAAAAGTGGTTTCTTAAGGATTTTCACTTTTTAAGGTAATGTCCAATGCCTTGTATTTAAAACAAAAAGTCGAAATACATTTATACGTAATTTCTAATGCTTAACGCTTGAACAACGTTTTGAATAAGTACGCGATTTTAAAATTTATATTATATTAAAATAATATTATTAAAATAAAATTTAAAAACTATTTTAACAAAAAAAAAAGTAATTTCCCCGATGGGGATTAGAACTCTCATTGATTACATTACCAGTCCAATCGTTTAACCGCTAGACCAATAGCTCTATTTATGATAAACATTTATTTTTTATTTTATATATATATATATATATATATATATATATATATATATATAAGTAGTAATGAGACACCTTGGCCGCCATCTTGGATTTTGACGTCACAAGACCGCCCACGTGGGGGGCCGGTTTTTCCACCCTTATTTTTACTCGCTTACGTGTAGGACGTGTTTTTTCACCCCTATTTTTGCACATCCACGTGTGAGACCGCATTTTCAACCCTTATTTTTATATACCCTCGTGTGAGACCGGATTTTCCACCCTTATTTTTACACGCTTACGTATAGGACGTGTATTTTCACCCCTATTTTTACACATCCACGTGTGAGACCGTGTTTTCAACCCTAATTATTTTTACTCGCTTACATGAAGGACCGTATTACCCTTATTTTTATGATTTCTTTTGGGATTAAACCTTATGGCTGTATTAAGGACCTTTTGACAGCTAGGACTTTTGCTAACGTGAGGACAGGGGTGGGGGCTGGTCTTGGCTTAGGGTTGTACTTAGATAGGGCTGTATGTAGAGCTAGGGTTGGAGTTTAGGGCTGTATTTGTGGGGTCTGGGCTGTATGTAGAGCTAGGGTTGGAGCTTAGGGCTGGACCTGTAGCTAGGTATTAGGGTTATTTTTGATGGTATTAAGGTCCTTTTGGTTGTTGTAACCCTGGAGGCTGAGCAGCACATACGCATACAATAATTGCATAATTAATAAGATATTATTATCGGTCCTATTGTTTTAAAATGGCCATATGCTACTGAGAAAACGTTTCTAATAATGATGTAAAATAGCAGTTGTATTAGGATTAATCATACTTGGAATTTGAATGACAGTAAAATTTAATTATAGAACACTTTTTATTGTCATAATTAAAAATCCTCAGTGAACTATAAAAATTACTGACACTCCTAATGAAACAATTTTTATTAAGTTAATTAATTACATTAACAGTTTGTGTTTTCTAAACGATATTAAAAACATAGTTTACCTGCATTGAAATAATATCCATCCGTCCGCTAAGAATGTTGTACGTCTTAATATTTTTAAAAGAAACTTAATGCTTGTGTTTATAACTGTAATTAAAAATCTGTAAATAATAAAGGGTTAACACCACTTACCAGCTCTGTAACGTTTTCAAGGCACTGATTTACGTGATAGTTACTTTTGTGTTGCATGTCAAACTAAAGAACAACTTTCTAGGTTGTGTAAAAACCACCTATAATTAGAGTGTAAAATATACAAATAACCTCATTGTCTTTATCATACTTACAGCAACATCCATTTACCTTTCTCTTAAAATAAATCGGTTTGAAAAATATTCATATACGGATACAGAAATTGTTTTTATAAAAAACCACATTAAGTGTTTGGAATGTTTAAAATATGTAGTAAGAAATCACTGTTCACGTTTACTTTTAACTAATTACCGTGTAATTATATAAATAATAATTTAATAGTCTAAAAACCAATATAAATGGTTAATATAATTTCTAAAAAATATTATTAGAGTTGATATGCCGTTTTATTTCAAGTAATTGTTTTCAATATATATAAAATGTAAGTGGACCTGTATTTTTGTTGTAATATGCGTTATTACACTTTCTTTTTAATTACCGGTTGTAACCTTCTACTTACATAAATTCAACTTATACACGAATTAATAACGACCTCCACTAGTTTATAACACAATCGCTATGTAGCGTGTTTTTTATTTACACCCGTACTTCTATAAACTATTAACGCTCCATTTTAATAGGGTGATCAACTATCTGAAAAAGGTTTACTGTTAAAGTATACGATGAAGATCGTTTAAAGCAAACCTTGTATTATTCTTATATACGAATGACATTTCAAAAATACTAGTATAATTAACATGAAGGTTTATAAATCTACATCCAGACAAGGAAACAGTTTTAAACACAAAGAATTTATCTGTAAGGGGCAGACAATGCTATTACATAAGACGTTTTTACAAAAACGTGGTTATTCCACATTGAGAAAATTGTTAGTCATGAGAAACAAGCTGGTCTCGAAGTTAGCCTTGAAGTTAGCTAGTCATAGGTTTTGAAGTTTATCTTGAAGTTTATCTTGCAGTTAGCCTTTGAGCAACTTTTATAAAAATGTACACCGGAGTTTAAGTTGACGTATATTGGTTTATGAATATTTTATTATTCTAAGAAAAATGTTATTAAAAATGTTTTCTATTAATTACCCTTTGTAGACTATATGCTTGATCTATACACGAAATTTTATTTCACAACAGCATACTCATTCTACCTTGAGAAAATTGTTAATCTTGAGAAACAAGTAGGTTTGAAACTCAAACAACTCCCTGTTACCACTCTCGTCAATGTAGATAGAGGTCCAATGCTGGTCTGGTTTGTTTGCAGGATCCGTGTTTACGATAATCGCGCACGGTCGAGGTGCGTGTCTGGGTAGTTGATTAGAAGCACATACAAGTCGAAAACACATTCTTCTTGTGGCTGGGGGTCGATTTCAAGCATCTCAACACTTCGGCCGCATACATCTTTGTGGATTTTTTATCAGATGGGATTAATAGCAACGTCAACTAAACGTTTTAAAAAAATTTCATCATGATTTTGAGATTTGCCCTTCCCCCCTACCTCATCGCTCTTCTTTCTCTTCTGTGAACCATCATCTTGGATGTGAGATACACCCAGCTCAACCACGTCATCGCTTTCATCATTATCTTGAACGGTTATGTGTAATAGTTTATTAACAAGTCTCAATGTGGAATAACCACGTTTTTGTAAAAACGTCTTATGTAATAGCATTGTCTGCCCCTTACAGATAAATTCTTTGTGTTTAAAACTGTTTCCTTGTCTGGATGTAGATTTATAAACCTTCATGTTAATTATACTAGTATTTTTGAAATGTCATTCGTATATAAGAATAATACAAGGTTTGCTTTAAACGATCTTCATCGTATACTTTAACAGTAAACCTTTTTTCAGATAGTTGATCACCCTATTAAAATGGAGCGTTAATAGTTTATAGAAGTACGGGTGTAAATAAAAAACACGCTACATAGCGATTGTGTTCTAAACTAGTGGAGGTCGTTATTAATTGTGTATAAGTTGAATTTATGTAAGTAGAAGGTTACAACCGGTAATTAAAAGAAAGTGTAATAACGCATATTACAACAAAAATACAGGTCCACTTACACATTTTATATATATTGAAAACAATTACTTGAAATAAAACGGCATATCAACTCTAATAATATTTTTAGAAATTATATTAACCATTTATATTGGTTTTAGACTATTAAATTATTATTTATATAATTACACGGTAATTAGTTAAAAGTAAACGTGAACAGTGATTTCTTACTACATATTTTAAACATTCCAAACACTTAATTGGTTTTTATAAAACAATTTCTGTATCCGTATATGAATATTTTCAAACCGATTTATTTTAAGAGAAAGGTAAATGGATGTTGCTGTAAGTATGATAAAGACAATGAGGTTATTTGTATATTTTACACTCTAATTATAGGTGGTTTTACACAACCTAGAAAGTTGTTCTCTAGTTTGACATGCAACACAAAACAGTAACTATCACGTGCCTTGAAAACTTTACAGAGCTGGTAAGTGTGGTGTTAACCTTTTACTTATTTACAGATTTTTTTAATTACAGTTATAAACACAAGCATTAAGTTTCTTTTAAAAAATATTAAGACGTACAACATTCTTAGCGGACGGATGGATATTATTTCAATGCAGGTAAACTATGTTTTTAATACTCGCTTTAGAAAACACAAACTGTTAATGTAATTAATTAACTTAATAAAAATTGTTTCATTAGGAGTGTCAGTAATTTTTTTATAGTTCACTGAGGATTTTTTTTAATTATGACAATAAAAATAAGTGTTCTATAATTAAATTTTACTGTCATTCAAATTCCCCCAAGTATGATTAATCCTAATACAACTGCTATTTTACATCATTATTAGAAACGTTTTCTCTAGTAGCATATGACCATTTTAAAACAATAGGACCGATAATAATATCTTATTAATTATGCAATTATTGTATGCGTATGTGTCTGCTCAGCCTCCAAGGATTACAACAACCAAAAGGACCTTAATACCATCAAAAATAACCCTAATACCTAGCTACAGGTCCAGCCCTAAGCTCCAACCCTAGCTCTACATACAGCCCCAGACCCCACCCCCTAAATACAACCCTAAACTCCAACCCTAGCTCTACATACAGCCCCAGCCCTAAGTACAACCCTAAGCCAAGACCAGTCCCCACCCCTGTCCTCACGTTGGCAAAAGTCCTAGCTGTCAAAAGGTCCTTAATACAGCCATAAGGTTTAATCCCAAAAGAAATCATAAAAATAAGGGTAATACGGTCCTTCATGTAAGCGAGTAAAAATAATTAGGGTTGAAAACACGGTCTCACACGTGGATGTGTAAAAATAGGGGTGAAAATACACGTCCTATACGTAAGCGTGTAAAAATAAGGGTGGAAAATCCGGTCTCACACGAGGGTATATAAAAATAAGGGTTGAAAATGCGGTCTCACACGTGGATGTGCAAAAATAGGGTGAAAAACACGTCCTACACGTAAGCGATTAAAAATAAGGGTGGAAAAACCGACCCCACGTGGGCGGTCTTGTGACGTCAAAATCAAGATGGCGGCCAAGGTGTCTCTATTACTATATATATATATATATATATATATATATATATATATATATATATATATATATATATATAACACACACACACACACGCACGCACGCACGACGCACGCACACACCACACACACACACACACACACACACACACACACACACACACACACACACACACACAAACAAACAAACAAACAAATTTTTAATAATTAATATTGATTCTGCAGCATCCCAATCGAAAATCTTGGTTAAAAGTCTTAATTTATATAAAAATAATTTTTATTTAAATACCATTTGTAGTGTTAGCGCCATCTAAAAGACTAGTTTACTTCAAACAATTTTAAAACTGTGTAGGCTAACAGGTACTTTCGGTGGTCCTACATGTCCCAAAGGTTGATACGGATCTACGATTTTGCTATAATAGCCAAAAATGGCCAAAATGGATTCAGACCCTCAACACGTAAAAATCCGTCAAAATCTCGTATTTTTTCCTGATCACAACATCTTCCCTTTGTATACGGAAATTCAAAACGTAAAGATCCATTAAAATCTCGAGGTGAAATATTTTAATTCGCAATATCTTCCCTTTAGTATACGTCGTGTAGTATTCGGGAATGTAAATATGCAATGCCCGTCTAAAGTCCCCCTCCCCTCCAACGTATTATGTGAGTCATAAAACTGAAATTAATAAAATGTTTGGAAACCGAACTAAGGCACATATACGTTTTTGATGGCATTCAGTGACGTCATAATTAAAAATGGCGGACAGCGGCCATTTTGTAATATAATTTTAAATGGGATCATTTGAAAGCTCGTTCCAAGTCCTTTCAACGACATCAACAACATTCAAATATTTCTACCGATTCATGAGTTTCAACCCAAAAACTCCAAATTATGAAAATTTTGAAATACTACTTAAATAGGTTCTTTAGTAATAATTTAATTATCATAAACAAGAGTCATTACAACAATGACATTAAGCATTAAACAATTGAAGCAATACCTGAAATACCAAAGTCAACACAAACAGTCGTTAAGTTAAAAAATTCATAGTATTAATAGTAATAATATTAGCCGCCATTTTGTAAAATAATTTTAAATGGAATCATATGGCAAGTAATACCTCGTTTAAAAGCTCGTTTCAAGTCATTTTCAACAACACTAGAATATTACTACTGATTTAAGAGTTTCAACCCAACAACTTCAAAACATTAATTTCAAGCATTATCATTAATTAAAGTAGTTGCCGCTTTTGGCACTATAGTATCATTATACCTCGGATGATAAAATGTGTAAGCAACAACAAAATTTGCTCATTTACAGCGAAGTGCACCGAAATTTAAATCTTAGACTAAAACGTAATCAGGGAATACAACAAGAAAACGTATTGCATTTCTTTATTAATCTAAGATTTAAACTTCGGTACACTTGGTTGTTAAACAGATGAACGTTCTTATTACAATTAACACTTTTCACGTGGCGTGATTTGACATTAGCTGAAGGGCAAACCAAAAATGAATGGTATAGGCGGCAAAACCGTAGAGACACGTTTGATTCTGTTTGTTTGCCCTCAAGACCTATCAAAAGTGAAAATACTTGGTCGTTCAAAATTGACGTTTATTGTAAAGAATTATCTCGTTTTTTCGTGTAAAAAATAGAATTTGCACTTATTTAGTATTATTTTGTGTCGTCGAATCAATTGTATTAAACCATTATTTCTACCCAGTTCTTTCAAAATGAGACGTACTCGAGAAGACAAATGTGAAGATATTTTAATTATTGGTGAAACTTGAAGTAATCTGCATGCATTAAAACGTATGTTTAATGAAAGGCATCCGGATCGATTAATATCAAGAAAATACATAAGAGAACTCTTACAATAATTTGAAAAGACGCGAAACGTTAACGACGATAATGAAAGCGGACGGCCCAAGCATCGCACAAGATAAACAAATTGAACGAGTTTTGAAGAGACATAAATCCCACCCCTACAAAATGAAAATACTCCACCAGCTGACAGAAGATGATTCAGATCGTAGACTTGAATTTTGTGAGAAAATGAATGAGAAAATAGCTCAATAACTTGATTATCTCAAAACAGTGTGTTTTAGTGACGAGTCTACCTTTTGTCCTAATGGCAATGTGAACACTCAAAACCTGAGATACTGGAGTGACAAAAACCCTCACATTTTCCATGAACGCCATAACCAGTTTCCTCAAGTGTCTGGAGAAGTATATCTGGAAATGCCAGAGAATGATATTGAACTCTTAATCCTGTAAATACTTAAGGATCATCCTAACGAATTCGGTGTTTTGGCCTGCTGCTTCTCCAGATACGACACCGCTGGATTTCTTTTTGCTGGACTATCTTAAATCAAAAGTTTATAGTACGTCAGTTAACATTGAAGATCTAAAGCAAAGGATTCGTGAAGAATGCAGATCGATTTCCGCGACCCTTGGACGCGTTCGGGAAGACTTTTCGTCTAGAATTTTTTATTGATAAGAAGTCAACGGTGGACATTTTGAGCATCTTCTTTAAACTTGGTTTACCATTAAAGCATATTTGAATTATTAAATTATGTTTTAATCATTAAGTTTGTTTTAATTATTACTATTATTATTAATTTTTATCTTAACGACCGTTTGTGTTGACTTTGGTATTTCAGGTATTACGTCAATTGTTTAATGCTTAATTTTAATGTTCTAATGACTCTTTATGATAATTAAGTTATTACAAAATTTTCATAATTTGGCGTTTTTTGGGTTGAAAATCATGAATCCGTAGCTTTCAAATGAGGTATTAAGTTAACGGGGATCATGTTCAGCATCTTCTTTAAACTTAGGTTGCCATGAAAGTATGTTTGAATTATTAAGTTCTTTACTTTTATTATTATTTTATCTTAACGACCGTTTGTGTTGACTTTAGTATTTCAGCTATTACTTCAATTGTTTATTGCTTAATGTCAATGTTGTACTGACTCTTGTTTATGATAATTAAATTATTACTAAAGAGTAATATTTCAAAATTTTCATAATTTGGCGTAGTGATATTTTAATGTTGTTGATGTCGTGGAAAAGGACTTGGAACGAGCTTTCAAATGAGGTATTACTTAACATATGATCCCATTTAAATTTTTAATGACTACGTCACTGAATACCATAAAAAAAACGTCGTATATATGCCTTAGTTCGGTTTCCCAAAATTTGATTAATTTCAGTTTTATGGTTCACATAATAGGTAGGGGGGGCTTTAGACGAGCACAGTAGATAAGGTTTTTTAATCTCTCAAATCCTGCACATTTTTACAAAACTAGAAAAATGATTAATTGGACAACAGTGCAAATAATACTGTTAAAATACTTACTATAAACAAAATTTTCAAAATTAACTATAAAGTCCTCCCAAAATCTTTTTTTTGTTTAATTCTCTATTTAATTTGTGAATTAAATCCACATTGATAGTTACGATATTATTCGAGACTCTAGCTAGCTTTTCGTTTGTTAAAAAATTCTTTTTGTGGTAATTTAATGACGCAACATTTCAACATTGATGTCATTTCGGAAGAGCAACCGTTTCTACTTCATAATGATTGGATAGAATAAAAAATGTCTTCAGCGCCAAATAAAAACAAAAGTTATAAAAATCAGAAATTCTTTTCGCGTAATTTTTAAATTGCCTAAAATATAAAGAAATACAAAAGTGCTATATTTTTTTAAAATGATCTGAAATTTGTGAATAAAATCCACAACTATATAAAAGACTTCTATTAATACTAATCAATTAACAATGGAAACACTGCAAGTATGTGTATCTTGTGACGGCATCATTAAAACCTAATCAACTATTAAGAAGCCCAGACAATGCAAACAGTATTATTGGAAAACATTAATTATCAAGTGTACCAACATCACGACGGAGCCAATGAACGCTATATGTAAACAATTCCATCAGGACATCTCTCTCAAACGTAACAAATAAGTTCCGTGTGCTATTAAAAAAGCAATTCTATAGCCAATATAAATTATTATTGACTTCGCAATTATGATGAATTATAAATATAATGTAAATATACGAATTCATTTCTTTTAACACTTTTAAAACAGTTACGAAGGTTTCGCCAAAAAAGGAAAAGAATAGATTTAATAAAATTTACTTTTCTTACACGTTCACAATTTAATTTCCGTTTTAAATTAAATTGTAGAAGAATTACTATAATTTTATTCAAACGACTGGTAGGTGTATATACAAAGCATATACACTTGTCTTCATTTGACAATTCGTAATGAATTTAGGTGATAATTAAAGTGTTGATGTAATTAAACACATCTAGGAAAAACCAACGTTTTATGAAAAAGTAATTAATTTTTAACTAAGAAAAACAATTTAAGTAAATCAATCTGTCGGGGATTTTATTTTTAATATATTTTGTATTAAAAAAAAAAAATTAAACGTAATTTTTAAATTGCAAAAATAACGAAAATACAATCAAAATCTGCAGGAATATTATTTCTTTTCTGTTTTAAAATGTGCAGATTTCTTTGACTTGACAGAATGTTGATATCCGTTTCGATTTCTTTATATTTACAGTAAAAGTGCATATATGTATAGCATCAGCAGCAAGCAATTTTATCGGTAGTTGAGTTATATCAAATAAAATGAAAAAACCTTACTAATATACAAATAAGTTCTAAAAAGTATTCTGAAATGTAACGCTACTAGTCAGAAGGACGTTTGGCGAACGAATAAACATTAATTAAAAAATCGGTACAAGTTGCTAGTGCAGTACATTAGGATAACGTGATAACCTATTTATTTTGCAGTCTACCTACAAAAACAATAGTTTGAGTCATTGGATTCGAAAAACTTTAAGATCTTACATTATTTTCATTGATTCAATCAAAAACCACTGGGACCTAGACAATTCAATGTTTAGGTACGTCACACCAGGCAAGAACTATAGTCTGTCCAAACCAGGTAGGTTTTTCGATGGTCAGTTAAAATTTCTTGCTACGTAACTAGAGATCGTTTCAAGACTAAAGAATGCTGAGATGCGCGTCGGGTAAATTCGGAATTTGACGATCACGCGAAATAAATTCTAACTAAAAACATCAGCTATATCAAACGCCGCATGAAAAGTGCAAACGTTTTTCAGTTGGATAGTGTATTGTCATTCAGAATAAAATTGGTTTCTGCGCAACCATTCTTTAGTCATGAAACGAATAGTCACGAAATAACTTAAACTAAAGTGGTACTCAAATATGCAGAATGTGTATTCACTATTATTTAACTGTTAGTTACCCAATTATCAGTTACTTCTATTTTTTAGTAGTTGGTAGGTAATTTTAAAAATGGAAGTTTCATGCAATTGCGCGGCAGGTTGTAAACGTGAGGGCGCTGCTAATTTGTTGACAAGTCAACGACGTGCATGCGTCTAAAGATAGAAACACACTACTATCACGTCACGTGAGCTCACGTGCCATGCGTGATATTACGCTCTGGTGTCACGGCGTCTACTCACTCACATGTATCGTTTCAGTTCCCGAGTCAAGTCCAATTAGTGAATAGTGAGATTTTATTATAGAAGTATGGATTCATCGTCCTCAAGTTATTCAGACTGGGAAGAGGACATGGAAAATATAGAAGCTGCTTTTACAGTGCTTAAATAAAAACCTCGAACAGAATGGATTCATCCGATAAACCAACGCAGAGAAGAAATGGTGGAATTCCATTAATTAGTTCACGAGTTACACCAACATCCAAGCCGATTAAGTTGTATTTTAGAATGAACAAAGAAAAATTTAATTTTCTGCATCAACTTATTAAAGATGAGATTCAGAAGGAAAATACTCAGCTGAGAAAAGCGATTGGCACTGAAGAAATATTAGCTGTGTGTTTAAGGTAAGTAATTAGTAACTGTAATTTATGAACAACTTTCAATTTTCGAAAAGCATTGTAAAAACAGTTAATGAATAAGTAATGAAAATGAACTAACTGGTACTGGTGGACCAGTACCAGTGATTGACGTCATTTCCAACAGAGTTGGACTAGGCTCTTCTCGTGTATTCTTTCGTGTTGTAGGATAATCGAGATAAAGGCCCTGTGTAGCTTCATAACACTCCTGAGGGGACTGCATAGGGGGTGACAATGCAGATGAAACTGAATTGTCTCGCGGTGAAAATACTTCTTGCCACTTATTAGATGAAGATATAGATGCTGTAGGTGTAGGAACAAATTGACCGTAATTAGATTGTTCTCTTTGGCTGCTTCTCACTTCAGCTTTACAAATGATATTGCTCACTGCTAATTGAACAGACGCTGGTTCATATTTTAGTAGATATTTTGTAACTCTGGCCATACTTAGAAAAAACATGTCAATATCATCCGTATCTTCAATGGATGGTGAACGTTTATTTCCTTCTACTCTGTTGTCTTCGTATTTCCTTTTTCTCAAAATCGAATTTTCCTCCATTATCGCTACCATTCTTTCAGCTGCGGTTGTTCTTTTGTACAAGCACTTTTTATTTCTCTTCATATTTTATTTATTTTAATATTTTTCACATGGAGGATGAGGATGTTGTTCTTGACCATCATCCAGCTCATATGTATGTTCAATTTCTACAATATGCTCTTGTACTTCTTGGTTGTCTGCATAATCTCCATCTTCGGAATGTACATAAGTTTCATTTTCATTTTGAGAAGCTTCAAAATTACCACGCGTTCTAGGAAACAAAATAAGATTTAAAGAATTTTGGTTATATAGATAGATTATGATTACCGGCGGCCCTCTAAACAAGGCGAAAGAAATTCCATTTGTTGTTCGAAATTCCATGGAGCTTTGTTTTTGGCAGCCTGGCCACTTCTTTTGGAAATACGTCTATTTCTTGCATTACAGAAACATCTTTTAAGTTTGTCCCATTTTTCTTTCGCGTTGTTAGCTGCAATAATTAATGTAATAACTTTAAGTTATTTTCATTCCAGATTCCTGGCAACTGGAAATTCATTTAGGAATTTGGGATTTAATTACAGAATGAGATTTAGTTCAGTTCGTCAAATAGTTATCGAAGTTTGCGATGACATATGGAAAAATTTAGGACCTATTGTAATGCCAATACCAACGGAAGAGTTATGGAAAAAGACAGCAACAAGATTTAAAGAAATGTGGAACTTCCCAAATTATATTGCTGCTATAGACGGCAAGCACATCAATATTCAATGCCCTATTAATGCAGGTTCCACATATTATAATTACAGGGAAGTCATTCTATAGTTCTTATGGCGTTAGTTGATGCAGATTATAAGTTTATAGCAATTGATATTGGCTCTTACGGCAGAAATAGCGATGGCGGTATTTTTGAGAAGTCGATGATGGAACAATGCTTGAAAATGAAACATTATACCAGAAGACTCTTATTAGAACCGAATTAACCACCTCAGCCATACGTTATCCTTGGTGATGAGGCATTTCCACTTAAAACATATTTGCTTCGTCCATACAGCAAATATCACTTGCACGGAAATGAAGCTAATAAAATATATAACTATAGATAATCGCGAGCCCGACGCGTTGTGGAAAACGCTTTTGAAATCTTGGTAGCGCGATGGAGAATATTCCGCAAACATCTGGAAGTACAGCCAGAATTGGTAGATAAAATTACTCTTGCTTCCTGCTGCCTCCATAACGTGTTATGTTCAGAAGCATATGAACGAGATACTACTACTTGGAATGAAACTGATGCGACCTTCCAGCATTTGGATGGAATAAGACGGAATTGCACCAATGAAGCCTTCACAGTGCGACAAATTTTTAAAACATTTTTAAATTCACCTGCAGGTAATGTACCCTGGCAACTAAATATGATTCGCAGAGGAAGAATAATACATCATGACAACGATTAGGATTAGGATACAATATGTATATTATTTATAGCATTTGTTAAGCCGTTAAAAAGTTTAGATATTCTTACTAATAAAAAATTAATTAAATGATGAATTTACCTGTGATCTGTAATTTTTTCCCAATCTCCTCCCAAGCTTCTTGTCGAATGCGTTGGTCACTGTATTCAGATGAGGCATGATTGTACAACACTTCATGCTGCCTAACGTGTTCTATTAATTTTTCCTCCATTTCACTTGTTCACTTTGTTCACTTAAATAATCCACAGAGCACTGGACGTGACCTCACGCTACACTGAGCGTGCCCTCATGCGTTATTATATGAACCTGTCGAAACTTGCATGAGGTGACGATAGTGTGCTTCTAAAAGTACTTTAAGCACGTGATGTTTATATGAAAATGATGTTGCACATATTTCGCACATGATGTGAGTTTACGTGATAGCACGTGAGCTCACGTGACGTGATAGTAGTGTGTTTTTACCTTAACTTGTTTATTTGAATTTGATACATCGTGTTATTTGTTGGTTATTTCTATTTCCGTTGCCAATAAGTTTACTTTTAATTTTTTATGGTAAGCACAATTCTACTTTTATTTATAATGTATTGTAACGGTTAATTTGTTGTAATTGGTATAATTGTTTTATTTAATTTAGAACAGCACATTACAAATTGATTCGTTTTCAGCGAATAGCGATGGGTGTTAACAAAGAAAAGCGAGGCCCTAATTTTACCGAAGTCGATAAAGAGCTTTTGCTAAACCTTGCCAATGAGAGGAAAAACGTGAGTGAAAATAAAAAGACGGATGGTTGCACATGGAGAGAAAAAGAGAAGGCGTGGAGAGAGTTTAAAAATCTATTTAATAGTGCGACTACTGGTGTAGTCTACTTGTAGTATTATTTTTTAACAGAATAGAAGTGCTAGGCAGCTAAAATGTACCGTATACGGCCTTCCCTCCCATTCCAAAAATTCAACGATTTCCTCATCATCAGCAATGAAATTAATAAAATCCATTTCTTCAATTAAATTATTAATCAACTTACGTGATCTAGTTTTCATAATCATAAACTTACCTCCGTTACGTTAAAAATTTGTAAGTAAATTTTTTCGTTCACCTAACCTTATTTACAATATCGGTGGTGCAATTTGCAATTTGGTGAAAATTGCACCACCGGTATTGTAAATAAACTATAAGTCAACAACTTAATGAGTAGAAAATTCTACAGTCATCTTAGCAGTAACTTGGACTACGAAAAGTGGGGTTATATTCAATTGATCAACGACAAACTTAACTTGACTGAACATTGATAACCCGGCCCTTAAGCTCTACAATGAAACACGTCGGTTTTAATCGTGGCGATGAAACACGTCATGTTTCATCGTCAATTGGGTACTGCCCACAGACTTCGTGTTAAAATTAAGTCGGTTTGTTCGTTAATTCATCAGCATGTTGTTGTGTATTGTATGTAATACAACTAAGGTTCTAGGTTTTTCTAAATTAAATATTTCTATCACGGTATTCATCAGATTTTATACGCCACAAACAGGGAAATTTCGTATACTATTCTATGAATTCTACTATAAATTGTAATATAATATTAAATAATTATATGAACAAAATTTTATACAACGAGGTATACAACGCGTGCACGCCGATCAAAACACGATAAACACGGCGATTATTATCAAAAATCCCCACACACTACGATTCGGAACGTCAGCCGGTAGACCCGACGTGTTTAATTTCAAGCTTCGACAGAAATTAAAACCGTCGTCTTTCATCGTTGGCGTGGCGATAAAACACGTCATTTTTCGGCCATACACTTCGGTTTTGGCACGACGTGTTTCATCGCCACGATTAAAACCGACGTATTTCATCGTAGTATATGCGGATCTTTAATGTCTCTTTTACTAATTTTCGTCATCTACAAATAACGCTATCCTTTTCTTTCATCGCAATTTTGTTAAAAGTAAAATGCCATTTAGGAACACACAACCTCTTTTTACATCCATATTACTGTTGGTTTGCACTAGGTTATTTTTCAAATTAAACCAACTCCATTTATTAAAAATCGTTCTTTTCAGAACTTAAAGTACAAACATCTTTTAAGGTGAATGATGAGTATTTTCTATAATTCTGTTACTGAACTTAATTTTTTGGAAATTTCTTTAATTCCCCGATATGGAAGTGGAAGTCCAAACTGGCCCTTCAAAACAATGTACTGGAGAATATTTCACCCGTAAGGAAAAACGTCTGTTCTTAACATACTAAATTATATCTCGGACAAACTGAACGTTAGTGCAGACGCTAAAGAAGCGAGCAACGCTTTATGTTGTTCAGAACAAAGTATCTGTGTTATTAAAAAGGAACATCAAACTGAAGTAATAGTTAGTCCAAAGAAACGTGCGAAAAGGAAAGGTGCACAAACCAATGATCGCCTCCATGTATATGATCAGAATATTCAAACTATCATTCGGCGAAAAGTGCATTATTTTTTTATTGTAAACATTCCACCAATAATGAACGGAATCCTTTGTACTGTTAATAGTTATGATTTCCGGAATTTTAAACACAGTACACTTTTCACGTCTTGAAAGATATTGGTTTTGAAAGATCGGAGGAAAAAGTATCCTTACCGAGCGTATAAATACTTACGATGCATTAGAAAGTTCAGAGAAGATGGTAATTCACAATAATTTTACTATTATTAAATTATTTCTAATTACATGCTTAATAATGTCGAATTTCACGTAATTAAAAATGTTTGCTTTTAAGAAGAAGTATTATATATACTGATGAATCGTGGGTTAACGTAGCACATGCAGTAAGTAAAGCATGGAATGATACCATCCGAGGGCTCAGTACAGGTTTAAAATCACCAAGTAGCTATAGACCCTGATTTGCTTTAGTGTATGCTGGTGGGAACAATGGTTTATACCAGGTGCGGAACTAACTATCTTGTGTAAAGAGAATACTGCTGATGTTCATAAGGAAATGGACGGCCAACTTATTCCAAATATACCACCAAATTCAGTTATTGTTATGGATAATGCGTCGTATCACAGTAGGAAGGTAGAGAAGATTCCCACAATGCCATGGCGAAAAGAACTGGATACAAAGAAGTGACAATTCAAAACTGGTAACGTTATATAAATCACCTAAAGACTATTGAAAATGATGTACTTATAATAAAAACATTCTAATAAAATTATTTTGTTTACACACAATTTTCTACTATAGGCAAAGTTTCAATTTCTACTCCATCGAATGTTGTATGATGTTATAGTGTTTCTTTTACATATCAAAGCAAATTCTGTAGCAGTATCAATCTCATGTAATAGGTAATCCATTTATTCTTATATGTGAATACTTTCCCCTATATGAAAATTACAATCTACGTTTTAAAGTTTTGATTTATATAGTAAAGTTTATTTGGCGCTGATAAATTATAATAACTTTATTCCTATTAAAATGTAGATAAAGAACACTTACAGAAGTCAAAATAACTATAAATTAATATCTTAAGGTTAAATTAAACTTAAATGACTGTGCTCGAAATCATACATGCATTTGTACCAGTCGAGGGAGATATTGGAAAAATATATATGAGTATTTGATACATTTAAAATAGTTTTAACAAGCTGAATCCAAGAATTATTGTGGCAATTAAGGTATTTCATTATAGTTATATAAAGTTGCTAAATTAGGTACTCCTTACTGGTTAATCTGAATGTGGCCATAATGTGATTTTTGTTCCCAGTCACTTCTTACGTCAAGACCATATCTCATGTGAAGTAGATGTATAATCCCATGTTGTTTAAATGTAATTAAGATTGTTTTTTACGTATTGTAAAGATTCATAAACGTAAATACATGCAAGCATGTGCACCTAAACTAAAATTCATTAACTGCAAAAATAAAATTTAATCAAGTAATTTTTGGTTATCTGGATGCCTACATTTAGCTTCTAATGCAACCAGCTTCTAATGAATTCGGTTTATAAGTTCATTTAAAATTTATGTACCGGGCCCGGTATTATAAAACGGTGCAGTAATCTATCGGTATAATAAGTTTGGCAAGAATGCACTGCCTTCCCATAAGCCCCACAGTGCACTTGGAGGTTTGGACGATCAATAGATACTACATAATTTCTATTTTGAACATTAAAAAATAATTTCACTTCGTTTTATTGCACCCGCTTTGAAACAAGCATTTCATATTTAAAGGTGATTCTATTTAACGTTTATAAGGTTTAATGGTCGAAAGAAAAAACTCACTAACTTGTGGGTTTATCCTAACCAAAAATCACTGGTATTTAAACATTCAGGTCCGAGACACTTATAACAAATTTGAAGAAAACCGTTTTTTTTTTAGTTTTTGAAATATAGTGCTCAAAAAACAATTCAAAACTACCCCCTTTACTCTAAATCTCTGCACGAATCTCAATAACAATGAAAACTATTTACACGTTTACTCCAAACCTAATAGTTTCGGTATATTCACAAAACGTATTTAGACTTTTTAACCGCATGTTTTAGGGTTTATTTATTACTTTATGAAACACTTATTACACTTTAGTGCCTCCAAAAAGTTGCGTATGTTTTACATTATCGTATCCACAGAGTACCCATATTTGTACACGTTGAAACTGCGCTCGATGGTTCTAAAAATCTTAAAACGTATG
This sequence comes from Vesta saturnalis, assembly GCA_036346205.1. Lineage (NCBI taxonomy): Eukaryota > Metazoa > Arthropoda > Insecta > Coleoptera > Lampyridae > Vesta > Vesta saturnalis. Next base: position 2,228,700 of record JARFJB010001943.1, read on the forward strand.
GAACTATTTAAAATCCACCTTCCGTTTTTAAACGAAAATAATGACAATTTTAGTTAAAATAAATCATCCCAAAATCTATTTCTGTTTTCTCGATTTTAAAATATTAATAAAGCAAACCTTTTTCAGTATTGTTTTGTTAGTTACATTTTCTTTTATAGTTTAATGTTACGATGTATAATAACAATAGATAGTAAAATACAAATATAATTTTTATTATCTAAAATACCACAAACGAATCCGTGCCACATACATACTTGATAAGGATTCGTAAATGATTAGTAATAATAATGGGTTTAATTTTTTTTACAGCATTGTATAAAAAATTACTCATAAAGTATAATTAAAAGAAAAGGCGAATGTAAATTGTGATTTTCCATTGCCGCCACAGTGCCATCTCAAAATATTCTAATTATAATATATTACATAACAAAATTTCAAATACCATCCTTTACTGAAGACGATAGCTTTAATTGTTGTCGAAACGTTTAATGGGAGATGTACTCGGAAACGCAATTTTTTCTTTAAAAAATCATTACAACCATAGTTTTAGAGTTAAAGGCAAGAAAATGATATATTGATAATATATTTAGATGTAAGGCATATATATTCATATTATAAAACATTTAACAGTTATGTCCTTTTTGCATGAAGGTCATAACAGGAATTGTAATGATGCAATTCTTTTGAAATTTTTACTGTATGAGGCTATCACTACAATATGAATATTGAACTGTAACAAATTACATATACATATTAGCTTTTTACTTACAAAATTTTGAACTTATTGTTGCAAAAATAAGAGATTTTTTCGTCACATGAAACCTTATAAATAAGACATGATTACAATTATACTTCCATATATTCCACAATGTATAATGAACAACTCTTGAAAAAATCATAGCTCTGCAATTTATAGTTTTTGAGAAAAAAGATTCAGATCATGCAAAAATTGTATATTAGAGAAAAATGCATTTAAACATTTGGTTATCATATTCAAATATGAAAACTGCTAATTTGATTTTTAAAATCCTCCATATTCATACTCTTCATCCTCAACATTCTTTCCTGCCTTCTGGTCTGGCTTTCAGCTCAAGATCAGACGTCTCTTCCCAGTTTTCATGAGTCTATTCTTGTCAATGGTGTTGAACGCCTTTATGGTGAACACTCCTGGATTCACATCAAGCCTCTTCAGCACCATTCTCTATACTCTTCTCTATAAGTTCTAAGTCCGGTCCAATTTTTGATGCAGAGAGACTAGATTCTTCATTCAGTGCTGTTTGCTCTTTCTTCTAAAACTCCATAAAATTTGCGTTTCTTAAAAACACGTTTACCAACATCCATGATATATTTCTGCTCATTTACACAACTTTCTTACTAATACACACAACTTTTTCAAAACCTTCAGTTATAATCACAGAAATTCCACTGAGAAGCTGCCCAAAAAAGGGGCGTGGTGCAAAGTTTGACTTTTAATGTTTTTTAACTATAAAACTTATACAAAATGTAAATTACACTATGTAGATTACAAATAACATGTTTCCGAAAAAGCGGGTTTTGACACATAATTCATTATAACCCGCCTTAAAGACTGTAACTCAGGTTTAATGGGAAAAAAGTTGTGTAATTAGGGGACCAATAAAATGACACAAAAAATCGAATGTGTGATTTTTTGTTTTTGAGATATTTGAAAAAATTTGAATCTTTGAAATTTCTATTTTACTTTTTTTCTGGCGTTATTATAAATGCTAGAGATAAAATACAAACACTTCTTCATGGCAACTTGTTACGGGCTTTAACATGGCACAGTCAGTTTTTCAATCGGACGTTTCCTACTTTTGTATTATTTTTTTAAATACGGTCCTGATATTTTGAGAACTGATTTTGAACGGTTTTTTTTTATTACAAATTCAGCAATGTATCATAGTTTAATTCAAAACATAGTGAAGCATTTGAGGCGTAATACTTTCAAATGCTTCTAACACTAAGTTCCGCAATTAATTGTCATATTCAATATTGTGTCTGTAAGTATAATTTTTGACATATTCAAAGAAAAAAAGTCAAGAGGTGTTATTTCGGGGATCGAGGTGGCCATCTTACTCTCGAATATGGTTCAATCCATCTTGCTGGATAAATATTACTGGACGTCTCTGGGATTATGTGCCGGAGCACCGTCTTGTAAAAACCAATAATCTTCAATATCAACTTGAGGTAAACCAGCTAAAGCTGCTTCTAATAAATTTTGGTAGCTTTCAGAATTGAAAGATCCGTTATAGAAAAATGGACCTGTTATTTGCATTCCCAATATTGTAGCCCACATATTAAAACCAAAACGGGGTTGCTGTCAGCGCACTTTATAAACTTTAGGATTTTCTTTCGTCTAATAGTGGGCATTTATTCTGTTGAAAATTCCATTATTGGTCACCTAACTTTCATCCGATCAAACGATTTTATATGGTAATTGCTCAATATATGCATATTGCCTAGTATACCACTCGCAGAACTCAGCGCTTCGCTGAATCCCCTGGTCGAAGCCCTGACAAATTCTAAATTTAAATAGACGTATTTTTTTTTAATGGACCACTCCAATTGTTTGTTCAATGTCCCGTGTAGAAATTTCTAGATTTTCCGTTAACAGCTAATACATTATTTGTTTTTCTTCATTGCAAGGTTTTTACGGGATTTTGCAGGCTTTTTAAATGCTCTTAAATTTAATCATATGTTCCTAAATGTGGTTTTATGAGGCTGCTGTCTTTCTGGATATTTGTTTAAATACATGCGTTTGGTTGACATAGTATGTAACACGATAGCGTATCATATTTTTCTACATTTGAAAATTGCGCCGTACTTTTTTTATAGTAGCTACCACAAATTAACTAATTCAGAGTTAAATACTAGTACCAGCTAAATACAACATTGTACAATACAAAATTATGACAGATACTGAATTACTATTTTATTTTTTTCAAATCAGCCTGTTTTTATTTATCACATAGTTGTTATGATATCGCAGATAGAACTGTAAGATATTATTTATCTTTGGAGATTCATGAAATACTACCAGTTTGGTAAAATCAATTCCTTTTTTTTTAAATTATACATCATTTAAATAGGTAACCTTAACGTTAATTTTACAAGAATTTAATTTTTTATGTTAAGTTACATAATTAACAATATTTTATTCTAATACTGTTCTTATTTTATAAAATATTAAACACAAAGGAAAACTAAATAGACTTTTTTTAATTGCATATGTATTCAAAAATTTCGTGATCAGCTCATCAAATGTTATACATTGCTGATATTGTTATAAAAAAACCTTTCAAAATCAGTTTTCAAAATATCAGAGCCGTATTTCAAAAAAATAAGTTGATGGATATAAAAATAGGAAACGTCCGATTGAACAACTGACTATGCCATACTAAAACCGGTAACAAATTGCCGTGACGAAGTGTTTGTATTTTTGCTCTAACATTTACAATAACGCCAGAAAAAAATAAAATAGTAATTTCAACAATTCAATTTTTTTCAAATATCATCTCAAAACAAAAAAATTTTTTGTATCATTTTATTGGTCCCCTAATAAATTAGAAAATTTCTATTTGGCAAAAATGACTTTTGAATCACAAAATTATCAATTTTTATAATTTTTTGCAGTAACTTTTTCAAATATTTTTCTTTATTTCAATTCTCATTTATTTGGTTTCCATGGTGACCACGAACAAGGAATACTAGATTTAAGTGTGTAGCTCATTTCTTATCACAAATTTTAAAATTGGGACTTTTTTGATAATAAGTATGAAACTGTTACGTTTAGGCAAATAAAGTTTTAAACAAACTTACCTTAATTTTTGACGTTAAATCGATCTGAGTAATAAAAAATAGGGGTTTCCATTTGATTTTTTTGAGTAACTTGCATTTTTTGATAGTCAAGTTTAGACATTCATAATTTTATTTTTATGAAAAATACAAATGTCATTTTTTGCAGACTGTTGCAATAAACCTTTGCCTACAACACCTCAAAGTTTTATTCAAATTGTTTGACAGGAACAGAACAATTAACGAGTTATTACTAAGACCGCATCTGTCAATTTTTTTAGAAAAATGGTTTTTTTTAAAACGACTGAAATTTCGTATCTAGTTTATTTAACAAACTTACCTTAAAATTCGACATAGAATCCAAAAATGTATTAATATACGGGGTGTTCCATTTAAAATAAGCGACTAAGTACCGACTTCCGGTATAACCGGAAGTGGTACGAACGTGAAAATATTTTAGATGAGTTAGCCCTAACATCATTACCCTGTCACCAAATTTTCAAAATTATAGTAAGTTTGGTTTAGCAGATACTCATAGGATCAGCTCCCAAAGGCGGACCCTGTATATATATATATATATATATATATATATATATATATATATATATATATATATACAGGACCGTCATAAAGTTGGACACATATGGAAAAAATTGTATTATTGAAATTTCTGAAAAACTCTATTGGCGGTTCGTTTCTGCATGTCTGACAACCAAACAATTCATTGTGCCATTTGTCACGTGACCGTAGATTTGGCGGAATTTTGAAAAATGTTAACCGTGATGCCGAAAAATAGGTCAAATTGACAAGATATCGAAAAATTGTATTAAGACAATGCATGTAGAATGCAACAAAGACACCATATACCAATTTTCAACCAAATCAGAAAAAAATAAAAAATACCATTTATTCCACTCTGCTTTTATTACGAAACATCATAAAATCTTGTTTTACCTGGAAGTTTTAATAACATACTGGACGGCATCACAGTCAACATTTTTCAAAATTCCTGCCAAATCTATGGTCACGTGACAAATGTCACAATTAATTTTTTCGTTGTCAGACATGCAGAAACGAACCGCCAATACAGTTTTTCAGAAATTGCAATAATAAAAATGTTGTATATGTATATGTATATGTATATGTATATGTATATGTATATGTATATGTATATATATATATATATATATATATATATATATATATATATATATATATATATATATATAAATAAAAATAACATACTTTATCAGTAAAGAATATTATGTAAAATGGGTCATAATACAATGTATGCATTTAAATTACGAAATAAAAATAACCAAGATCTAAATGCATAACTATTGGAAAATCTATTTAATGTAATCGGCTACCAATTGCTAGAAATAGTAAACTGTTCACTTGAAACAAACCAATCTGTTTGCCGATGATACTCTTCTCTATGCTGTGAACCAAAAATATAAAAATGCACTGCACGGTTTTAATGATGACGTCAAACATATTGAACTGTAGCTTAATAAAAACCAAATAATTTTAAATATGAGAAAAACAAAAGCAACCCTATTCGTGTCAAAACAAAAAAAAGAAAGCCAAAATAAAAAAACAGTTTAATATATCTTCATATAATGAAAATGTTGAATGGGTAAATACGAGTAGGATTACCTATCTTGGAATTACGTTGAATATTTAACTTTAAAAGATTATACAGTAAATTATATAAAAGAGTTGGATATTTAAGACGTACCTCTAATTGTATTTCATTACACGCCAGAATTATCATAAACAACATGATTATACCATCGTGCATTCAGTACTGTTGCACTGTATCGCACTATTTAAACGAAGGACAAAAAGAGGTTTTGCCAAAACTCCAAAACAAAGGTATGCATACAATACTAAAATGTAGTAAATATACCACAATTAAAGAAATTCTGCAAGTTTATAAAGGAAATGTATTTCGATAGCCGACCAAATTGAACCACAATGCGTGATATTTATACAGTGCGTTCATAAAGTGTAGAAACGGCCCATTATTTCACGAGTTAACTATTTTCAGAGGTAAAGCTTGGACACATTGATTGATTTTTATTTTTTTATTTGTTTTAAAAAAATAATAATTTTTACCTCCACTACCTTATCAGCTGTGACGTCATCGAGAATTTTTTCAAATAGAAACTGTATATTTTTATATCAAATATTAACAGCCCATATTTTTCTGATTCAACCATACCAAATTTGTCACATAAAATATTTTATGCTACAGTATACTGAGTATAATGAAAACCAAACATTTTTTTCACTATTTATTTAACAAAGAAAATTAGTAAAGTAGTCACTGCTCAATAAAGATAAACAATTAATTTAATTACAACAAATGTTCAAATGAAGTGGCGTATTGTTGAACGAAAGAGAAGGTAAGCTGTTTGTTTATTAAAGATAACCAATTTCATTCAAATAAAAATTACTGTAATAGTATGAGTATTAATGTCAAAAATCAAGTAGGCTGTGACATGTCACAATCCTTAGTAGTCAGAAAATAAATACATAGTTACCATTGCATATGTCAATAATAAATTGTTTTGTTGTGTCACATCGATTTATAAATCTATAACAGCATCTTTTTGAGAAGTATTACCCTAAAATGAATTGATATTACGATGGTGCTCTCAGAAAAACAGTGAATAGAAGTTTTAAAGATATTAGGTTATGGCGATCGTAAAAGAAGTATGGCAGAAGTATCTACATCTTTAATGAAAAATATCCTAATCGTGTACCTATAAACAAAGCGACGGTAAGCAAAATATTGCATAAATTTAATGAGATCGGTAATGTTAGGGATAAATCCAAGACCCACCGTTTCTGAAGATACTTAATTAAATGTATTACTTGAAGTCGAAGAAAATCCTCATTGTTCAATTACAACTTTATCTACTAACAATGTCATTTGTCGTGGCGCTGTTCATAAAATTTTAAAAAGACGATTTCGATAGACGTATGGAGTTTTGCGAAAATATGCAAGAATTGTGTAAACGAATTAATGGATTTGAATATAATATCTTGTTTTCCGACGAAGCTACTTTTTGTTTAAACGGTACTGTGAACAGACAAAATTGTCGTTATTGGGCAACAGAAAATTTTAATTGTACAATGGAAGCTTATACCCAATATCCCCAAAAAGTAACTGTGTGGGCGGGGATTGTTAGGAATACAATTATAGGACCATATTTTTTGACGGAACTGTGACGGGTGAAAGATATTTAGAAATGTTACAAATCTATGTAGTTCCATTTTTAAAGGAAACTTTTCCTGACATTAATAACCCTGGTCAAATAGATCCCACCATTTGGTTGCATCAAGATGGAGCAAGTCCACATTATGCTGTCACAGTTAGACATTTTTGAAACCGAACTTTTCCCAATAGCTGGATTGGACGACGCGGTCAAATTGAATGGTCTGCTAGATCGCCAGATTTAAATCCCATAGACTTTTCGATCTGGGGTTATTTAAAAAGTCAAGTATATGTAAACCGACCTACCACTTTAGAAAATCTCAAAGAGAGAATCCGTGCTGAAATGCAACAAATTAAACAAGTGATGTTGTCAAACATAACCCAAGAGTTCATTGGACGTCTTGGGTACTGTCAATTAACCCAAGGAGCTCAATTCGAGCATTTACTATAATTATGTTATTTGTTAATTTTTATTACTATTTTTTCTTGTTAAATAAATAGTGAATTAAATATTTAAAAATCCAAACGTTGATTTTCATTATACTCAGTATACTGTAGCTTGAAATATTTTATGTGACAAATTTGGTATGGTTGAACTCAGAAAAATATGGGCTGTTAATTTTCGATATAAAAGATACAGTTTCGATTTAAAAAAATTCTCGATGACGTCACATCTGATAAGGTAGAGGGGGTAAAAAATTTTTTGAAAAAAAAAAATAAAAATCGACGTGTCCGAGCTTTACCTGTGAAAATAGTTAACTCGTGAGATACTGGGCCGTTTCCACACTTTATGAACGCACTGTATACAAAATTATGAATAATCTATTGGCACTATATTTTTTTGAATAGTGATATACATGAGTATGACACGCGTAGTAAAATCGAAGATAAGGCCTCAACGTACATACAAAAGTGGTACAGAAAGATGTATTTCCTATAAAGTCATTGAAAATTATAATAATTTACCTATCACTGTAAAACAATCTGAAAGTGTAAAGGAATTCAAAAGAAACTACGGCGCGAACAAAAATACCCGCCACAGCCAGTCCTATGAAGCATGTCGTTAGTAACCATTTGGGCATTTGTCGCAACACATATGATAGTACTCCAATATTAAACATAACATAAGTGTAGTGTTACCCATAATTGTTAATTGTTAGAAACAATTTGAAAAATAAATTAAATCATGTTTCAATTTTTGTTCTTTGCATCATTTTGAATAATTTGGACACTATTAAACATTAAACTTCAAATGCCAATTTGAGGTTATATTTAGTGTGGGCGCACCATCACATATGAACATATCTACATAACACCATTTTTCATAAAATCGGCTGTGTTAATGATTAATATTATTGTACATGTAACACATTTCCCATTTGTATCTTGTTTCATTTATTCACTGTTTTTTAATAGTACATGCTGTTTGTATCTTTACGGTTAGTTTGACATATTATCGTTTATTCTAACTTTGCGCTAATTTTTAACTACATTTTATTTCTACAATGTCTTAACGTCTCTAGATGTTGTACCGGTTGGCAAAAAGCGAGGTAAGCGGCAGTATCTCAAGACGTATCAATCTGACAACAATGGGAAATTTTTTTTATTATGAATGTGGCCATGAGAAAATGATGGAAATTTCCGCATTTCACCGCTAGAGGGCGCAACTAAATAATAAAATTTTAAATTTCTCCTATATAAAGATATACCTTTGCTTACATCGTTAGGAAGTCTAGACAATTCTACATAATTTTGGTTTAAGCTTCATTCGCGTACTGGCCATAATAAGATTTGGGGGAGCTATTGTAAGTGCAATCATTAAAATTGCTGTAAGTTCTAAACCACTTATTCAATTTTAGTAAAAGAAAGCTTGTTTGGAAGACAAATGTAGGTATTTTAAATCCCCATTGTTCCACAATAGTTCCTAATAAAAGTGCTAGAGAGCGCAATTTGTTATATCAGTTTTTCTCATTTTACTCTGCAAATTTAAATCACACGGTATATTTTTGACATCGTATTAGAAAAGTAGATTAAATTTACCAGAAAAATGTATAAACCGCAAGTTGATATTTTTGCTCATTTTAAAGATTTTTTTAACACTTTAATTGACGACGTTTGGTTTTTCTAAGCCGAATTGGATAAATGTTGGTCCCATATTAAAGAGATAGTTGTTGTTAATCAAATTAAAGACTAATAGTGATTTTTAATGTCTATCACCGTCGCTAGGGGGCCTTCAGAATAAAAAAATAAGTTTTTTCTTTAAAATTTCAATTGCAATAATGTACGTATTTATTATATCAAAATCAAAAAATAAATTAAAATTGTCATAAATATGACACAAGATTTATTTTAATATTGTTGTTAGTTTTAGAGTTATAGCGAAATTAATGTTTAATTTTAACGTGGTTCACCCTATTCAAATAAAATTAAAAATCCGATTTTAAACCCAAAAATATTAGGCATGTAATACCTCGATAAACATTCAAACTGCCTTCCGTCACATCCCAAACAGTCTCCAATTTTGTTCGGGTGTATAAAACTGCTGCTTCGATTTCCGCAGCGGGTGGTTGACGAATTGCATCTCGGATTCAGTCTTCCATGCCAGATCTTGCAATCCCACGATTTGGGAAACTGTTTTCTAAGTAATTCCTCAATGTCAAAGCATTATGGGGTGGGACACCGTCTTGTTGAAAAAATATTTGGAAAATGTTTTCAGGAATGTCTATATTTATATTTTTGAAAAGCTAAGAAAGAACTGCAGCTGATGGTTGCCAAGTGAACTATGATCCCCATTTAAAAAATGTAAGTTGATATTGTAAGTAGCGGACCGCGAAAATTTTATTATTGTAATAAACGTTTGCCCTTGTTACCACGATAGAAAAGATAATTAATGGATTTTTAATATCTAGATAACACGTCGTAATTTGCTAAGGTTTTCAAAATATTTTATTTATATATTTTTATGTAAGAAATTTGAGATTTTTTGTAACTGATGTTTATCTAGGGTTGTAAAACACATGTTGGGGGGTGAGTATCAAGTGTACGCTTAAAAATGCTTTACTGAAGGGGCGTAACGAATCTTAGAATTTATTGTGCGCCGATACTTGATGTAATGTCACTAGCTTAATAAGTAATTGTGGTGGTACAAACCGCGATCAAAAGATATATTTGTTACTTGAAAACTCGAGAAAGAAATGGAGGGTTGTTACGGATGAATGCATATTTTTAAAATTAAGATGTCGTGCAATAATTAATATGAAACTGTTCCAACGGAATTTAATGTTTCTTGTTTTTCTATTACTTTTGAAAAACGGGGGTGGTTTTTCGGGAGTAGATATAGTTAGTTTTGAAATCGAAGGGCAGTTACAGTTAGAGTGTCAATCGAGCCAGATCGATTTTTGGGTTAATTAAATACCTTCATTGTAAACAGTTTGTCTTTAAAATAATTCTTGCGTGTACATTTTTCTTTTGAATTCGCCAACACTAAGTTGTCTTTTCTTTCGAGGTTAAACCGCGTATGTTAACAATTTGTGTCTATGATCAATTACGGGAAGATTTATTCTCGTGTAAGTATGTATTTTTATATAACTGAAAGCTCGCAGCGAATCATTTTACCGCCTATGTAACGTATTAAAAGAATCAAACATTGCCTTGCAAAGGTATCTTATTCGTACGCGGACTCATTAAGCTTAAATCTGCTAAAATAAAAAGACAGTACACCGTACAGGGCCCTCTCACTCTGGTATTTGTGCGAATTAGCATTGTTGGTTGTTGGTTATATTTATAATTGTGTAGAGGTGGCTGGTGAATGGCTATAGGATACTGCTGGTTACTAATTGTAAAAGGCAATTGTCAGTAGGTACACACTCCAAAGTCAGACCATTAAACACGTCGAATTTTTATTTCTATTGTTTTTATTACGGGCTGAACCACCGCTGCGCAAGGCTCGTTGATTTTAAATTGAGTAATTTCATTTTTTTCACCTGCCCTCATAATTCAACACATACCTCATCCAGCCTATCTAATTTAGATAGCCCAACGTACTAGACGGCCACTTCGTATGATCAGATTTGAGGTTGAGTAATTAAATATCAGACTTGTAAATAAATTCTAATGTTTTAATTATTGCCAGTAAAGTCAAAGCAAGGCAGGTAATTAATTTGAGTAATAGTGACATTATTGTCAGTCAAGCCAAGATAAATCACTTAGCGATTGTTTGGTTCTTGAATTTGCATTATTGTAAATAAGTTCAAATTACGCTTTTCAAGATAGGGTACCTGGGGGACGCTACAATATTATTACTCAAAAACCGCATTCCCTAGCATCATCAGCAACTATGCAAGTTCAAAACATTATTGTTATACAAAATATGAAATAGATCATACGGACTAAGTTAATTAAGTTGTCAAAAAAATATGAAATATGAAAACGCAAATATAATCCTGCCCGTAACAGTTAGACAAACATATTTGAAAGCCAACTAAACATTCCACATCATACAATAATAAAAAATAAATTATAGCAAAACACAATTTGAAGAAAACAAGCTAATTTTGACAAAAAAGTTTTAAAACAACCAAATTTGAAAAAGGACAGAAAAATTAATTATTACGTTCATGTAGGTAACGTATAATAGGAATATAACTTCGTTGGATAGTTTGCAATTGTTATCCTTATAGAGATCAATGTAAAATTTCCTACAAGTTTAAGTAAGCTTTTTGGCAAAGGATTTCCCATTTCGTAGGTATCTCGAGTAAAACTCTGACCAGCAAATGAAATATATTCAAGAAAATGTAAACAGTGAGTGACTAAATTATTGTTTGTTGTTAGGTTAGTCCCCTAAATAACCGTCATTTGTAATAAACTGTTGATTTGTTTGAATAGATCCTATACGTTTGTTATCAAAGACGACATTTTCGTCATAGTGATAAAAAGATTAGCTTGATCTTGGTAAAAATGGAAAGCTTCAAACGTAGTCTAAATGTTATTCTAATTGCGCCGGTAAATTTACGACACAAAAAATTAACAAATACGACGTCATGATGATAATGAGTAAATAAGTTTTAAACGTCAGGATAATAGTTATTTATCAAAACCTAGGAGTGTATTATGTATGACGTAGGATTAAAAATATTGTGTTTGAATAATTTGTAATCATTGCGTAAAGTACTATTTATCCAATTCTAAAAACAAATAACCCACTACAGTCCCGAAAACATTCCACACACACTATTGACAAAGTACTTATCTGTAACTTATTATGCACGCAAATAAATATTTGTGATTAGTTTTTTTTTTGTTAAGACTAGGCAATAATAATAATAATAATAATAATAATGTTTGAAATGTTTATTTAATCAAGTATATACATGTTCTCGGTGCAACCCAAGTTATACAAACTTATCGGTTGATTCCGTTGTTTTGCAAGAAAATCATTTACATCAAAGTTTATATAATTATTTACATTGTATTATGTTATTCTGTATCTGACTGGCTTTATTCAAACACATTGAAATGTAATTATTGTTAAGTGCATATGTATTAAATGTGTAAGAAATTGGTAATCTACAATATGTAATATATGACAAATAAAAGGAATTGTTAGTAGTCCGTAGTCGTGAATTTGTGTGTAGAATTCAGGTTTTGTAAATTGTTTTTTTTTAACTAATTTATGTGTTTTCCAATATCCATTTCCATATTCGGTTTTGGAATGTGGGGAAAGCTTCTACGTTCTGAATATCCATGGGTATAGAATTATACAGGATTGGAACGAGACACTCTAATGTTCTTTTTCCGTATTTATTAAAATAGAAAGGAACTGCATATGTTTTCCTTCTTGTTTGATAATTGTGTTCTAGTACAAACCTATATTCGTTATCATGGTAATGTGTAAGTATATTCAAGTAATTGTAGTATCCCTTTGGGGTCAATGTATTTGTATTTTGTAATATTATTTTCCTTTCCAGGTTCTGATTTCCTTGGACCAATTTAAGAAGTGCTACTTGCAGTGATTCCAACCGTTTTAGATGGACTGCTTCTGCACAACCCCAAACTCGTACGGCATATCGTATTACCGACTCAATTAAGGCCTTATATACAATAATCATAGTCTTTTTGTTAGCAAATTTACTTAATAAATAAACACAGCCCGATGATCTTTTTATTTTTTTATGGATTCTCTCAATATGTTTGTAGTATGTAAGTTTTGAATCGATGGTCAGTCCCAGGTAAGTAAATTCATCCAATTTTTCTAATTTATCACATTTACATTCGCTATAATTTGTAGTTATTTGGTGGTCGCAGGTATGCATTATAATTTCAATATTATTTACATATTGCATATGAGACGTAGAGAACACCATGGCTTTAGTTTTTTCCGAGTTTACGTATAAATTCTGTTCCTGCATCCATGTGCATAGTTTCTGTAGTTCATTTTGTATGACTTGTTCACATACTTTTATGTCTCTATGTGAGTAAAGTAAAATGCTGTCATCTGCGTACATATATAGCTCCGCTTGGTTAATTTGGTTAAATATTTCATTTATGTATATTAAAAACATGATGGGGCCTATATTACTTCCCTGTGGAACACCATAATTAGTTCTTCTTTCATCGCTGCTTACATTTCCAACTGTGACTACATATATCCTGTATTCCAAGCGGCGAGAGAACCATTTGAGTTGCCTATTTGAAATACCGATTTTTTCCATGCATTTAATTAATATTTGGTGATCGACCGTGTCGAATGCTTTTGAAACATCTATAAAGACCGCTAAAGTATATTTGTTTTGATTAAGCTGTTGGTTAATATAATTTGTGACCTTTACTAATGCTTGCTCTGTAGTCTTGTTCTGTTGAAAACCATACTGTCTGTTGATTAGATTATTATCTTTCAGGTAAGTTTTTAAATGCTTAACCACATATAATTCTAAGACCTTTTCAATAACAGGCAGTAGACTAATAGGTCTATAATTACTAAAAATAGTACTATCATTTTTTTTGTAAATCGGTCGTATAATAGAAACTTTTAAACTGTCGGGAAAAATTCCTTTCTTTAACGAAGTGTTAATTAGTTTAGAAATTAGTTTTTTGAATATTGTTACATTGTGCTTGAGGTCTTTGACTCTAATGTTATTGATGCCAGGCGATTTGTGTATTTTTAACTTAAGAATAATGTTTTCTATTATATTATCGTTTGCGTATGGAATATGAAAACAGCAGTCGGTATTTACATTTTGTTCCAGTGATGAAATTCTATATTTACGGTTTTTTATTAGATTAGATAATAATAATAACAATAATAATAATAATAAAATATAAGGAGCAAACGTAAAACTTTATGTGGCTAGACTGGGCAAGATGTCACTTCAGCGCAGCCATCCATATACGTCCAAAGAGTGTCACTTTAATGACAATTTGAAAAACCATTATTATATTAACAAAGCATACTTATTGTAAGATACGTATTTTAGTAATTTTTTGATTGGATGTTTGGGCGTATATGACGTTTACCATTATAGCGCTTGAAAGGTTTGTCTTTTCTGTCAATGTGTTTAACATTACTTATAACTTTCGGTCGCTTTTTGTGCGGTTTACATTGTGGAATAATTCTCATATTGTAACATTGAAATAATCGTGTCTTAAAAAGTTCCTGAAGTATGAATAACGTTCGTACAACTACATTGTGATTCAATAAGCTGAAAATATGTTGTTGAAAAATAACTACCTTAATTAAGTTGACTAGCAAAGTAAAGTTGCATCCTGGATTTCATTTGATATTTCTTTTGCAAACAGTTAATTTGACATACAGAAAAAAAAAGAAAATTGCACTTTTACATAAAAAAAATTACATCTTACTACTTCCTTGTTAAATATGTACACGTTTTAATGTAGATTATAATTTTGAATAAAGGTATTGAAATATTAAAATGTTTAAAATAAAAATATTTTCAAATTTGAATTTCGCGCTTGTGAAGAAAATACTTCCTTCCAAGTTGCATGAGGGCGCTATTAAGTCTGTCAAATTAGAGACCTTCAAGTAACAGTTTGGCCAAAGCGTTGCCAAGTTATGATTGGTGCCCTATTTTATATCACAATTTAAATTTTTACCGCGTCGACCAAGGCAAAAATATTTTTCCGTGCAAGAAAAGAGGTTTTCATTTGCATTTTCAGTTGTATGTGTCATTACCTAACTGAAACGATACAAATACGTACCATTTTTTATTTTTTACTGTTTATTTGAATAAAACAGTGACAGTTAAGAGTGAGGTTATTTTAACACGTTGACACTAATGGCAGTGAGAGTTTTAGAAAGACGGGAGTGTCATCATTATTGTAACCAAAATGACGGGTTGTTGTGTACCCAACTGTAATAACTCTACAAGAAAAGGTTTCAAAATGAAGACCTTTCCTTGAGATCCATTTCACCGTAAAAAGTGGGCGGATAATATTGGAAGAACGAATTGGCTTTCTTTCTGAGGTAGCTACAGCCTAATTTCCACAATTTTATGTGCAAAACCTAAGCTTAATTTTACATAGGCACATTTTGCTGATAACATGTGGGAGAAAGTCCGTGAAGATGACAAACGAAAATTGAAATGGAACGCTGAGCCAACTGTCTTCGGAAGTCAACCATTACAGGAAACAGCAATAGAAAAGGGTTTTGCTTTACATGTAATTCAGGAAACAAACAACAAGGTCTACCAGAGCAGGTTTGTTATCGAGAGTAAGGTATAGTTTCTGGATATAGCATTAAATTTTGTTTTTTCTCTCCATTACAGTTACCGCCATGTGTAATTTTAGAAAATTATGTAAATGAAAATATTCGGAACGTTACTGAAAGGAGTGTGTCTGTAAATGTAGGGGACCAAAACTGTGAAGAACCAAATCAGCCAGAGCAGGTTTGTAAATAGAATGTTTGACTCAGTATTCAGTTAACTGTTTGGTTAATTATATCTCCAATAATAATTAGAAATGTAAAATCTAATTCTACAGCAACAATAAATAAAGTAGAGGCAATCATAAATAAACAACGTTGTCTAATCCAATCAATGAGGCGATAAATAAAACTGGTAAAACGAAGAGAAACACATCTGTTAAAAAGGCTGGAGCAAGAAAAACAAACTGATGCCAATACTCTCCGTTCTGTTTTCAATGATGACCAAATTTCTGTCTTGAAAAAAATAAAAGTATGGAAGTGGAGTAATAAGACCATCAAGAAGGCGCTACAAATCAAATTTGCTTGTGGAAGTAAAGAATTTTTAAAGGAGAATTTTCCCCTACCAAGTCTCAGAACTTTGAGAAGATCTCTTGAGAATCTCGATTTTACTAGTAGAATATCGAATAACATGTTTGAATTCCTTAAAACTAAAGTTGAACATTTCAAAGAAGAAAGCGAGAAAGAATGTGTACTTCTCCTGGATGAGATGTCCATTACTGAAGGTACTATATATGATGTTGGTACCAACTCTTATTTGGGAGATGTAACTCTTCCAAATACCTCAGGTAAAGCAACTCATGCTTTGGTGTTTGTGTTGGCTGGGACTGCTAGTCGGTAGAAGTAAGTTATTGGCTATTATTTTACTGACGATGGTTATGATGGTGCCAAACTAAAACCCATCATTATCGATATAATTACGAAACCAGAATCTATTGGTTTACAGGTGAACAGTGTCACTTCTGATATGGGTTCCTTGAATCAAGCACTATGGAGAGCTTGTGGACTAGTAATTGGCAAACATTCTCAAATAATTAATTCACTAGAACATTTCTGAGACTCACCACGAAGACTCTGGTTTATGGCAGATATCCCTCATCTTTTGAAGAACATCCTTCAGTGTTTACTGAACAACAAAGTTTTCTACTTACCAGTAGAAATTCAAAAATTATACAATTTACCCTCGAACAAAGTACTTGCAAATCATTATGTAGAACTTTATCAAAGTCAATAGGCGTTGCAGTTGTTGATTGCGCCGAAGTTGTAAGCGGCAGACCTACAAGACAACCATTTTTCAAAAATGCGGGTCAATCGAGCCAAGACATTGCTAAGCAGAGACATAAGCGCTGCCTTAGAGCTCCTAGCAGATGAAAATACTGCACCACAATATTTGGCATCAGCGTTCTTCATCATGACAGTTGCAAAGTGGTTTTGCTTAATGACTTCGAGACACCCAAAGAATGCACTTTAAAAGCAGTAGCAAGTACCTTTATTTGTAACTAAGTAGTAAGAGGGACACTTGCGCCGCCATTTTGTATTTACGTCATAGGCCAAACCCACTTTCACTCGCCCATTTCCCGACCCTTTTTTGACTGCTTGGTGGTCCTAAGGACAGCCCCTTTTATCTGATTGGTCGTCCGCCCCTCTGGTTTCTGATTAGTCCCCACCTAGCCTCTGAGCTCTGATTGGAGGCCTAAGGCTCTGCATTGGTTACGGTAGGAAATTTGAAATTTTCTAAGACAGCTATAAGAACTTGTGTTAGGGACTGCGTCTTCTTGTCGTGGCTCCCTTGGCTGTAAATAGTAATCTAATAAGAGGGCCCGAATGCTGTCTTATAAGACAGGTATATAAACTTGCTACTGGAGCGAAATTTGAATTTGTTTGTAGTGTCATCTAGTTGTGTATGGACTAATGAATGTTTTCTGTAATAAAGGTGGCTTCACCTAGGGGTATACTTTTGAGCGAAAAACAAGCATTATACAGTAAATTGATTATCTCATCATTTATAACTAAACATATAGTGAAAACCATATTTAGAAAATTAAGCATTGGTAAATTATTTATTCTAAAATACAAAAACATTATCGTATAAATTCCACACACATCCGAATGGTAATCATGCAGCGTCATTTTGTTGTAGCGGAACCATCGACGACCACATTCCGATGTTATCATCACGTTATCGAAATCGGCGTACACCAAACAGTTACCGGTTTCTACAAGCGCTTCTTGTAGCCGACTTCTAGGCGCAGGGAACCGTTTCTAACTAAATTCCAGTGCGTGCTTGCGATTGCAGACAAGTCAGAGGTTAGGTCGAAGGCCATTAAACAGTAG
Organism: Vesta saturnalis; assembly: GCA_036346205.1. Classification (NCBI taxonomy): domain Eukaryota; kingdom Metazoa; phylum Arthropoda; class Insecta; order Coleoptera; family Lampyridae; genus Vesta; species Vesta saturnalis. Next base: position 2,246,792 of record JARFJB010001943.1, read on the forward strand.
TGGTTGGGGTAATGGATTCTCGATATACCGTTACCCTCATTCAAAAAATGAATATCTGTACCGGAGAATAAGATGTGATATGCCCTTACATATAAACCATTAGCTGAAAAGTCTGGTTGTAATGACTTCGATGGAATTTGTTGGCCGTCAATATATAACGACATATAGTTAATATTGCTGTGATGCAAATTGAATGGATTTGAGGCGTAATCACCGTTGAAGGCTTTATTTGCGACAAAACCTACGATGCATCGTTTAGGTAACTGACCCAGGCAGATATTACCCAATGATTTTCCCTGCATGCCTGTAGGTATAGTTTTACTTCGGTCCTTGTAACAGGATATTTTGCCGCAGTTGTTTCTTAAGCTTTAGCGTATGAAATTAGAATAGTGGGGTTGATTCGCATACGTCTCACCAGTAAACTAGCGTCCATAATACTCGTCTTGTGAATTGAACCGTGCGCCGCCATTAGGCTAAAGGTATCTGATGGTACAAATTTTGCCTTTAATTTAACACCACTTATGTAAAACTTTTCCTGATTAAACAAATCCGAGTGCACGTGACCAATCATCTCAACCTGTTGCTGCTCGCTGTAAGTACTTGGCGTTTCGAGAAACCGTTATTTGTGTGTCCCAGCGTATTCATCTGCCCCGCTGTATCATTGTGCCATAAGGCACAACCTAGATGTGAACTCTTGGCTTCCTCTCCATAATTTAGAAACGTTTCGATATATGAGCAGTAGGCGTAGATGTTTCGTTGTGACACCATCTTCTGTTTTAAGTAAACCTCCACTTGTGAGAAAAGCGAATGCATCCAATTGTTTACCGGTGCTACAACATCCGCAACAGTAAGTGCTGTATAGTTGATTGATTGAGATTGATATGACTGATTGATTTGATCGAGGATGATTTGTTTGTTTGAGATTGATATGCTTAATTGATTTTGTGATTTTCATGCAATACCAGCTCTCAATTTTAGTTACAGTGTGCAAAAAAAAGTCTGACACTTATTGTAATTTCCCATGTAATCGTCCTTTCGCATTAACTGTAGCATTGTTAGCGCAGGTTCGAACGGCCAGTAGGAAAACAAGATTATTAATAAAAAATTGAAGGAAAACTTAGCGTTTGAAAATGTATTATAAAAAACAATACATCATTTATGTAATCACAGTTTTTATCGGTCTTCTTCTTCTTCGACCGTGATTCGCCGCTATCATCATCATGGTTTTGAGATGCGTCCTTTTCTTCTACCTCATCGCTGTTCTTCTGCGAATCATCACCATCATCCTGGATTTGAGATACAAAAGCTCATCAACTTCATCGTTTTCATCATCGTCATCTTGAACGGTTATGTTGTAATAGTTTATTAACAAGTCAATAAAATCTTTAATGTCCGCTGATGTTGGCTCATAAACAGGAGAATACATTATAATAATGCTCACTCGATGGTGGTAACACTTTAAAGAGCGAAACGCGAGAAACGAGAATGTTGCCGGCTTTGGGTCTCTAGTACAGAAAATATTCATTAGTCCATACACAACTAGATGACGCTACAAATTCAAATTTCGCACCAAAGGGGCCCACGACAAGGGGATTAGACCTACAGCAAGTTCACTATTTCCAGCCAAGGGGGCCATGACAAGAGGGCGCAGACCCTAACACAAGTTCTTATAGCTGTCTTACAAGCTAGCATTAGGGCCCCTTATTAGAACATTTCAAATTTCCAGCCGTAACCAATGCAGAGCCTTAGGCCTCCATTTAGAGCTCAGAGGCTAGGTGGGAACTACGGACCAATCAGAAACCACAGAGGCGGGCGACTAATCAGGTAAAAGGGGCTATCCTTAGGACCACCAACCAGAACACTGTAAAATTCCATCAAGGGGTTGAAAATAGCCCCAGAAAAGAAGCCGTCAAAAAGGAGCGGGTGAAAGTGGCTTTGGTCTATGATGTCAAAATCAAGTGTCCCTCTTACTACTTAAACAGATTTTAAGCAAAATTTGATAGAACCGAGCAACTCTAAATATAGAGTTCAATTAAAATCGATTACGTATTTTTTTAAGTTAACGTGGCTACGGGCACACAGACAGACTGATTTTTGTCACAATGCAATACTTTACTTATGGGTGCTTCGCGAATAAGAAAGTGAAAAGATCATAAAATGTAACGGATAACAAAATAAATGATCTCTTAGTTTCACGACAAAAGACTGCCGTTAAAAACAACTGCGCAAGTAAACATACACACATGCATTTAACAGTCACTCAAGTTATTCTGTATGTATATTTTAATTACCGGTAAACAATTATCAACAATTACAAGCTAATTTAAAATTAGCTTACAATTAATCACCACGTTGTACAGGATGATAAACTACCATGTGATCAAGGAAGATGAGGTATAATGGAGAAAACACTATGCATTAAAAGTGTTCATTAATGAAGATGAAACGGCTATTATCAGAGCTCTAAGATATGATTCAAATGAAAATTAAATGGTAGGATTTGTTTTACTTTTGAATGGTATAACATAATTTAAAAAAAGTACGATTGAGGAACAAGAAGGCAATGGTTATATTATTGCAGGACTGAGATAATATAATGCATTTTACACACAATGCGAACGTAGAAAAAGTTTAACCGAAGCAACAAATAATACCTACATAAGATAAAAGAAAATACATCAATAATAACTGTAGGTCGTGATGGGAAATAGAAATATTCACTTTTTTTGGAATTCCTCCAAAACTGAAGCTGTCTGCAAAAGATACGAGGCCGAATCAAATATTAACCGGACTTTTCTTTTTAACGCTCCTAGGTGAAGTGAGTAATGTGACGACTTGATATACACGGTGATGAAATTCAAGTGTGCACTATTGCTAACACTTTTATTATTGAAGCTACGAGGTCGGTTAAATTAGAGAAGTAGTATTCCTTCCGCTGATTAACGTGGTGGTAACAGAAAAACAATTCAACAGCACGTTTCCGAGTTATTTAAAAAAAGTAGTTTTCTTAAATGGGACACCCTGTATATTTATACCTTAATCGATTGCCAACGCTTTTCTTAACATAACAGGTTACTATGAATTTCAGCCTAAAACCAAAAATAAAGGAGAGATGAGCTTATACGTATAGTGCGATTTTTTAAAAAGTGAATTTTGTTTACTTTGGTGACATAATGAATAGGAATACGTATTTTTTGTTTGTTTTTATTTAGATTTTGAATTTGAGTCTTGTCCCGAAGAATTTAGTTGTTTTTTTTTTATTTTACGTAAATACCTACGTAATATGTAAATCTTTAGTCAGAATTTATATTTAAATATGATGTTTGCTATACTATACAGTGGAATCCATTTGTCACGTTTCTACGAAAACACAAAATTCCCTCTAAATTATCAATTTGGAATCATTGGAGATGAATGCAATAATAAAAAAAATAGAAAGTTCCAAGTATCCAAACTTTATAAAGAAAAGTTATGTAAAATTAAATCATCTTCAAAAAATATGTTTACATACTGTTATTGATATTATTCAGATATTGAACAAATTTGAACGACCACTTAATTTTCACCTTAGGAATTTTATGACGCTAAAATAAGGATCGTATCACTAAATTGCATAGAACATAATTTATTATTTAAAAATCTATACGCTAAGTGAGTTAGTGTGAGGTGCTTTATAGAATACATTAAACTATATCTTGTGAATATTTCGAAAACTGTTAACTTAATTAAAAGAAAAACCCATTATTAAAGATAAATGAATTTTAGATAAGTTTTCTTGATGAAAGTCCCTAAAATAACTTTTGCCTACAATGGAAATACTCGCAATTTATAAGAAATGCTATAAGCATTTTTTAAAGATAAATTGATTTTAGTAAGTTTCCCTTATAAAGTGTTTAATAACAAACTAAATAAGAGTTAAAATTAATTCAACATTGTATGTAAGTAGTAATGTCAAAACGGATAAAATTAACTCTTAATACAGTCTTGATTTTCATATTTGACGAATGAAGGTGAAATTTCAGTATTAGATTAATTATCAATTTAAATAGTATTGGGTGTTGAAGTAAATTTCATTATGTATATTGTATTATATAAAGAGAAAAGTGTTTAATAAATAAACAAATTCAACCTACAGGATATATATATATATATATATATATATATATATATATATATATATATATATATAATATTTATTACTCTTTTACAATACAAACATTGCATGGTACTAAACTAAAGGTAGATAAATTTTTGTTTACAAAAAACGGTTTTAAATTTTATCACTTAGTGACTGTTAAATAAACACATTTTTGAAGACGCAGCCAACTATTTTAAACAATTTGTGGAAAGAAATCATCACGTGCTGAAAACTAGTAACCTCTAATATGCTTCAGAATGGAAGAGTGAAACAGAAGCTCATTTATACCAATGCATTCAAGTTAATGCGATGCTCAGTATGAAAAACGTTTACCTTTACTCTCTTTTTTGGAATTAAATAAAAAATAAAAAAGTAATTATTTATTTTTGACATTATTTATCCATTTTAGTGTCAAAAATGTCACACAAGGGTCTTTCCCAGGCCTGGACTGGCCATAAGGTAGGTCGGGCAAATGCCCGATGGGCCGGTCTGGTAAAAGTTAAATTGAAAAAACAAAAACTTTTGGAAGTCAAGTGCCCAAAAATGCGTTAAATTGACAAATGTTTTTGCATGTCCGCATTCATCTATACCGACTATATCTAATGCAGCGGGGGAAACGGTAGCGGTAACTGAAGTACGAGTTACAAATAGTTCACATCAAGATCAAGAAGTAGTATTTATTGAACAACAGTTGGATGATCAGAAATCAGAAATTGAAGAAGAGTACGAGGTGGCCAACTAAGAATGCGAGGTACTGTATCTGGGAAACTATACATCGTAGAGGCTTGCGGAAAAAAAAGTTATTACTAAAACGGCCAATACAAAAACCTGGAAAATATTTTCATGTTTCTGAAATGTCCGCTAGGGGCGTAACTGCAATCTTGAATCTAAAAAAGTGATGTTTCTGTGAATTCTACTATATTAACCTAATAACAAAATAACTGATCTTTAAAGTCGAGGATAATCTGAACTTTTTTTGTTTGGCACTTTTTGACGTATGTCTAAAAATAAAGTGTTGGGGGGTATTCAAAGGTTTCATTAAATCACCTCCCGTATCTTCGAAACGGCTAATCCGATTTTAACAAACTTGGGCGCGTTGAAAAGAGCTTTTCTTGGGCTACAAATATTAGAATAATTGAAGTTTTGTTAGTTTCACATGCCGTCACTAGAGGGATTTGTTCGACATTCCGACAGAAACGGTTAATTTTCGCAAAAAAATTAAATGCATTGGTATGACTGTTTTTCATGAACAAGTAGCTAAATGATGCCTAAACAAGCTCGCGAAAACCGATATCTTGCTCCTAACCTACAATATCGGCCAAAGAAAACTTTATGCGAAAATCCCTTAAATTTTTATTTTTTTAACTATATTTTTCTGGAATTGTTTCTATTATGTAAGTTGTGGCCCTAAAAAGGACCGATTTAAAGGAGGAAGGTTTTTAATGCCCCCGTAAATGCTCGAAATGCTGACCATCACTCTGTGCATTGCTGAGGCCTCTTATAGGTAGACAAAACTGCAGCTTCAATTTCGGCTCTGAATAGGTTACCTAGAAATTGCGATTTTAAATGTTTGTAAATTTATACACCAGAATAACATCACCCTTTTTGAAATTACTACGGGCAAGTAAGCAATGCTAAAAGTTATACAAAAGGCCTATTTTTTGTTTGTTTAAATGCATATTCACTATGGATATATACAATTAATAGAAGCAGGCAACGGAAACAGATACCTAAACAAAACACACATAATCTTCAAATTGTCAATAGTTGTCAATACTTTCGCCTTACTTTGAGCAATTTTTGTGCTTTCAAAATGCGTTTACGAATAATGAAGCTGTTGATAAGCTTGCGGTTTATTTTGAATGTCTTCAGAATGCCGTAGTAACTAAAAGAGTTTACGCGGCTCGATATCCAAATCGGCGTCCTTGCGATGTAAGTTTTTCCCCGATTAGTGACGAGCTTACGAGCCAATGGTAGTTTTCGGCCTACGTTTTATCGGTAAAGAATTGGAAGAACACAAGAAAATATTAACCGTGTACTGGGCTATATTGAAGGAAATCCTCATGTTAGCACAAGGGCATTATCCCCTAAATGGCAATGTATTTCTTGACTTTTTGACCAATCAATTACCGTTGTTGTTGAAAGATGTGCCTCTGGAAACAAGGGAAAAATTGTTTTTGCAGCTGGATGGTTGCCCAGCACATTTTGCTATTAATGTGCGAGAGCATATTAATGCAGTATTTCAACAGCGGTGGATTGGAAGAAGAAGTCTGTTTCCATGACCTCCGCGATCGCCAGACTTAACTTGCCTCGATTTTTATTTATAGGGGCGTTTAAAGGACATCGTGTTTCGGACTCAATCTATTACTAGAGAAGATATGAAAAACCAGATTCGTAACGCAATACGTAACACACCGAGTGCCGAAATTGAAGCTGCAGTTTTGTCTAGTCATGAGAGGCTTCAGCAATGTATAGAGCGTGATGGTCAGCATCTCGAGCATTTATGGGGGCATTAAAAACCTTCCTCCTTTAAATCGGTCCTTTTTAGGGCCACAACTTACATAATAGAAACAATTCCAGAAAAATATAGTTAAAAAAAAATAAAAACTTAAGGGATTTTCGTATAAAGTTTTCTTTGGCCGATATTTTAAGTTAGGAATAAGATATTGAGATGCGGTTTTCGTGAGCTTGTTTAGGCATCATTTAGCTACTTGTTCATGAAAAAAATTCATTTAATTTTTTTGCGAAAATTAACCGTTTCTGTCAGAATGTCGAACAAAGCCCTCTAGCGACGACATGTAAAACTAACAAAACTTCAATTATTTTAACATTTGCAGCCCAAGAAAAGCTCTTTTCAACGCGCCCAAATTTGTTAAAATCGGATTAGCCGTTTCGAAGATACGGGGGGTGATTTAAGAAAACCTTTGAATACCCCCCAACACTTTATTTTTAGACATACGTCAAAAAGTGCCAAACAAAAAAGGTTCAGATTATCCCCGACTTTAAAGATCAGTTATTTTTTTATTAGGTTAATATAGCAGAATTCACAGAAACATCACTTTAAATGTTGAAAGATGTGCCTCTGGAAACAAGGGAAAAATTGTTTTTGCAGTTGGATGGTTGCCCAGCACATTTTGCTATTAATGTGCGAGAGCATATTAATGCAGTATTTCAACAGCGGTGGATTGGAAGAAGAAGTCTGTTGTAAACCTTCAACCGGAAAGGATATGCTTTCCTTAGTGAATTCAGTTTTAAAGTCTTGTAATATAGACATAACAAAGTGCATTGGAAACTCAACCGACGGGGCTGCAAGGTGCAAGGTCAATACAATAGATTCTCTGTATGGCTTTCCAAAGATTCCCCTAGGCAAGTCCATGTCTTAAATTTAGTTTTAGGAGACACTACTAGAGCTGTAATCGAAAGTGCACCGTTCTTTAGCTTACTAAATTTTTTCGTGAATCATACCAACATTTGATCTGGGATCAAAGTAAAGAGCATGGAAATAAGAAAAGACTCACAATTATTGGAGAAACACGTTGGTGGTCTAAAGATACAGCATTAAAAAAATGTTTGGTTCATTCTCAAACTCCCATTCAACTAAGTCGTTATATGTAATATTGATTATAACTTTGGAAGCCATACAGCAAAACTTACATTTTAAACCAGATGTTCGTGCAAAGGCTAAAGCATATTTAGAATCGTTTCATAAATATGAAACGGTAATCACAGCTAAAAAATTTCTTTTAATGCAGCTACTGCATATAAGATAAAAGTGCATAGCGTTATTTTTGACACAGTTTCGGTGGGAATGGAACGCCGTTTTCACGTAAATGAGCAATTATACGCCGATTTTTCGTATCTAAATCCGAAACGCTACCCTGGGATACGTTATCACAAGCTTCAATCTGGTGAATTAAAGGAGTTAAGTAGACTCATGTAAAAATTTGATGAAAGAGCTACGGGTGAAAATTTGCGGACTGGACTAAGAAATTTAGCTTTGCATTGGGATAAACTGAAAAACACTGAATTAAAAGATTACAAAATAATTAAAGAAGATAATTTAAATGACGATATGGACGAATTGACTTTGGATAAAGAAGAAGACGAAATGTGTCTAACATGTAAGACACACCGTGCATGCAAAAATTGTCCTGCTTGTTTGTTAAATATTGAATACATTCAATTTATTGACCAATGCTTATAATTTAATTGGATTAGTATTAAAATTTTTGCTGACATTGTCATTAAGCCAAGTAGCTTGTGAAAGATCTTTTTCCATATTAAAAGTAATTAAAAATCGCATGAGGAGTACCTTATCTTCACATAATTTGAATTCGTTCATGACAATGGCAGTAGAAAAAGATCTTTTAATGAATTTAGATAGCGACGACATACATAATCGATAAAGTGGCAGAAAGCAGTTCAAATACTTTATTTTCTGTATGTGTATTGTACATATGCAGTGTTTTTGTGGGAAGTAGGAGGCTGATGAAAGTCATTAAATACACATTGTTAAAACGATATTCAAATAGTTATTTGTGTTTTTTATGCAGTGTTTTTGTAGCGAATAGGGGGCCGACAACTTGAAAATGCCCGGACCGGTTTTAGGTCCGAGTCCGGGCCTGGTCTTTCCCATTTGATGTGTTGTATGACTTTTTATAGTCTTAATATCAAGTGATTTACTCAGGGTGACTCGTTTTAAGGACACGGTGGTCCATATATATATATATATATATATATATATATATATATATATATATATATATACAGGGTGTTCCAACAGTGTGTATTCGGTCGATAGCTCCTTAGCCATTAAACTTAGAAGATAAGTTTAAATACGAAAGTTGTCTATTTTTATAAGCTGCATAATCTAAAAATAGTTTGGTTTCTACAGGGTGTAATATAAAAGCGGTACAATATAGAACTTTTGATTTTTAAATAGAACACCCTATATATTATTTTATTTTTCGATTCTCCTTATAATTTTACATCTTTTTTATAAGAATTACTTATAAGCTAAATCTTACTGACATTTTTAAGTAGTAATTCAAGTAGGCGTATCTCAGTTATTTTTAAAGATAAAAAAATAATCTTTGATATAGAATTTATTCATACATGAGCTTACTTTAATCTATTGTCAAAATTGGATTTCAATATACACGGTGATCACAAAAATTAATTCAATAACATAAATTTGAAAATGCTATATCTTCATTTTTTTAAATGGCACACCCTATATTTTTTTAATGCCTTGTCTTCGTCTATTAGTCGGCTTTCATTTCTGTTAAATATGTTCTATACCTATCTCTAATAGTTTCGGAGATATTTAAGTTTGTTCAATTTTTTTCGTTGATAACACTGAAGAAGAGTAACATTAGTCGGTCAAAGCAAGCTATGAATACATAAAAACTAAAAAACATATTAACTGAAATACAAACACTTAAAATTATAATAAATGTTCAATGTGACCACCATTTTGTTGCTGGCAAACATGAAGTCTTTGAATAAACTACAAATTTTCGTAACGCGGAAACTTTATATTTTGAATGACGTCTCTAATTCTTGCGTTCATATCATCTACAGTCGTTGGAGGAGTTTGATAGACTTTTTCTTTAATCCAACCCCAAAGAAAAAAGTCCAGCTTTGTTGTCAGGCGATCTTGCAGGCCAGGATATCGGCCCTCCTCTTCCAATCCATTTATTTTGAAACTAGATATTTAAATAATTTCTAACGTTTCTGCTAAAATGCGAAGGAGCGCCATCTAATTGCAGCCACATTTCTCTAAGGGTTTGTAAAGGTAAATCTTCAATAAAAGTTTCAAATTCGTTGCGCAAGATGTTTAAAAATGAATTTCCATTGGCCGTGTTTTCAAAAAAATATGGTCCTATAATTCTTTCCCCAATAATTCCAGCTCAAACATTAAGTGACCAGCGGTGTTGATGATCAACCGGAATTATAAATCTGGGATTCTCAGTATCGTAATAATGGAAATTATGTCTATTAACGTATCCATTTTTGTGGAAAGTAGCTTCATCAGTAAATAAGATCGTGCTAAAATTTTTATTTATGGCCCAACTGCAAAAGTTTAATCTATTAACGAAGTCATCCTCGTCTAATTCTTGTGCAAGGTGGACATGGTATGGATGATATTTATATTTTTTTATAATTCCATTAAGTGATGTTTTTGAAACTCCAACTTCTAATTCCAATTGTCGGCAAGAAGCGTGAGAATTGTCAATCACGGATTGATGAACTAAATGCTCATTACCTTCGTTAATTGCGGTTCTTTCTTGTTCTAAATTGTCTTCGTAATGAATACTGTCTGTTTGCTCAAAACGCTCTTTCAATCTTGCAAATGCCGAAACTTGCGGGTGTCGTGCATTTGGAAATTTTTGCTTATAAATTCGATGAGCTAAAAGACAATTTTTATCGTTTTCACCAAGGACGTAAATAATATCAACAAGTTCTTCTTTCGAAAAATTCATTTTGTAATTTAGGAAGTAAGTATAGAATATTACACAAATATTAGCACTGTTTGACAAGTTTGATTTCTTCATTTGTTTTCGTTCATCTTTTGTTTTACGCTCTTTTGATTAAATTGTTTAATTTTACGATCTCAAATATTTCTTAAAAATGGTGGTTTCATGCAATATTTATTATAATTACAATTTATGTATTTCAGTTAATATTTTTTAGTTTCTTATGTATCCATAGCTTGCTTTGACCGACTAATGTTACTCTTCATCAGTGTTATCAACGAAAAAAATTGAACAAAGTTAAATATCTCCGAAACTATTAGAGATAGGTATAGAACATATTTAATAAAAATTAAAGCCGACTAATAGACAAGGCGTTCAAAAATATAGGGTGTGCTAATTAAAAAAAGGAAGATATAGCATTTTCAAATTTACGTTGTTGAATTAATTTTTGTGATCACCCGTTTATTCAAAGACTTCATATTTTCCAGCAACAAAATGGTGGTCACATTGATCATTTATTATAATTTTAAGTGTTGGTATTTCAGTTAATATGTTTTTTAGTTTCTTATGTATTCATAGCTTGCTTTGACCGACTAATTTTACTCTTCTTCAGTGTTATCAACGAAAAAAATTGAACAAACTTAAATATCTCCGAAACTATTAGAGATAGGTATAGAACATATTTAATAGAAATGAAAGCCAATTAATAGACGAAGACAAGGCATTAAAAAATATAGGGTGTGCCATTTAAAAAATGAAGATATAGCATTTTCAAATTTATGTTATTGAATTAATTTTTGTGATCACCGTGTATATTGAAATCCCATTTTGACAATAAATTAAAGTAAGCTCAGGTATGAATAAATTCTATACCAAAGATAATTTTTTTATCTTTAAAAATAACTGAGATACGCCTACTTGAATTACTACATAAAAATGTCAGTTTTTAGTTAACTGTGCAAATATCGCAAAAACTGTAATATTTAGCTTGTAAGTAATACTTATAAAAAAGATGTAAAATTATAAGGAGAATCGAAAAATAAAATAAGATACAGGGTGTTCTATTTAAAAATCAAAAGTTCTATATTGTACCGCTTTTATATTACACCCTGTAGAAACCAAACTATTTTTAGATTATGCAGCTTATAAACATAGACAACTTTCGTACTTAAACTTATCTTCTAAGTTTCATGGCTAAGGAGCTATCGACCGAATACGCACTATTGGGACACCCTATGTGTGTGTATATATATATATATATATATATATATATATATATATATATATATATATATATACACACTATTACAGTTATATAAAACTTTTAGAGAAACATGAGCACTATATTCTAAATTTTTTCCAATATCCAGGGTGGTCCAATAATCAGTGGTGACGAAAAGATGTTTTTTTTTAAATGAAATATCCGATATTTCATTACATTTTTGAAAATACCTTAAAAAGTAGATGCTTTTTGGTATAGGATACTAAGGGTGTAACCTTAAAGGTTACTGAATTATTTTAATTTTAAACGAAAAAAGAGCTCACTTTTGAAAATTTATTACTCATAAACCAATAAGATTTTGGACTATAACTAGGCCTAGTTAACGATTTTGGATTAATATTCACATAAAATTCAGAAAAACATACCGGGTGATAACTTATGCGAATTTTACTCACAATTTTTAAGTGGAATACCCGACATAATTTTGCATTTTTGAGAAGCCAATAACGGGTACATTCTTTTTGATAATGAGGTTTTATGTCCTAACCTTAACCATTTCCATTTTACTCTAAGAAATGGCTTTAAAAGGTCCGACTTAATAGTAGGGTGTCAAAATGTCACATGTACACATTTTTATACTAATGATGATAATCAGAATCCAACGGATTTTCAGAAAAAAAATCAACGGTGTTAAGATTATTAAGAAAATTATCGTCTACTTAATTATTTGTTTCTAATCTAGGTAGATAATCGAATTTGACGTTTATTATTAAAATTATGTCTGAAACAACTGCGAAACAACTTGTAGGCGTTATAAATACGATTTGCGTTGTGTAAAATGAAGTTTACAAAACAAGAAAGAATTAAAATGATTTATTGCATCGGAGCGGGTGATGGTAACGCTTTTTGGCCTCTAGAAGATCAGCGATATTCCAACCAAAGGCTACCGTGCATTCGTTAGATTGAATTTTTGCTATTTGTATATTTAAGTTACACATTCTAAACAATTACTTTATGTTAATGACCGGGAAAGAGATAACCAGTTTATAACTATTGATAAGTAAAAACACAGAAAGTGGAATTTGGTGAGATTATATAAGTGACAGGAACCCAACAGTTTGAAGCGAAAAGCGAGAATGACGGAAAGCTATAATAAATGAAGAAAATACATTACATGTCCTGCTACATGTAGTCCAAAATCCACATGTTAGCATAGGAATTTTAAGTAGAAAATATTAGTCACTTCAGCTTCTACAAAATATTAAGAAAAATAAATTTTATCCCTATCATATTCAACAAAAGATTTTGAACGAAGAAGAGTGTTTTGTGAATGGTTGCTTAATAAAGTCCAGAAGAAGCCACATTTTTTTGATTATGTTTTGTTTTCCGGCGAGGCTACATTTCATAAAAATGGAAATGTCAACACGCATAATATGCATTATTATGCCACAGAAAATCTCCATTTTAGAAGGGCCATTGACAACCAACACAGGTGGTCTTTCAACGTTTGGGAAGGAATCGTAGAAATACATGTAATTGGTCTTTACTTTTTTGATAACCGAGTAAATGGAGCTACCTATCTCAATTTTTTAATAAACGTACTGCCACAACTGTTGGAAAATGTACCTTTAGCCACTAGACGAAGATTATGGTTGCTGCAAGATGGGGCACCACCCCATTACAACGTACCAGTAAAAAGGTATTTAGATAATGAATTTGGAGTTAGGTGGATTGGTAGAGGTGGACCAACTGCTTGGCCAGCTAGGTTTCCAGATATGACGAAATTGGATTTTTTATGTGGGGTTATGCAAAAAAAAAGGTATACCAATCTGCGCCTACAACACGTGAGGCTATGAAAATCAGAATAAGAAGGGCATTCATTAACTAGAATACTCATCGATGGAAAAATTATTTATCTTCGTTTAGGTATTCCTAATTTCTTTTTTGATTCAATTGTACATTATTTAGTAGCCTCGAATGCAAATTTTTAATTTTCTGAAGTATATTCTATACCCAAATCCTGTAATTTTCGAGATATTGCAAATAGTTGGTCAAATAACACATTACAAGTGTAGTGTATTAATCATACTTTTTATGAAATGCCCTCTACATATATTTTTGCAATATCTCAAGGTTATATGAATTGGGTATAAGACAAAATTAAAAGTTTGCATTCTAGTCTACAAAATGACGCAAAAATTTAAGGGGTTTTCATTTGAAAATGTTTAATCCGCAAAAAGCGAGTTAATAGTTTCATGCTGCCATGGAAGGGGGGGGATTGTTAGAGTGCTTGCCTTGCGTCCGAGCGGCGCGGATTCAAAACTGGCAGAGGTAGCCGTTTTTTCTAAAACTGAAAAAACAAAGCCATCCTTTTTCTTAGATAGGAAGTAAAACTGTAGGCCCCGAGGCAATAGTTCCATAAAAAATTATTTTTTAGTTCGTGACATTCATTCCACACCCCTATTTTAAGTAGATGCAAAAAAACTTTCTTTTCGAAGTGCTTTATGATACATTCCTACAAATAAACCTGTAAATTACATTAGCCACTGTTATGATATGGCCTTGTTACAAGTACATATTATGAAAATAATGTGACGACGTGGTAGTGATTTTTACCCTATATGAGGCTTCACACGCTAACCCTTTCTTTAGACAGGTTGAACCCTCACTGTTTATGCTTAGTTTATGGTTGTTAACGGGGTACAACTAAAAATCCGAACAATCATCAGACGCAAAATTTAGAAGGAAAATTTATTCACAACAAAACAATAATTTTACTAATAATAAATGGGTATTCCTCACAACAAAAAACAATAGTGGATTTCGAAATAAGGGTTATGGTCGGCAACGTTTCGTGATTTAGAAAATATCTTTCCGCAATTGTGGGTTTTTGAAAACTTTTTTTGTAATAAATGGAAAGATCATATATACGTTTTATAATAAAACTGTTTTTAGTTTTTTTTTCTAATTAAAAAATTATATTAAATTAAAAATACATTTTTGAACCCAGTACCGGAAACACGCCGACAGTTCCCGAACAAACCAAAGCGTCGGATATTTTTAGTCAATTTACAAAAAATGTTTTTAAGTCTTTTGCATCGACTATTAATCTAATTTATGGTAAAGTTTTAAAATACATAAAAAATAATGGATAAATTTTTTTTCAATAACCCAATTGCATTGGACGCCACTGGTGAGGAGTGAGCTGTTTAATATTTTCTGCCTTTCATCCATTACGGTAAATCTTGGCACCAAGTTCACCAAAAAAATCTTCAATTGGACGATACTGTGGTAAGTTGGTGGAATTTCATTCCTATGGTACAAAGGGTATGTTTTTATGGCGGAGACATTCTTGAGTGGTTTTAGCATAATGACTGGAACCTTTGTCGGGCCAAAATACAAAATCGCTATTTTTATGATATTTGGCGACAAAGGGTAACAATATCTTCTCTAAACAGCAAGTTTGATACATTTTTTGATTGATAGCCAGACCTGATGGCTTGAAATACGGCTCCTATATACCTTTTTCCGAAACAACAATGTAGAGCATTACCTTCGGTTCAAATTTCTTTTTTATTTTATATTGGCCGGTGTGTCTGATAAGCCATCAGTGTAGAAAATATCGTTCCGAGGCATTTGAGGTTTACTTAAGGGAAAATAACTTTCGTCATCCAAAATCACACTTTTTCCCCGATAATTTCGATACATCCATCGACAGTTGCCTTTTAAAATAGGAATTTGCGCTGGTTTGTAATCTGGAGACCGTTGTTTCTTCCTGACATTAATTTTAAGCTTTTGGAAATATACTCTTGCGCACAGCTAAATTTCCTTGCTGCATCATTCTTTGTTGGAAAAAGCAGTTCTTAAGCGTTTTTTATTCTGTGTGGTCATTACCGTTGGTTTGCGTCAACATTGTTTTCATAAAATTAAACACGCGAACGCACAACTTATTTAGATGTCATTTTTGACAAGTAATTCTTGGTCAATTGTTTTCTAACATGTCAGAAATGCTTCGCTTACTAGATTATATTAACAGAAAATTAGAACACCTACTAATTTGTTGATTTAATAATAGGCTTGATAGAAAATTGTCCGGATTTTTAGTTGTAATCCGTTACTTTCGCGTTAGCACATTGTACAATCCGCTTTTCGGGTTTTTATACGTGTAATTATTGTATAACACAGTCGAATATTATATATGAAAATGTAAACTTTCACCATCATTACACATATTAAAATACTTATCTTTTTTGAGTTTTTTTAAATGGTGTATTTGTATGTTTAGTTATACAATCTAAAAGTTTCGATAACACTTGCAGTTATCTTCATCAAAAGTAATACTATCTTTCTAAATTATTAAAGATGTTGATACAATTTTGTGAAATTTGAAAAAAAATTTTGTCGAATATTATGTTGAACTAACTACAATAATAATATTAAACAACGTGAAAATCTTTGAAAGTACATTGTTTTCAGTACTGTTTAATTCATTGTGTTAATAATTAGTGCTGGTAATGAGCCAGTTTATTTGGAGGTCATACTTTTGAATTTTAAACTTGTTTCAATTTTGTTCTTCATTGCAGTGAAACCGCAATTTTTTTAGAATTAGTACGTACATTTCTCGAGAAAATGCTTCACATTCATAGTAGCGTTATGTTGTTAGATACTCAATTATTCAAGTAACTATAATGATAGCGGCGAATAGTTTTCTTCACAAAAGATGATGAAATGAAAAGCCGATAGGTTAAATGCAATTCATAGCGGAAGGTACCTGCCTCTATGGTGATGTGGAACCGGGGTCGTTCAACTAGGCCATAACTTGGATATTATCCCTAAATTGCAACATTTAAGGTTTAGCAGTACTGGTCAGCTTGGCCACGAGCACTGTCGTTATGAAGTTTGGAATAAAAAAAAATTCTACACTTAAACGTAGATTCCCACGTAAAGCTCCTAGGTTATTTGTAGGTTTAGTTTATTTTTTTTAATTGATACAAAAAACCAGTGTATCATGATTATTTAGAAATCTATAAATGTTAGTGAACTAAATGGCAAACGACCTTGATCCTTTATAATTATAATCCTCTGGTCGGAAATATGTGGCCCAGTTGACCGGTAAGATTTCCGACCCCCTACTGACGTGGTCCAGCTGACATACGACCTGTGGGACGTCCTTTTTTAATATATTGTACTTTTAATGCTACAATTTGTTCATGAATCATATAATAATTTTAACAGTTTCGGTTTGATAATTGGTAAATTGGTTATAAATGAATAAAATAAAAATTTTACAACAGGAACGTATGAAGAAAATAATTGTCGTTTATTGACGTTTCGGAAATTTCGTGGTGTAGCATTTATCTTCTTCAGAAAATTACATAGATAAAAAAAATGATAAACATCAGAATACTTGTAACATCCCAAAACTAATAAAGGCATTCGGAATTTCATACCTTTATAAAAATTCCCAATGCGTTTAATATATTAGTTTTAGAATGTTAACAAGAGTAATCTGCTCTGTTTATTACTTTTTAATCTATGTAATATTCTGAAGAAGGAGATAGCTGCAGCTATCCCTTTCTTCAGTTATCTTCATACGTTATAGGGTGCTGGGACCTCTATTGTGACGTCACAATTCATTGTGCGGGACCTCTATCCTGACGGTGGCTACGAGCATTAAAACCCGATGTTTATGTAAACAAATCTTGTGCAGTTAATGTGTACATTGATTTTTACTTTCTTGCTAAACAAGAAAGTATTGCGGCCGAAAAAAATAAGTTGCGTTATTTTGATGTTTTAGGACTCCCTGAACCCGAAAAAATAAATTTTAGAAAATTTTTCAAAATGTCTGTCTGTGTGTGTGTCTGTGGCCACTCGCCAGCCGAAACTATACGACGATTTTGATGAAATTTGAAATCAAGACCTACGAGACAATTATCTCGACAAAACAAGATTTAAACGCAATAGGTATACAGGGGGTGAAAATAAGGGTGTTATTTTGGGGGAAGATTTTCTTTAAAGATTTCTTTACGTAATAAATTATGGTATAAATTCGCCTACATTTAAGGGGTCAAACTTAAGCATTGATTTATTCAAAATTCTCTCAAGCATTTTTTTTATATTTTCTAGACAACCAGCCACTCTCATGAATGCAACTAACTTGCTTCTTCTAAAGCTACTAGTATAGGAGATATGAATTTTCAAATATTTAATATTGATAACTTTCTAACTATTTTGGTTACAAACATGGGATTTTGGAAATAAACTTTGTTCATTTGCGCTAATGAAATGATATTATCTTGATGAAAACACTACTTCCGGTTTTTCCGGAAATTGAAAACATTCCTCGTATTGCTGGTATAACATACACATACGATTACTTTATTTGAAAGGGAGCGAAATTTGCTCTAAAATGATATGAACCAGTCCGTAGCTACCTTGAAAGATAAGCAGCATATCTATTTTTAACTTTCATATACATATGTAGGTATAAAAGGTTATGCAATTGACTTTTTTTTTCACTATCACTAAATCGACTTATTAGCTCATTTTACAACTTTTGGACAAGTTTTGTCAATATCGGCCATGATGTCTGGATGTCTCGGAGAGGGGGGAGGGGGTTATTAGAGTCAGTTTTTGGTTTTCATTAAATATTTCAAAGATATAAAAATACCCCATATATTTTTTAGTATTTTGCATGAAAATCCTGTAATGCACTAGCATTCACCTAGTTTTGACTCTGTAACTCAATTGACGATGAGATGTGAAGGTTTCATATTCAACATTTGCATTAGCAAAGTGTTGCTACTTCTATAGTATGCCATCAAAGTGAATAGATCGTGTTCAGGTGTTAAAGGCCATGTTTGGACAACTAAAGTACCTGCGTCCCAAAATATCAGAGAGTAATAAATTATGTTATCAGTAAAATAGCGACGTTTTTTGCATGGAAACGGCAAACAGAAATCAGTAGCAAACCGATCTAGTTTAAACGAAGATGCTATAAATGTGTTGCTCGCAAAATATTGTGTTAAATAAATACGGTTCAGGTAAACAGCAAACAAAAGACGAACCTTTAAAATTCGACTTAAGCCTGAAGATCAGACAACTCATAGACGTGCGGTTGGGATTTCAGTGTATTAAAAATTGTAGATTAATTATAAAACAATTGAAAGACGTGAAAGTATTAATTTATTTTAAATGTGGCTATTTCAAAATACTCATGTTTTGATTAATATAAACTAATTATAAATGTAGTTTACATAAATTTTTTTTATATTTAATATTGTCATAAAGGTAGGTTTTGGAAACAAATGCGATATGTAACTAACAATCAGACTTTATCATCTTCATCCGATTCGGAAGAGCTTCTTGTCCTACGAATATTATAACTGGTTCTATAGATTCTTCAATTATCACATCAAGTTCCCACATACGCTGTTCCCCTTTAATTACATGATCAACTCACTTTTTCCACTTTTCTGTATTGACATTGTCTATGGCTGGCATTAAAAGCTGTCGCACTTCACTGAAGTTAAAAGTCGTATTGTTACGACCGACTGCACATTTTATTTGAACCCAGACTAGCTCTATGGGGTTGAGTTCGCAGTGATATGATGGTAATCTATATACGGTAATCCCGCGAGAAGCACAAAGTTCATCGATAACATATGTTTAATCAAGTGTTGCTTATGCTGATTTGCTATAGCTAAAACGCTCTCGCTTGTGGATAGTTTCTCCAAACTGTATCTGTTTTGATGTTAACCATTTGACAATGTCTCATTTTTTCTATGCAGTTGTTGGTAGCGTTCGACTTGCTTAATGGTAACTTGCATCATCCAGAACCCCCCGCTCCCAGTGAAATGTTTGCTATCATGTGTTCAAAATAGTCTTAAAAAACATCAGCATTCATATCTTCCTGATAATTCACTGTGCGCTTGGACTCAAACATTTTTTAAGCATCCATTAGCTCTACCTACATGTGCAATAATTAGTCTTTGGCCTTTGCCCGATGGTGGATTTATTCAAGTTGACCAACCCTTTTGGACTGCTTGATGGCAACTGGTAACATTTTTTTACAGTGTATCCTTCGTTCAACCAAGTCTCATCGACATAAAAGATTTCCCGTCCTTTAGCACGAAGCTTCTTCATTTCACGAAGATAGATGCGTCTCCAAAAAACAATTTGGAAATTATCAATTAGCATTGATTTTCGATTAACTTTTTCCCACGAAAACTTAAGTTCCTGTAATGTCCGAGACAATTGTGGTCCATAAAGTCTTCTTTTAGTACTGCTACTATTTTTTTTCTGTTAAGTAAGCCGGTTCTTTTAAAACGTTCTCTTTTTGTTCTTTTAATAATCTGTATACTGACGACTTCCCCCCTACCGTCATCTTAGAACACATTTCTACTACGCTATCTGCACTAATTGTCGGATTTTGATACTTTAAGGCATTATGTACTTTCAGAATGATAATTTTTACCTTCCAACCTACATATACATATGTAAGTATAGAAGGTTATAAAATTTTTTTTTCACTATCGCTAAATCAAACATTTTACAGCTCTTGGCGAAGTCTCGCCAAGATCGACCATCATGTCTGTGTGTATGTCTATTTGGATTAGAGCTGATTAGCTTTTGGGAGAAATCCAGCGGCGGAGAGGGAGGTTTGGGGGCAGTTGTTGATTTTTATCAAATATTTCTAAAACAGCTGATGTACATGAATAAAAATGGTTATACTGCATTATTGATATCTTATAGAAGCGGTCTATTTATGTCTATTAGTCTGTATCTGACATGATGTTTTTAAACGTCATTCTGACATAGATTATTGTTTTTGTTTTTACAACGTTGCCTGTTTTCGTTATGAACGTATGAAAGAGGTTGCATCTAGATGGCCATTAACCTCTGCCAGACTTGAAGTTTTAAACGTCTGTTTGACATAGATTATTGTTTCTGTTTTTACAAAGTTGCATATTTTCGTAATTAACTTATTAAAAGAGAGGTTGCATAATTATCCTAAAAACATATTATTAAAATTATTTCATTTCTTTTAATTTCCATTTTGTAGGTTGGTAGATCGTGTGGTTTTCCACACCAGATATTGTCATTCCCAAACAGCGAACTAAGTTTCAAACGTTTTGCTGGAGAAAAATCGGAAGATGCCATTTTCACTACCGTTTTCAACCAAAACTCGAAAAATAACTGAGCATTTTAAAGTACTTATTTTGAAATAACAAATGTGGTAATTGCATCTTAATATGCATCACCAATTAAGTGAGTCAAACTTCTAATTTACATGTAATTAGATAATAGTATAATGAGTACTTTCTAAACTTTTACACATTTTCTTGGAATTTCGGACGATCCTCGCTATCCTGTACAATAATGTATTATCCGCCTCAGTAAACATGATGTTCGTATTAATTCAATCTCAAACAATTTGCATGTACAAACATAGAGCTGTCGCCTCATTTCTTATTAAATGAAATTGATTTACCTAAATTTAAAACAAAAACATGATGATGTCACAAACGGTTTCTCTGCTGAAACTTGAAACAGATTAAGTGCATGTTAACAAAAATTATTTGGTTTCATAAAAAAAACTTTCAGGTTACTTAGATAAATAAAGACTTAGATGTTAAATCACTTAATTTTTTTTCTTTTTGTATATCTATTAATAGGTCATAATTGCAATTACACGTATTTTTTTTATATTTTATACACATAAGAAACTGAAAAGTCGATATATTTTACAGACCTTATAATATATGCCATTAACCTGTCGCTGTCGAGATGATTTATTACTCTCTGATATTGGGGACGTACTACAACATATTACAGACTAAACAACTAGATTTATGCTTTTACCTACAAATGAGTAAACTCCAGTAAATAACGTGAGTGCGAAGAAAACTGTATTTTTTAAAAATTAAAAAATTGAGTAGCACGCAAATAAAAAAATATCTGGTGTGGAGCACCACACGGCCTTCCAACCTACGGAGCACCACACGGCCTTCCAACCTACAGCAGGGAAATTAAAAGAAATGAAATAATTTTAATAGCATTTGTTTAAGGATAATTATGCAACCTCTTTTATAAGAAGTTCATTACGAAAATAGGCAACATTGTAAACGTAAAAACAATAATCTATATCAAACAGACGTTTAAAACTTCATTACAGACAGAGGTCAACAGACAGCTAGATGCTAACTTAAAAGAAATGAAATAATTTTAATTTCAATTTTTTTTACAATAATCTGTCAGAATAACATTTAAAACTTCATTACAGATAGAGTTTCATGGACATAAATACCTACATGTTAATGTAAAAAAAATCCAAAGCCGCCCGCTTCTATAAAAATATCGATAATACAGCTTCAGCGTTTTCAATCACATTTATTTTTATATTTATTTCGCTTTACATTAAAAAACTGTATGAAGATTTATGTAAAATTAAAGTTTCTTTAAAAAATACGTCTGTTGCACTTTTTCTTATAAAATTAATTGTTATCAGACAATGAAAAGAATTGCACTTAAATTCTACCTTAGGAATTTTTTTGCTGCTAAACACGTCATATCAAAAAATGGCATAGAACATAATTAAACTATATGTTTAAGATCTATATCTACAAATTACAAAAATCAACAAATAATTGTGCGCAATGTGAAATTGGAAAATACCATAACAATAATGACTATTTAATGCACTTTCTGTTATATTTTTAATTTGTTTAAAATGTAAACTATACTATAATTATTATTTACATAGAAAAATTAGTAGTTTACTATTTATTGTTTCTGCTGTCCTCATTTAATATGTACCTTAAATTGTATAATATAAATTAAAAAAATCCTTGCGCTCATACCAGATGTTTTGATTAATATTCTTAATAAATCGGCCGATAAAATAATATCATTCTTTAAGGAACGTTTATTTTAGCAGTATGAAGCTCGATTTCGTGCTTCGCGCATGCGTCGATCGGAAGCTCGTCCAACGTAGCCCATTCTCTCTATCGTCTGAGAATTTAATTATTTATTAATTGGGATTAATCTACTTAATAAATGCGTGTACTTTAATACGGAACGTTAAAGTACAATTAAAACCTACATGTCGGTCCACTTAAAACGAAAATATTTGCATTTAAAGCGTATCGGGAACGTCATTTTTTTTTTTCAAAACTTAAATATTTTTTCAAAATTTACCTTTATATTACTTTGATATGCCACTGGTTAAAATTTCACACATTTTAAGACAAAAATAAGGAAGCTACGAGCACTGAAACCGACCGTATGTAAAACACGGGCCGCAAAACCACATTTTGTATGATAATTTAATTTTTAATTTGCAAAGTTAAGCGTCTAAATATTTATATTTTCTGAGTGTTATTATATGTCTACAGGGAAGATCTCTGCCAAGTTTCAATCAATCAATTGGGCTTACAATAAAAAAGTTATAAGCCTTCAAACTGACCTATCTTGCTTTTTGAAACTGATAGTAGGTATATTTATATCTTTGAAATATGCATCTGTTTTAGAAATAATTGATAAAAACCGAACACTACCTCTAATAAACACCCCCTAACCGCCGCTGGATTTCTCCCCAAAATCTAATTAGCTCTAAGCCAAATGAAAACAAGCTAAATACTAGATTTTAAGTACGTAGGCATTTTCGTTCTGGAGTTATCGTGGATACTAACATACATCCACATACAGACATCAAAGCCGATCTTGGTGAAACTTTGCCAAACGTTGTAAAATGAGCTAATAAGTCGATTTAGCGATAGTGAAAAAAAAGTTGATTGCATAACCTATACCTACATATGCATATGTAGGTTGGAAGGTAATAAAAAGTTAATGTGAACAGTTTCATAATGGACTTAACATAAAAGTCGATAGACCAAAATATTTACAAAACTCACTTAATTACAAAAATGGTGCATATTGCGGAAAACCAAAATATGCACATATAAACGATTGAATCTTCCTGTTTTCGTAAACTTCGGAAAATTTTCTTCATGGTTGATATAAAAAATTTTAAATTTAAATTAATCATAAATGAGCTTATATGTAAATCATACGCCACTGTTGCCAAATGTTCCGTATTCTGGAAGAGGTGTCACAATGCCCAAAAATTATAATTAACTTAAAAGTTTTAAAATAGTACAACGTCCTCAGGTTTTTTTGGTAAAATCAGGGGAATACAACATTTTTGAAAACGTAACTTTTCTTGCGCGTTCTGGGCAGCAACAGAAGAGTTTTATAAAGGCAAAGCGATGCAATTGTGATAATAAAGTAGTTATCGCTAATTTTGAGATCGCATATTGTGATTTTGGCACCTCAGACTTTGCATGCTGATTCTTTGGATTTAGGATTCGATAACAAATAAACAATTGCATACTAAAATTAGTCTTTTACTTTGGTTTAAAATGTAAACCTGGAATATTAAAGATTGTCACATAAAGTAACACCGGCAACTATTCTAAACGTTTTATTTAAAAAAATATCTTTTGGTCTTTAACTTATGATATCTTAACAAAGAGGGTTATGCACATAATTATAATCATCTTACACTTACTGCACTGTCAAAAAAAAAGATTATGGGCAATATTGAATCAAGTGTAATCAAAGAATAACACATATCATGACAATCGTATAAATATTTAATGAATCCATATTGAAATATTTAAAGCTCATATCGTATAAACACTTGGATTATCATTTACGAAATGTCCTACTTTTTTAACTAGTGCCAGCTTACTAAGGCGCCATGTAAATTATTATTTATTAACCGTTAAACGTCAGATTATAATGTTCATTTTATTTATTATGCATTAAATAACGGAAAACACTCTAATCAATCGAATTTTACATTTTATTCCATGCTATGTGTATTAGGTGTAATGAAATTACCCAGTTTGATGTCAATTCTACCTACATACTAATTATGTCATTATTTAATACATTTATATAATTTCCTTTTATACAATTACTCAAATAACACCTGTTTATACCTCGTGTTCCTCTAATGCTGGTCAGCCGTCGTATTTTGGTAATCGATTATCGCAGAGCATTAAGGTACAAAATAAATAAATTTGTTAATAGTTATGCTCAATTAGAAAATCAAGTTTTCTATAAAAGGTGTCATATCAAGGGGAGCCTGTAGGGTGTGCAGAAATGGCCCTTTTTGAAATCCATTTTCTTTTAAACCGCTAATCGTATCACTGCATTTTTTTTGCTTTGTGGAGCTCTGATAGTACTATAGGTAATTCAGCGAAAAAACCGATGCACATCATAAATTTATTTAGCTAGTTCTAACTAAATATTCATGTTACTATTTCGTATGTCCACATAACTTACAATACAATGTAATTGATAATTTAAACACGCACAAGTAAAATTGAAAGAATTTGATGAGTTTTATAACTAGTTACTTTTTTTTTGCTACTGAAAATTTTGTACAATTTTTTCGTATCATTAAATTATTAAATTGTTTTATTAAAAAAATCGTAATACTTCGACAGAAACAATTAAATATGACGATGACGATCAAGACACATTATCTTAAATTTAAGTTATTATTTAAATAATACCTATAAAGCTTGACGTACTAAACAAAAATGATCATGATCAAAGAAACTAAATAATCATAATCACTCAGTATACATTTACTTAGTTCTTAAATTGAAAACGTGTAAATATGTGCATAAAAGTAAAGTTGTTAATAAATCCACTTGTTACCCATATGTTTCTATTGATGATATTATCATTTTTACATTTATTCCATAGTTAACCTTCGTTGTTGCGAAAACAACAGTTTTTCCCGAAAATCATTTCAAATGGTGAGAAATGGCTCAAAACGTGTCAAAATGCAAAAAAAAAAAATTATTCCAAAATTTTTGTTACCCAAGGGCCAAAACATTTTTTTTACCAACTCAAATGGTCAGAAATGGCCCAAAACGTGTAGAAATGCAAAAAAAATCCGAAAATTTTTGGCCGAAGGGTCAAACATTTTTTTTCCAGAAAACAAGACAAACGCTTGAAAAAACATTATTTTTCAGGAAACCAGTTTGTTTACAACAACAATGTGTGTCATTTCTTTTACAATCTTTTAACTTTGGCAACACTGGAAATAAAATAAAAAGTTTTAGTTTGTGTGAGTAACTTTTATATTTCAACTTTCATTTTTTTAATTTTATTTTGCCACCATAATGTTCTTTATACGCCTCCAAATACGGGCGTAATGTGGTCTTTATAGCACGTAAATGTCATTGATGCTAAGCAGCATGATTGACAGCAAACACATGACATGATATATAATAGCAATATCACAGTATCTTAGTAACAACAAATTAGCCTACTGTCGACTTTATTTCACTGCGTTTGCATTTAAAAACTTGCCGAAAATACTGAATCTTTTTAATATTTTGTTCCAGTTTCATGGTGCAAAATAAAATAAAACATTATGTACAGATAATTGTAGATTATGGCTCAGGAATATAAAGCCTCGCTTGTCGGGCTTTAACATTTCGAGCCATAATCTTCTGATTATGCCCTTAATACATAAATATCTATTATATTATTTTATAGTTATAAAAACAATAATGACAAAGCCTAAAGGTTTATTTAAAAAAAGAAAAAATATATTTAATCCTAAGTTTCGGAACCTTGTAAGTAGTGAGATAAACAATGAAGTGAGGATGAACATTACCAGAACCGGAGAATAAAACGAGCAGGTAACAAATAATACTACTCTATCTTCCGATCCACCGGAGTGTTCAAAAGGAGCCTCTGCTGATAAATTGAAATGTTTGGTGGGGTATGATGATTTTGAACCAGATGATACGAGTATTATAGATTTGATCAACTTGAAACATTTTTTTTGTTTTTCCAAATTTTTGCGAATTGTAAAAAATGTTGCACACCTATCAATATGAATGTCTCTGAGAGAAATGATTTTATGTACTTCTTGTCCACATTGTAATGATTTTGATGAGTATTCAAACTCAAAAACTTTGAATTTTCCGAACTAAGAAGAGGTGTTGGAGAAAGAACATATGTCAAAGATATAAACATTAGACTTTTTTCGTGGCATAGGCAAGGGAATAAAGGGAGGAAACAAAATTTGTGGGCTAATGAATATGCCCCCCCCCCCTCCGTCCAGGTTGACAAAATATACAACATTTTAAGCTCTGCTACGTCAAGTGTGGCGAAACGTTCAATGACAGCATTTATTCAACAGGCTAAACAAGATAGTGAGTCATCTGATCTTGCTGTTGGCTTTGATGGTAGTTGGCAAAAGAGAAGCCACACTTCACAGAGCGGAAATGTATCCGTAACGATTGTAGAGACTGAAAGAGTATTGGGCACTGAAATAATGTCCATATATTTTATTTGTCCAGACAGACTTCAGAATATTCACCTCAATAGTCGTATAGCCAACTACCAGAGGTCCAGTGGTGAAATGGAAGTAGAGAGCGTGAAAAGAATTTACCAAAGATCTTCTAACACAGGCATTGCAATTTATTTAGAATACCTTAGTGATGGCGATTGCAAGGCATTTGGCGAGGTAAACAGCCAGCCATATGGCATTGATGTGCACAATTGAATAAAATAGAATGTGTCGGTATGCGGAAAAAACTAAAAACATTGAAAAATAAACTTGGAAATGAAAAGCTTTCTGACAGTAAAACAATCGTTGGACTAAAACGGCTACCAGATGCTGCTACACTAAAAATTAAAACCTTACTATGACCTAGCAACAAGGAGGAACACAAATAATTTGGAAGGCGTGAGAAAAACAATTTGGGTTCTTTATTTTCATCTTTGGTCTTTGTCCAAATGGTGATGATACATGGTGTAAATTTAATAAACCTGTAAAAAATAAAGAAAAATACAGTCATGGCAACCATTTTCATTTGCCAAAAGCGGTAATGCTAAAAATAAAACCAATTTTTAGGGAGCTTTCCGAAAAAACGTTATTACAAAAGTGTTAGAAAGGTAAAAATGAATCGTTAAACAATGCGTTGTGAAGCAAGATACCCAAGGCAACATTTGTTGGAATAAAAATTTTGAAGTTTGGGGTGTATTGTGAAGGTGTAGTTTCCTTCCACAAAGGAATCTCTCGTTGCAAAATTTTACAAGAAATTGGCAATGAACATGGCTCTAGTTGTGTCCAAGCAACTGAAGGAGGCGACCAGAGGCCAGACAAAAGAAAAGCCAAGTGCTCAGGCGACTAGAAGAGCAGTTTGAGGAGGACCAGAGAGGGCCCTCGTACTCCGCGGGTGTATTTTAGTATAAAACAATTTTTTAGGCACTTCCTGGCATACATATGTTGCGATTTTTGTATTGTTTTATCCAGAAAAATATAAATTTTAATAATCAGTCGAATACAAAAAAATTATTTTTCTTTGCTCTACAATCTCCATTTAAGGTGGGACAAAAGTATCTGCATTAAATTTCTCATTAGTCTAACTCTTGAAAAAAAGTGATTGAAAAAAAAAGAAGTCTTGAGTTTTCGTTAACCAACACGAACAAGCTTAGTTTTGTTGAAAAGAGCTAACTATTCCCCATTCTTGCGCTATAACTATTTTCTGTATTTAAAGATGACTAATGGCAAAACACGCAAATCTGTATCTTTCTTCAGACTAAAGATATTTTCAAAAGACTGCCAAGAAAATTTTACTTTGCAAACAAATGCAACAGTTTACAATTCATTTACAATGAAAATTAAAAAAAGCGATGGTAAATCAGAAAATAATAACAGCAAAGGTCAACCGACACAAACTACAATTAATGATACAAACGTTGAAAATGCAGTACACTGTATCCAATTGTTGACGTAATGACGTTCCTGCACAAGATAGTAGTGTGTACATAGACCATAAATATATCGATTAATTATGTTCTATGCAATTTTTTTATACGACGCGACGCGTAATTTAACGGCAAAAAAAAATTCCTAAGGGAGAATTTAAGTGTTAGTTCAAATTTTTTCAATATCTGAACAACGATTAATTTTATAAGAAAAAGTGTAGACGTAGTTTTTAAAGAAAATTTAATTTTACATAACTTTTCTTTATAAAGTTTTTTAATATAACGCAAGGTAAGTCAAAAAATTAATTAAATATGAATGAAAATGGTTATACTGCATTATTGATATCTTACAGAAGCGGGCGGCTTTGGAATCTTTTTTTAAGTTAACTTGTATTTGTCCATTAATCTTTATCAGACATGAAGTTTTAAACGTCATTCTGACATAGATTATTGTTTTTATTGTTACAATGTTGCCTGTTTTCGTTTGAACGATATTGCATAGTTACCAAAAAAAAATATATAATTAAAATTATTTCATTTCTTTTAATTTAAGTTAGCATCTAGATGTCTATTAACCTCTGTCTGTCATAAAGTTTTAAACGTCTATTTGACATAGATTATTGTTTTTGCTTTTAAAATGTTGCCTATTTTCGTAATAAAAGAGTATGCATAATCATCAAAAAAAAATGTTATTAAATTTATTTCGTTTCTTTTAATTTTCATTTTGTAGGTTGGAAGATTGTGTTGTTCCACACCAGATATTTTATATATGAATTAACGGCATATTTATTTTTCTTCGTCTACATTTCAAGATAACTTAAGTCTTCCATGCCAGAAGCTCCAACCTACGACAAGCAGGTTATCAAAAACGAAACCTGTAAAAAAACATTTACGAGATAAACTGTTTTATGTGCTTATCAAAAGTTATATGCTGGATCCCAATGTTAAGCTTACAGAAACTACTTAAACGAGCATAGAAATGATGAAATGTATCTGTCATAAGTGCATATCATGAAGCATACAGATTTTACGGACCCCGAACACGTGCAGTGAACGGATGAACAAATAATAATTGCAATATTTGAGCTTCGTTTGCTACCTAAAAATTATATAATAGTATATTAAAAAACAAGTTTTATAAGACCAGTCTAGAAGCACGATTTCAAGTTTAAAAAACGAGTGGCGTAACCACAAGTTTTTTTAAGAATGAGTGCTTCGAGGTCTTATAAAATATGTTTTTTATGCTAATTTTTGTAATTTGTTCATTTTTTAAAGAACATTTTTTACATTCGTTGATTTAGGGATTTTTGTGGTGGTTGGTAATATCTTAATTTTGAAAGTGAAAATTTGATCTAGTCGCCTTTTGGTTTTATCCAAATTCAGTCACAAAACACGAAAATAGAAGAAAATCAAGATAATGTTGCATCTAGGCTCTCTGAAATAGTACAAAAATATGGTCGGAATTTGCTCACATCAAAGTTTTCCATTGGACGCATCTTGTTTTTGACACATTTTTGACAGGCATGACATAATTCCGGATCAAGCTTTGCCAACCTAAACATTTTCGTAAAATGTATCTTGAATTAATGGGTATAATGACAACGGAGATGATGACCTCGCTTTTCTTAATATGTCTACTAAAGAATCAAAATGGAAGCAAATTGCAAAAAAAAAACATTTTTAAAGCTTACTTTGTAGAATTGCATGAATTACAATTAATAAATTAAGTTCTACTAAATTCAACACTACATTTGTATGGTTGAGATATATTATCATGTTTCTCTTTTTATCGCAAAGTTGCAATCTTGCTTACTTCATAAATCTATGTGATCATAATGTACAAAGAACTTATAAGTTATTAAATTTAAGCAGGACCAACACTAACTGGCTATGGTAATAACAAGTGAATTTGGATTCATAGCGCCTTACTAAAATCCTTCATTTCTAGGCTAATTTCTTTGCTGAAAATGTATTTGCGTTTTATATCATATCATGTTCATCGAGCTAGTTTACCTAGCGGTAAATAGACCGGATAAGATAAAAATACTGAAACCTAGATATTACCTAGTCGATAAAATAGATAAGTTTTAAAAAAAATTATAGGCGTTTTAAAATAAGGTACCTGCGCCAAAAAGAAAAACAAAAGGGTAAGGTGTGTTTGGCGCGCCATGGAAAATATCCACTTAAGTGTGTAAGGCCGTGACTAAATGTTTTACTTATTTTTAAGTGTACATTACATGTATCATTAAAAGGAAAGCTTTGATTTATACAAACACACATGTAATAGCAAACAAGAAAGGCTTTGATGTGATTTCAATCATGTATGTCAAAATAGGTGATTAATAATTATAATAATATATTCCTCTCGTTTACAGACGTTTTTATTTATCGTAATTGGTTTTCTATTATATACGAGTACATATAGAAATTTCCATCAACCTCTAGAGGAAATAATTAGGCAAAATACATTTTGGCCAGAAAATACTTATCTTTTGGGTATGTAATCATGTTTTTTTAATTTTTTTTTACAAATTGAAACGTTTCGATAATAATTACAGATATCGTTTTATAAAATTAATAAAGATGTCTAATATGTGAAACGCGAATTTAAACATGCCTTAACAGTTAGGTAAAGTATATGAAAAAGCCAACTACGGAATGTATTTATATTTTAGTAAACGCAGCTTTCATACTAGACGTAGGCAACATGAGATGTAGCTTTAACAACAGAAATCTGCAGTAGATGATCATGCGTTAAATAATTTAAATTATAACATTAAATTGATAATATGGAAATTTTATCAAGGCAAACTCATCTTTATGTTCGTCTACAGCGAGAAGTTATTGAAATATATAAATATCCAATAACCTAAATAGGAAAGAAGAAAATATCCGATTAAATAGGTTTTGGCATCTTATAATTATCAAAAGGCACAATGGCACGTATTAATTCTAACTTTCGGTATGTCTAGATTTTTTGCCGTTTATCTTATAATTAACAAAAGGCACAATGGCACGTCTTAATTCTAACTTTCGGTATGTCTAGATTTTTTGTCGTTTCTTCCTAGACCTGGAAGTAAATGCTTTACCAATTAAGTATGTAATGTTATTACATCAATGCATTGATTTAACATATATCGTTAAAATTAAGACACACTCTGTTTTCATTGTGTAGCAACGATTACAGTACTTAAATATTAACGGAAAATTATTTCTTTGTTGGACCATGGACCAATTCTGTTTTAACTAGGTATTTAATTGGTATGTTAAGTTTTTAGTTGTGAATACTTTTACCATTTTGATATTAAAGTATTTCACAACTTTGAACTTTATTATAATTTGAATAAAGTTTGTTAAATAAATTTTTTGATGTGATATTTTTCATTGTTAGCCCTCGTCAGTTATAGGATGTTCTGATTTTCATTTTCAAGGCGGTTTAATAATACTTAATCTATTAAACATGATACTCTTTACTAAAATAAAATTACAATGCGTAGTTGGCGTTTCCATATACGTTCTCTTAACCATTATAGCAGACTTTTATTTGCGTTTTCAGATTTCACATATTTATTTGGCATGTTACTTAATTATTTAAACCTATTATCATTTACTGAAGGCTATAACTGTAAGTATTATGGAAACGTTTAAATTTGTAAAACAATTAATAAAAATACACGATTACATACCCAAAAGATAAGTATTTTAATTATTAGAGATTATCGAGAAAGTTTGCATTTTCATAGTAATAGTAATTCGTTAATTTCTTAATTATGCGAAATTATTTACCTAACTGCAAATGTAAACGTGATTAACAGAGAAAGGATTTAATGGTATTGCAATAACATAATTAGTAGGAATGCCTAATTCCTAAAAATAGTATTGAAAAATTTAACACGTTTAAAGCCAAGTTTTATTCCCAGAATAACTTAGATTCTTAAAATGGAAACTCTGCAGATGTTTCGACCCACTAATAAATTCGGACGATCTGCAGTGGACTAAATATTCAAATATTATTTGTTAATTTCATTAGAGTTGTTCGTTTGTCTGAATTGTTTGTTACATTAGGAGATTTAATCTCCTGAGGATGGCCCGAATTTGTTAGCGGGTCGAAAAATTTGTAAGGTTTCCATTTAACAAAACTAACTTAATCAAGAAAAAAAATGGTGTTGTTATTTTTCCCAATTGAAGATGAATTTATCAAAGTTTGTGTAATTCCTAGTAAATGCTACAATGGATTTCTGATTTAGTGACGGATATATTTTTGCTAATTTAAAAGTGTTTAAACATACGTTGTCACGAGATGATATTTAATATGTACGAGTATTTTTGATGAGAGGAAAATATTAGATCGTTGTGTAAAGTTGAACCAGCACAAGGAAGAGCAGCGAAAGCTTTACAGATCAGTATGCCTATAGTAAAGAACCTAATTGAGCGCAAGAGGGAAAGAAAGATAATATTGCATACCGAAAAAATAATATCCGAGTGAAAGCCTCGAGAAAGGGTGCTCAGATATAAAAGTAGAACCATTAATAATTTCGGTGAATAATAGAAATTGAAATGCTGAAGATGATGAATACATTAACAGTTTTTTTGTCTTATTTTTCATTTAATAAATAGTTGTATTAATTTTCTTCACGTTAGTCGTTATTTGTAAACATTTGTACATACTGATTTTTTAAATAATGTTAATGTTAATTATTTTGTTATTAGTTTACGCACTTATGTAAAATAAATCGAAGAAATATACATACATACCTATAAAAAAATTAAAACTTTCTAGTATTCTTAATAACGATTCCGTTAGTAAAGCAGAAGTGAATTGTTCTAGCATTTATTAGGAATTAGATATATCTTCTAATCTAATTATTTTGGCCTAAATTGTGAAATGATGTTAAATCCTTTCTCCATTAATCACATTTAAATTTGTAGTTAGGTAAAATCTTGTCGCATAATTAAGAAATTACCGAATTGTTACAAGCAAATTTAAAGTCGCTCATTTCATAATTACTCCAATTACTTTTCCATGGAAATTTCGTATATATATACTCGTATAAAATAGAACACCAACTCTGATAGAATAAGGAGTGCATAATCAATCAAAGGACGTTTGATTGAAATCACATTAAAGCCTTTCTCTACACATCACCATTACATATTCGTTTGTATAAATTAACGCCTTCCTTTTAATTATGCATGTAGTTCTTATACTGGTGTGCAGATTTCCTAGTACAAGATTTATTTGAATCCCTTCCGAAATTAGTAGAAAAACTGTTAATTTCTCCAGTATCCAATACTGGCACTCCTAGAACTAGTTCACGTAGGAGAGTAAAACCTAACCAGAAACATGATTTTCAAAATCTTAAGTAAGAGAAATATTAGAAATTTAATTAAGTTGCGTATAAACACGACTTGACGAGAAGCACTTTTCGAAAGCAAAGCGATGTATTGAGAAAGTTGTGTATTTTTTTAAGCATAATAAATAGTAGAGTTACTGTGTTTTATTATGTCATATAAATGTTCCGTATCCAATATCAGCGGACTTAAAAAACTTGAGCAGTTGCCTACTTAAATTTTACTTATAACTCGATAACGATCTATTTCGCAAACTGCAAACTACAATCGGACTAGATCTGTTATTCTTGTAAAAATAGTTATTTAACAAATAAGAGTGTTAATGGAGGCAATTCATAATCGAGATATTTTAGTGCGTAAGCGAAGCGAACGCGTTTTATGATCGAGATTATTAATCGTCAATTACACAGCAGTCAGGTACAATATTTTTCCGTCAATCATATAACTGTTAAACACTATCCATAGTTAATATTAAAGTTAAAATCCAGTCTTAAATTTGGGAATACGATCAATGTGTTGAAATGAACTCAAAACCACTAATCCCAAAAAACTATATACAGTGAAACTCGGTTAAAACGAGATCTCTGGGACTACTAATTTTTGCTCGTTATATCCGTTAAACGTTATATCCGAGAAACTCTAAAAATTAAAAAGAACACTACATTTTTAAAAATATTGTTTATTACGCCTAAAAATACATTATTTTGCATTAAAAAGCGGAATATCTCTTAAGCATTAGGAGAGTTATTAAAAATTTCATTTATTTTTAGCTGACGTTTTGGTTTAAATCATTGAGACTACCTCCTAAACACTTAGGTTTCAATATTTGCCCACTACTACCGTTTTCTTCAAAAAACCGCGTCAATAATACCAATGCGTCGCCTGCTTTAGCGAGTGTAACAGGCATGGGTTTATCACACTTATTACTGCCTACATCACCTTCATCACTTTCAGCTTCCCGTTCTGCAATTTCTTGTATAATTTCTTCGTCAGTTTTTAAACCCGAAGTAATCACATCGGCATCAATATCTACGTAGTCATCTAAGGACGCGCAATTTTGAAAGTTATTGATGTCTCTACTTTCTAACCAAGTAGATAAAGGAAGATCGTCTTCTTCCTCGAAACTTTCATTTACAGCAGAAACAAAACCAGCTTTTTTGTAACAGTTCTGAATTGTTGTGGGGGTCACATTATTCCACGCAACACTCATTAGGCGAATTGCATCTAACACGTTTATTTTAAGATCCTGTTTATTTTCCATTCGATCGATTAACTGTAACACTAATAAGCGACGGTAGAAATTTTTAAAACTCCTGATAAGCCCTTGGTCCATGGGTTGAAGGATAGACGTTGTGTTTGGTGGTAAAAAAATATAGGTGATGTTGGTTAAATTTTGCAATTCAGGATGTGCTGGGCAATTATCAACCAATAATAAAATCTTTCAATTGTTATGTGGTAATTTATCATCCCATTTTCTAATTTCCTCTTCAAAAATTGTAGATGTCATCCAAGCTTTCTTGTTAGAGGTGTAGTCAACTGGTAGGCACTTAACATTTTTAAAACAGCGAGGATTTCGTGATTTTCCGATTACCAACAATTTTTTTTTGTCACTTCCCGTCATATTGGCGCAAATTGAAACAGTGAGACGATTTTTCAACATTTTTCCACCAATACATTTTTCATTTTTAAATTTTGAAGTGGTATCTGGCGTTAAATTGAAAAATAATCCGGCTTCGTCGGCGTTGTAGATGATTTCATCTTTAAATTTTCGTCGTAATTCCGGCCAAACACTTTTTAACCACTCACCTGTAACGTTAGTGTCCACTGATTTCGCTTCACCATTTGCGGTTTTTAAAGCGATCAATCCACCCATTATTACACTTAAAGTCTGTATAATTTAATTGTTCCGCGAACTTCTCAGCCTGCGCTTTTAAAATGCGTCCATTAATGGGTAAACCGACACTTCTTTGGTTTTTAAACCACACAATTAGCGCTTTATCAATATCATCTCTAGTACACTTTTTTATTTTTTTCACGTCAGTTAAATTGTTTCCGAATGCTGCAAGTATAGTTTTTCTGTTTTTCCACAACGTGGACACGGTAGATGATGGTAAACCATATATTTTGCACGTCGCGGAATTTTTTGCGCCATTTTCTAGTTACCGAATTATCTCAACTTTTTCGCGAATTGGAAGTGTTTTGCGTTTTATTGAAGCCATTTTTCAACCTCACGTCTTGCTGCAAAAGTAACAACTGACCAGAAACAACCATGCATTCATTTGTAAAACAGGTACAATGTGTACAATTGGTAAATCGGAAGCCATACGCGAATTCTAAGTAGTAGGTAATCTCTTCTAATCTATTTTAAGTCTTTTAAAATGTGTCCGTCTTTTCTGTGAAACGTAATTACGGAAATCCCAAAAATTCTCAACAAAATATTTACTTGAAACGGCTTTTAGTGTGTATATAAAAACTACAACAAAATTTGAAATTTGCTCGTCTTTACCGTGAGACGTGAACGTAATAAGCGAGAAAAAATAGTACGTAAACTAATACAATTTCAATCATTTACCTACGAAACGCGAAACAGTCTGACTGTATTTATCTTTTGATTAAAATGTACAATCCTACATACATATATGTTTCAATTGCTTCAATTAATTAAGCAATCATCAGGGGGAAGTAAAATTTGTCTAAATCATTTATTCTAAACTTGACGTCTATACGAACAAGTTCACACTCCAATGTGTGAATTTGTTCGTATAGACGTTAAGTGTAGATTTTTTTTGACCGCAATACTTTCTTGTTTAGCAAGAAGGTGAAAATTGTAAATGAATACTGCTAATAAAATTATTCATTCATAAAATCAAGAATAGTAAATTCTAAGAAAAAATATGCTTTTCGCGAAACATATACTACAATAACGTCTAGATAAGATTTATTTATAAGGAGGTAAAGTGTTTCATTTTACTCAACAATAACATAAATTTTCATACCTGTTATCTGTAGTTTTATTTGTCTTATTTAAATATATGCATTTGTATATTTAAGTTGATTGTTTTCAAGGATTCTTTATTCAGTAAGAAACAAAAAAATAGTTTAATATTGCTAGGTCAATTATGATATCCAACAAACAGTTTAAAAGTAAAGTTAACAAAATTGATATGAGGCACTTCTGGAACGGGATAATATTTAGGCTGGTTGCAAAGTGCACAATTGCAGTTAATAAAAAATTAGTCTATTACTTCCACGTTTTATGTGACCTAGAATTCGATCGTTGCTCATGCCTCTTTTGATTGTTTTGTTAACACGCCGACAGGCAAACAATTTTTATTTAAAATTTATATAAGCCTAAACTGAAAATTTGTATCTAATCTAATGTAGACAATTATCGTTAATCAGTAAAAATTCTTAACCATTTACTATCAATATACTAACACGTGCGCTAATTCAAAAAAATTAGATATAGAATATATTTTACTACCAATGCAATATATTACACTAGCCGTACCCGTCGCGCGTTGCTGCGATCACATAATGGGTGGGGGGCGGGGAGGCGATATTTCAATTTTGTAATACACATGTCTCATAATTTTATTGAAGAGTATATATACCAATTTTCGAGTCAATTGACTCACAGAATAAAAAGTTTCACAAAGAAATTCAACCCGCCATTTCACCCTCTTGGGTGTGAAATTTCGTAAAACCCTGTGTCATAGTGGACACTTAAACTTCACAAAGAACACACCCTCCAGATTTCATGTCTCTAGGACCAGCGGTTTAGGCTGTGCGTTGCTATATCAGCCAGTCAGTGAGTCAATCAGGACTTATATATATAATGATAGATAGATAGTTTACTAGTCGTACCCGTCGCGCGTTACTGCGATCTCAGAATGGAGAAGGTGGGGGGCACTATTTAAATTTTGTGATGTGTCTCATAATTTTAATTTCCGTAATTCGGGGTGGAATTTCAAAAAACCCTTTCTTAGTGGATACCTACACTTTACAAAGAATGCACCCTCCAAATTTCATGTCTCTAAATCAGCGGTTTAGGCTGTGCGTTTATATCAGTCAGTCAGTAAGTCAGTCAGGACTTTGAATTTTTATGGTATATATATATATATATATATATATATATATAGAATGATAGATAGATAGTTTACTAGTCGTACCCGTCGCGCGTTACTGCGATCTCAGAATGGAGAAGGTGGGGGGGGGGGGCACTATTTAAATTTTGTGATGTGTCTCATAATTTTAATTTTCGTAATTCGGGGTGGAATTTCGAAAAACCCTTTCTTAGTGGATACCTACACTTTACAAAGAACGCACCCTCCAAATTTCATGTCTCTAAATCAGCGGTTTAGGCTGTGCGTTTATATCAGTCTGTCAGTAAGTCAGTCAGGACTTTGAATTTTATATACAGAGTGGACCAAAGTCTGGAAACGCCCAATTATCTAGTAAATTGCTAGTCCGAATTGTACAAAATTTGGGATAAGCCTATTTTGGGATACGGAGATTCCAGATTTGACATTTTCAATGTTGCAAAATTTGTCGTATCTCTGATATTATTAGTGACTTTGGTTTTTTAATTGCATCACCCCGTATATGCAGTCGTTATTGGAATCTCCTCTTCAATACTAGTTCAACCACATGTAACACTTATGATTTTATGTAGTCTTAAATACATAAAACAGTGCAAAATATATAGATTTAAAGAAATTTAAATGTATAAATATAGAATGCTGTGATTTTGACATTTGTTCACCATTAACATTATTAAATAAAACTGATAGTAGTTTGATGTGTTTTGAAAAGTTCGGAAAAGTAAATTGTTTCTCTAAAATGGTTGTTAATGAAAAAGAACGAATTACTATTCGAATGATGAGAGGATACGGCGACAGAAAAAGATCTTATAGTGAAGTAGCTAACTTGTTCAACGATACTTCCCCAAACCGTTCTCCTATCCATAAGGCGACGGTACAAAAAACTGTAATGCGCTTTGAGGACTTTGGAGGAGTAGAAGATAGATACCGATCAGGTAGACCAAAAACAGTTGACAACAAAACTTTAGATATAATGCAGAGTTTCGTTGAAGATCCACACACACGGTTGCACAATTACAGTCTTACCTATATTACATAAGAATAAATTTCAACAATACAAAATTCATTTATTGTAAGAATTAAGCGAAATTGACTTTGACCGTAGATTAGAGTTTACTGAGGTAATGATGGATAAAATTGAAAACGACGGAAATTTCGTTAACAACATATGTTTTTCCGACGAAGCAACCTTTACACTGTGTGGGAGTATAAATCGACATAATTTAAGGTACTGGAGTGACGTAAATCCACACTGGATGCGTGAAAACCATACTCAAAGACCACAAACAATTAAATGTATGGTAAGGTATAGTGCGTACTTGGTCAATTGGGCCGTTCTTTATCGAAGGTAATTTAACGTCAGATAAGTACGAAATGCTTCTTAGAAATGAAATTGTACCTACACTGAGAAACTTGTTTGGAGCCATTTAGATGAGATATTTCCCGGACGATGAATTGGTAGACGACGTAGTATTGAATGGCCTCCATATTCACCTGATTTCAATCCTAAAGATTATTTTTATTGGAGATACTTGAAAAATTCACTTTATAAAACTAAACCAGCAAGTCTTGCAGAGCTAAGGCAACAAATTGTCGATGAATTTCGATTAATTTCTAAACAATCATGCAGAAATGTGGTAGACGCATTCTACCATCGATTGGGGTACTGTTAACTCACAAATGGAGCACACTTTGAACACTTGATTAAGTAATCATTATGTTAAAAATGTTGTAATCTTTCAATTGTTACGTTTTAATGTAGTTGAAAATAGTTTGCATTAAAAAATTTATTGAGACAATTAGGCGTTGCCAGATTTCTACTTTATATATTTAAGACCTCCTAGACTACATAAAATCAAGTGTTACAGATGGTTGAACTCGTATTGAAGAGGAGATTCTAATAATGACCGCATATACAGGGTGATGTATTTAAAAAATCAAAGTGACTAGTCACATCAGAGAAACGACAAATCTGGCAACATTGCACATGCCAAATATGGAATCTCCGTATCCCAAAATGGGCTTATCCCAAATTTTGTACAATTCGGACTAGCAATTTACGAGATAATTGAGCGTTTCCAGACTTTTGGTTCACTCTGTATACAGATGATACTCTTAGTATTGGTAAATCTCTTCCAAGAGAATAGTATTGGTACAAAAATACAGTATACTAATAAGTGAAAAACGAACTGATATTCTATCAGTTATTTCTAGTGAGTTATATTTGTAAGGGGTTTTCATTTCTTCTGATGTTTTGTTTCAACTTCTTTGTGTGCTCTTCAAATATGTAAATCGCAATAAATACAACAATATTTGGGAAAAAACTCAAATATTTTTGATAAAATCATGTTAATCATTTTCAAGATATAAAAATTAAAGCAAATATTTACAGTGTACATGTTTGAAAATCTGTTTAAGAGAAAAAGTACACATACGCTGTTTGTTTTAAGCAAAAATTTTTTTCGTTTTAACATATTAGGTAATTTAGTTACTTAAATGGAGCCCCATATATATAATAATACAAAACATTTACTGATATGACAGTTCAATAGACGTATAATAACCCTTGTCCCCGTTCTCTATTCTTTTTATATTTATAATTCACGTAACTATAAACATATTTACAATAAGCATCCATATATTACTATTACTCAATTAAAAATTAAAAAACATAGCGCAAACCTTATTGTGTTACCTTCCAGTTTGCTAATTGTAGGTACAGATCGTTAAGATGTTGTGGTGTTATGCCTATTATTTGTACCTGCTGACAGTTATGTTATTCCATTTAGATAATACAAATTCTTTTTTTTTTCAATTTTTTGTGTATTTTTTTTTTTGAAGCCAATTCTGATTTTTAGTGAATTGTTAAGGTTGTCACTTTGCAATAAAATCTCAGTAGTTGGGAATTTAATAAAAGCCTAAACATTTCTTTTTGTTTCTTGCAATGCTAATTACAATAAGAGTCAAATTTTACTGGTTATCACGCGCGAGATATATATATATATATATATATATATATATATATATATATATATATATATATATATATATATATATATATATATATATACAGGGTGAGGCATCTAAGCTCCGTCGGTTTGTATACGAAAAATGGTATAATATTTTTGAAATCTTTTTTTTAATTATCGTGTAGGTTCATTAGGAGCACGTTTTAAAATTATTTTCGAATATGCAGGGTGGTCCATAAAAATTTTACGCATCAAAGTTATGAAAATTTAAATGGAACACCCTATATATGATTGCAAATTTCGATTCTGTGGACTAAATAAAGGTCATTTACTGTTATAGTCCCTATACCTAACTCCACCTGTTGTCGAGATATTTCATAATTTGTGAGAATGTAGATCGAAATTCAAAAGAACTTTCTGTTTTACGTACTCGAGGAATTTTTTCAAATGTTTTTCATTGTTTACTGAAAGCATCAAACTTTAAAATCCACCGAAGTTATTATCACAAATTTATACTGGGTGTATAAAAACTCAGTTATTATTTTGACCAACATTAAAGACAATTAACTTCCATATTTTAAATGGAACACCCCGTATTTATCATCATATTTTTATTCTAATTTTAATTCCCTACAAAACTGTATTAGGGTTCCCTATACCTATCTCTTACAGATTTTTTGTAATTTAGGGTTT
Source organism: Vesta saturnalis (assembly GCA_036346205.1). NCBI lineage: Eukaryota > Metazoa > Arthropoda > Insecta > Coleoptera > Lampyridae > Vesta > Vesta saturnalis. The sequence continues at coordinate 2,288,557 of JARFJB010001943.1, forward strand.
TCTAATTTAATCATTAATTTTATGTCATTTTTTACTCGATTTTTTATGAGCAGGTTTTGATGAAAAGCTTTTATTGCTCGAGATAATCCAACCGTCTGTCTAGGCTTTCCTTAACAATGACTGAAAGACGTTAATAACTGGGTAAATAACAAAAACATTATTTTATTGAACAAACACAGTCTTGATAAGTGAACAACTTCAACGTTTCAACAAATGTTCAAAATGATTTCCATTCCTTTCAATACATAAAAGAAATCTCTCTAGGAAAGACTCCTTCACTTTTCTCAACATGCTTGGAGTTATGGAATTAAAAGCTGTTCTGATTCGCTCCTTCATGTTGTCGGGTGTGGTTGGTGGTGTATGGTAGACAATATTTTTGATATATCCCCACAAGAAAAAATCAGGACTAGTTAAATCAGGGGATCTTGCCGGCCAACTTTGTGGTCCGCCGCGCCCTATCCACCTGTTGGGAAATTGCCTGTCCAATTCGTCCTTAACATTAGCATGAAAATGCGCCGGCGCTCCGTATAATTGTACCCATATTTCCTGTTGAATATCAAGCGGTATGTGTTCCAAAAGAACAGGCAAATTATACCACCCCACATATTTACGGACCATCTGTGTTGCCTATCGAGGGTTCTAAAAAAATTAGGATTCTCGTCACTATAATAATGAAAGTTATGTCTATTTACTAAACCGTTATTGTGGAACGTTGATTCGTCCGAAAAAAGCACAAAATCAAAAAAATTTTCATTATCACCAAATTTTTCTAAAACCCATAAACAAAATGCAAGCCTTCGATCGTAATCCACTTCTAAAAGTTCTTGGTGTAATTGAATGTGATATGGATAAAACTTATTCTTCTTTATTATCCTTCCAACGCTCACGGACATCTCAAATTCTTCACTTATTCTCCGCTGACTGGTATGTGGATTTTCTACCAGATATTCCATAACGGCAAAATTATTCTCTTCGTTACCCGTAACCGGCCTTTGCTTTTGTCGTGTCTTGTATGATACACTTCCAGTGCTTCGAAAAACTTGCAATAATTTTTCTAATGAACGCCTGTCGGGATGACGCCTATCAGGATACATTTGTGCGTAAACCCTAGATGCTAGCAAGCAATTATCATTGCATTTCCCAATTACTAAGATCATGTCGCACTTTTCAATTCGAGAATAGTAAGCCATTTTAAATAGTAGGTACCCACCTAATAAAACTTATTCTCAAAGTTGATTAGCTAAAATGATTTAACTTTAACACGAACTATGACTTTTCAATAAATTCGTTTATTTTATGTGACAGTAAGACCGCCAAAGCCTGCTTTTCAAGAACAAATTGCATGAAATTATTATTGGAATAGAAAATCCTAAATTACAAAAAATCTGTAAGAGATAGGTATAGGGAACCCTAACACAGTTTTGTAGGGAATTAAAGTTAGAATAAAAATATGGTGATAAATACGAGGTGTTCCATTTAAAATAAGGAAGTTAATTGGCTTTAATGTTGGGCAAAATAGTAACTGAGTTTTTACACACCCAGTATAAATTTGTGATAATAACTTCGGTGGATTTTAAAGTTTGATGCTTTCAGTAAACCATCAAAACAATTGAAAAAAATTCCTTGAGTAAAACAGAAAGTTCTTTTGAATTTCGATCTACATTCTCACAAATAATGAAATATCTCGACAACAGGTGGAGTTAGGCATGGGGACTATAACAGTAAATGACCTTTATTTAGTCCACAGAATCGAAATATGCAATCATATATAGGGTATTGCAATTAAATTTTCATAACTTTGATGCGTAAAATTTTTATGGACCCCTCTGCATATTCGAAAATAATTTTAAAACGTGCTCCTAATGAACCTACACGATAATTAAAAAAAAGATTTCAAAAATATTTTACCATTTTTCGTATACAAACCGACGAAGCTTAGATGCCTCACCCTGTATATATATATATATATATATATATATATATATATATATATATATATATATATATATACCTATATTCCTTTTTTGCCAAAAATTTGCAATCGTACTATTTTAATGAAGCAGCAATACCTGTCGGACAATGGGTTAATGAAATATGCAACGCTTGCTTTCAGGTTAATACTATTATTGAAGGTTTAAAGTTGCGTCACTAAGATGTAAAAATGATTAATTGCGGCGAGTCGGGCCACGATGAAAAGATATCTTTGTTTCTGAGAAACTCGAGACCCGTAAATATAAGCTTGTTACAGACGAACGCATATTTTTAAAATTGAGATGTCGTGCAATAATTATCATGAACCTGTTCCAACACAAGTTAGTGTTTCTTGGTTTTTTTTTTATTACTTTTGAAAGACTGGGATGGTTTTTCTGGAGTAGATATAGTTATGTTTGGATAGGGAGGGAGGGCAGTTACAACGAGCTTTTCAATCGAGTCAGATCAATTTTGGGTTAAAAAATCCCTTCATTGTAAACAGTTTGTCTTTAAAATAATTCTTGTGTACATTTTTCTTTTGAATTCGCCAACACTAAGTAAAGAACATATGAGATTTCGTAGATTAGGTCAACCAGAGAAGTCTGCTGTGGCTGACCATGCCTTGAATAATTTAAACCATGACATTCAATTTGCCAATATGGAAATATTGTCAAGACAAACTCATTATTATGTTCGTTTACAACGTGAAGCTATTGAAATATATAAACACCCTAATAATTTTAATAGACCAGAAGAAAATCTCCGTTAAATAGGTTTTGGCATCTTATAATTAAAAAAAGGCATAATGATACGTCTTAATTTTGATTTTAATTTAGACTTTTGGTATGTCTAGATTTTTTTTCCTAGACCTTGAAGCAAATGCTTTACCAGTTATATGTTAAATCACCACAGAACTATAATTTAACATAAGTAGTTGAAATTAAGATTAAAATAAAAATTACAAAAACTTGCACTTGCACTTATTGATAAAGATATCTCTTTGTTAGATTTAACTGGATTATTTTATTTGATGTCATGTTTATATTTGTGAATGCTTCTATCATTTTGAAATTGAAGTTTCTCACAACTTTACACTTACATTAAATTTTGTTAAATGTGTTTTTTGGCTGACATTTTTCACTGTTAGCCTCGACCATTAAGAGGGTGTTCCGATTCGTCATCTTTAAGACAGTTTAGCACTGTTTAATTTTTAATGACCTAGTTATTCTTTACTAAAATTTAAAATTTAATTCTATAGTTAGCTTTATACGTTTCTCAAACTGTTATATTAATAGCACGCTAATGTTTATGTTCTAATTTTTCAACTTTGACAAAATTGTTAACAACATCTTTAACAATTTTAACAGATATTACTACTGACGAAGATAACTGTAAGTGTTATCGAAACGTTTAGATTGTATAATTTAATATACACCATTAAAAAACCCAAAAAAAAGATAAGTATTTTAATATGCGTGATAATGGTGAAAGTTTACATTTTCATAAATGTTTTTATTAGTTTCGCAAAAAAAAATCCCCTAATACAATCTATAATCTCAATATATAACATAATGTCAAATATTCATATACCTTTAATACGACGAGACGTGCACAATATTTGAAATTTTTACCTCCGCATGACGTAATACGCAGACTGGACGAGTTTTGAAACAACCATCGATCATATCTTTCTATTAATTGTATCATGGTGTGTAATGGTAAACAAAATGAGTAAGTCTTGTATAATATATCACAACTAAAATTAAAAGATTCAAACAAGAATTTATTCAAAGAGGTCAACAGAGGTGCGGTAATAAGAAAGAACTAACGATACGCTTGAAAAACTGTTTAAACTCTAGTTATTTGACGATTAATTCTGGTACTAGGAATGATTCCGCTAGCAATACATCAATTATTAGTGAAAAATCATTCCTTTAATTGTTAAATAAAATCAAAACATTTAATGATAAACTGAAAATGGTAATGGTGAAAAATACTAAATTCAAAAACGAACGAAAACGTTTAATAGCCAATAAACCAATATATCTAGCACCGCTGTGCAACCCCATTATAAATCTAACTTAGATCCAAATTCTTCACTTAAAATAGGTGCTTCGTTAATAAAAAAAATTCTGGCATAAACGTAGGTGAAAAAATCATTGATAAAAATGGAAAACGTGAAAAAAATATACCTAAGTTAACACATTCAGTGCCCATAACGCTTATAAGCGTTTAGTTAGTTGTGCGCCGGTGCCTCTGACGCTTTGAAGCGTTTTAAACCGCAGGTTCTATTGATTCACCGAGCTGGTAGCGTAGTGGTGACACGACCTGCTTAGCATTCGGGAGGTAATGGGTTCGATTCCCGTTACCGTCTACCTTGTATGAGGTTTTTTCAGGGGGTTTTCCTCATACACATGTAGCGGCATGGTCACTGCGTATATGCACACCATGTGCGGCTACTTAGGCGAATGCTGGGGTAGTATTTTCCCCTCAGAACCCTAACTCCGTTCCTTCCGATCCTATCCTGACCACACCCATCCTTAATCCCACCATGCATATATACGTAATGTATGTATGTATGCTGGGAATCCATGATTGTGGCTGAAGGAGCTTGGAAAGCTCGAGCAGCCCGCCCTCCCCTTGGGGAGGGAATGAAATACGTGGCCTTTTCCTTTTTTTCTATTGATTCAGTTGCGTAGGCACGCAGTTAAGTGTAGTTAGAGAACGTGGGCACCTTACTAAAGATATTTTTAAATGTAAATAACGTGCGGTTTTTAGCTGTTGAAGTTTTTAATCCTATATAACAATGGAAAGTGGTAGTGATAGTGCAGGCCCCTCACAAGCTAAAAAAAGACGTTTTTCGAAATATCATATATTTATAGAGGCCGAGTTGCTAGAAATAATAGAAGATAGTGATTGGGATGATGACGAAATCGATGATAAATTATCTTCGGCTGTGGAGTCGGATCGGATGCAGGGGATGAGTGCCCGCAGGAAAATAATGTTGAAGACAACATTTTAGTAGATGATGTTGTAGAAACAATTGACTGGCAAGTCGATCCCGTAGATATGCATGTTAGAGTTTTCAGGTAACGAAAGTTTACTGGTTTTCCTTCCGAAAGTACACCCATTGCCTTCTTTCGTCTTTTACTAACGGATGAATTTGTGCAATTATTAGTACGCGAAACTAATGCAAATGCTTAAAATATATTTCTCTCAGCGTCAACAAAACCACAGTCGAGAATAACTTTATGGAAAGAGCTCACATTTAACCAACTTGAACTGAAACTCCAAGAAAACTTGAAGAGAGAAGATATATACTGGAGACCATCAATTACACCAAGAGAACATTTGGCGGTAAGTTTGAGGTAAGTGGGCATTAAAAAAATAACGTAGGTTTACTTAAAATATTTATTTATTTAACACAGACATATTAAGAGATTGTTGTAATTATTGGCCTGCTAAAGTTACGTGATCTAAAGACAAGGCGGCTAACAGGTAGGGGAGGGGGCAAATTCGCAGCAGATCGCTAAAAAGAACCAAGGTCAAGAAATAATATGTAGTATGTCTAGGGAAGAGTAAACAAGTCGTTTGGAGACATTGTAATAATTTTCAGAAAATTTCAAAATAAATAATTTAAAAAGTTAAAGTTTTTCTATTCTTTTGCGATATTTTCAATTTTCCTAAACGACCTGAGATATCGCCTCAAGACCAGTTTTATTCCATTTCTTGAACAAAATCATGAAGATTGCTTCACATTCCTATATTGGTTGACACAATAATTAGCTAACTATAGTAACTAAGAGTGTAGCAGAAAATTAATTTGTTGCTAAAAAACAATATTGAAGTTTTATAAATTTTTGCCGGCGGGGGTTAGAGGGCCGGAATTTTTTTGCCCGGCGTGGCTGTTGGCGGCAAGAATAGTATCTATTAGAATTGATAATCTGAACGTTCAGTAGTTTCATCTGCGGTTGTAATATTTGAAGGTGTTGAGAGTGAAGGCAACATTGAGTAATTCGGTATTGTAATATGTGGATGCATTGAGGATGATGACGATTGTGCTGAAGCTAAAACTTATTTTCTTCCAAATTTCATTGTTTACTTTATGTAAGTCAACAGAACTATTCCCCCACGGAATTTGGACCGCGAAAGTTTACAACTGTCATCACCTTGGGAATGTATTTTTCTTAGGAAATCATAGTTCTTTTAGTTTCGTAAGAAACCTTCTTTTTCGTTAGAGAACTTTGAAGAATATAAAATTAATGTTTTGTTTTAGGTATCTTGCTACTGGAGATACCTTCAAGACGATATCTTTTAGCTAAAGATTGGGAAAATCAACAGTTGCTTTTCACAATACCTGCAGCGCTATAGTGGAGATACCTTTACACCAAGTGATGCCAATGCCATTAGCTGATGAATATTGGGAAAAGTGGCAGTTTCCTAACTGTATTGGGGCTTCTGATAGGAAACATGTAGTAATACATGCTCCAAAATTGTCGGAATTCTCTTCTGGAATTATAAAAAAACTTACTCCATCGTGATTCTGGCTCTTGTTCATCCGTATTAAAATTTCATTTTAGTAGATGTAGGAGCCTATGGAAGAAACTCAGATGGTGATGGTGGTGTTCTTTCTAATTCTAACTTTGGAAAAGCACTACACAGTAAACTTAATATCCCGAAAAAAATCCTTACCTGGGACAGATATTGAACTTCCAATGGTTATAGTGGCCGACGAAGCTTTCCCTCTCACACATCATGAGACCGTTTCCCGGAAGAGACTTGACTGATGATAAGAACATTTTTAATTGCCGGTTAAGCAGGACAAGAAGGTTATCTGAAAATGCATTTGTCATTTTGATGCAAAAATTTCGAATTTTTAGAAGAGTACTTCAAGGCTCACCTGGTAACATAACAAATGCTGTTCTCGCAGCATGTATCTTACATAACTTTATTTGAAAGAGGGAAGGCTATAGTGTGCCTCAACAAAGTGAAAGAAGTGATACGGCACAAGACAGTCCATCTAATCTCCAGATATTACCACGCCGTCGTGGTAGAACGACAGAAGAAGAATTTGCTGTGCGAGAGTATTTCAAAGATTTCTTTAATTCCCCAGTAGGTAGTGTTGAAAAATATAACACTTTTGGTACATAATAGTTTTATTTTTATATTAATTTTCATGGGGTTAATTTAATATTGAATTCCGTTTTAAATACCTCCATTCTATTGCATTGTGCAACTTGAAGTATGGGGTCCACCAGAGAAGCGGTAAATTTTGAAGTACCCAATTTTTTTCAGAAAGTGTTTATTATCAAAACTTTTCTTTACAGGTTTGATTAGAGGAAAGTATGCCATTTTATGTTTTAAAAATAATTCCGCTCAAGTGAGAGCCATTTTTGTGTAAACACTCTTCTAATCTAGATTGAAAATTTTCCATTACTCGGCGGAGCAGGACACGTTGAATTCGCTCAATTTCTTGTGTAATGTTTATTGCTAATTCCCGTAAGGGTAGTTAGTTGTCTATTACTGCATAACCTGCTCTTTAGAAATCCCCAAAGGAAAAAATCACATGCTGAAAGATCAGGGGATCTTGCGGGCCACGAAATGTTACCATGCTAGGAAATGCGTCGGCCCGGGAAAAGTTTCCTTAAAGCAGTCATAGACACCCGAGCAGTATGACTTGTAGCCCCATCCTGCTGAAAATAATTGATGTCCGGAAACATAGGCAACTCTTCCGTCACAAATTTTCTGAACATGTGTGTGTAGCGGTCTGTCGTAACAGTTGTGGTGTTTCCTCTATCGTCTTGGACAAAAACGGTCCAATAATACCAGATGATGAAATTGCACACAGAACTGTAAGTTTCGGATTATGTAATGGCTTTTGGTATATCTCTCCTGGGTTTTCGTCATTCCAATAGCGACGATTCTGCTTGTTTACATATCCGTTTAAATGTAAATGTGCTTCATCTGACATAAACATGTGGTGAGTAAAGTTTTCATCATCATGTACACGTCACAATATTTATTTCTTCGCTGAAAATCCTGCGAGAATCATATCACCATTGGACGGCTTGAATTTTGTAAAGGGGAAAATTCGTGGTAACGATGTGTCGCTAATATTTAGTGCAGAAGCATGTTTCACTGCAGAACGCAGTGGACTATGTGTTAATGCTACTTGCACTCTATCAGTGTTTTCCTCTGTTCTTACAGATATTATTACCCCTTTATGCTTCAAGTTTAATGTGGAGCCAGTTTCTTCAAACTTTCTTACCCACTGTATAATTGCATGAGCGGACGGCACACTTCCATGTGGTGGACCATTGAAATTATTACGAAAAATCATTGTACCGAAGTCACACTCACCATTTTTATAAAACGATTTTACGCAAAACGCACGCTGAACACCTGACCACTTCTCCATGTTGGTGTTTAAATGTCAGTAACTGTCAAACAATAACAACAAATCATAATTAAGAGTCATGGAAACATTGACTTTTGGCAAAAAAGAATTTGGCCGCAAAATCTCTTGATCTTTCGGCATGCGATTTTTTTTGCGGATTTGTGAAGAGCGGGGTATAGAGTAACAGAGCACAAACCTTACCGGAATTAGCATCGAACATCAAACAAGAAATTGAGCGAATTCAATCTGCCCTGCTCCGTCGCATAACCGAAAATTTTCATTCTAAGTTAGAAGAGTGTTTACAAAGAGATGGTTCCCATTTGAGCGGAATTATGTTTAAGACATGAAATGGTATACTTTCCTCTACTCAAACCTGTAAAAAAAACTTTTGAAAATAAACATTTTCTGAAAAAATTGGGTACTTCAGAATTTCCCGCTTCACTGGCGGACCCCGTATATACTTTACTGTATTTTATTGATATTAACAAAATATAACATTTAAAGACAAATATACATCTATGGACTTACCTTCAGCAGCTAAGTTGGTTGGAATTATTTTCCACACTCGTTCTTTATAATCAACATTCCTATATTTTTCATTCGCACGACTGATCGTATATCACAGGAAAACTTTCTTATCTCTTCGATTAATCTTTCCACATTCATATTAATATTTATAATTAATAATATGCGATTTTATATTAATTGAATATTTATATAAAATTGAAACTTGTTCAATCTCGTACACCGCACCGTGGCCGTCAAACAGTAAACTGAACTAGTCGGGCACGATGTGGTGTTGTTGGTGGTGTGACGGTGCGGTAAGATGGGGACTAGCCGGTACTTTTCCATTGTCCAATTCTTCGCCGTATGACATCCATCACACGGTGCGGTCATGTGTGTCCCAGCCTTTACCAAGTGTTGGTGATAGTCATGTAAAATATTTTGGAACACTTATAAAATAATAATACTCAGTATGTATGAAAAATATTGCATATGTAGACCGAACGCTACATTAGAACAGGTTTTTAATGGAATCGTAGACTTTGCAAAACAATTCGCAATAAAAGACAATATTTTTGATAGGAGGTGTAAGTAACGCAATCAAAGATGTAAAACCAGTTTTAAAATTATTTGAATTAAAAACAACACTGCGACTCAATAAGTAATAATTGAAACAATTCCGTATTGGAAAAATAAAACCATCTTAAACAATTTAATCTATGAATATAATACTAAAATATATGGGAGTCTAATCTATAATACCCAAAATATAACCCTCGTAGACATTTCTTCTCTTATAAATTATGGTGATTTTACAAAATATGGATTGCATATCCGTTCGTCATTGCAGCAAAATGAAGATTTAAATTATTTAAAAAGACGTTTAAAAACGTTATACAGAATACCACAAATAAATTTTTACGAAAAAATAACGTAGAAGTAATTCCAGCCTATAGTGCAGAGGCGTCCTCAATAACTACAGAATCGCAAAATTCTGGAAGCAGTGTTTAACAAAACATTCGATTTTTGAATCGGAACCAGATCCCGTAGTTTAAATTATAATATAGCAGGATCCTTTTGTCGCAGGAACCATTTACACGGTGGGGTGGTAATTTTTGGAAAAAATCATATTTCATGTTTATCTGTACTTTAAATTAATAATATGTCTTTGGAATTAGATGTATGTGCAAATAAGTGGAGATTTTAATGTAAATTTAAACTTGAATACAAAAACATGTAAGGATCTTAATGACTTGTTTAGGAGTTATAGCTTTGTTCAAACTATTTAAGAAAACATTAGACTAAATAATTGCTTGGATAATGTTTTCGTACATATTCCCTTGCAGTCTTTGAGTGCTAACGTAATAAATCCATTTTTATCAGACCATTTGGCACAAGTTGTAGTTAATTTATGCAATGCATCAAAAATAACCAAGATAAAATGTAGACCGATTTTTTTTGTTAGTATACTCATACTTATGGTTAGTATTTACTTATCTATAGCTTATATATCTTACTCGTAGACTGTTCAGGAGTCCTTCTCCTATTCAGCCCTGATCAATCCATGTTTGTTGATGTTGCGATGTTTTGTGTTATTGTATAGTTTACAATCATGCTTATTTTTGGTGTAAAAAAAAAAGAAAAAAGGTTTATTTATTTAATATTTAATAATGCGTTAATTGGCTTAAATGTGTATTGTTAAGTGGGGTGTAGAGTGATTAGTGTGATTATTAGATTCGTCGTCCGGTTTCTTGCTGGGTCGTCATCGAATAGACGGAGGGATGCGGAGGGTATATGGGATGTTGTTCAGGGAATCTTCTATCTCCTCGGGGAGGTCGTCGAGGAGTTGTGTAAGGATCGCGGGGGATATTTGAATTTTAATATAGGTTTTCTTCGTGGGAATTGGGGAAAACGGTAGTTGTAGGATGTGGTAAGGATCTCTTTGGTAGGGATAGTGTTGCCGAAGATTCTATTATGTGCAAAGTTTTTCTGTAGTTGTTTGGATTCTGTGTGTGATGGTTGGTATGTTTGTGTGTTGTGTTGTGAGGTCGCTAGGGTACCTGAGGTAACCTGAGGGGATATAGGAAAGGTGATTGGGGTTTATATTGGTATATATTGGTGATCGGAAATCCATAACAGGGCGGATGTATGTTTTATCAGGGTGTAGAAGTGTTTTGGGGTGGTAACCTCTGATTCTACCCCGGAGGGCGCCCAGTACGTTTGCGCGGTTCCTAATCCTATTGAGTGTTTTTTAACATCGGGGAGCCAATTCAGGGTTCTAGTAAAGAGGATTCCTAGGTAGGTGATTTCATCTTGAAGTGGGAGTCTTTCTTGATTTAGGGTGAGAGCAGTTGGAGAAGTTCCGCAGGGTTTTCGATATGAGGCGGGAGGCCGCTTCGCTGTTTCGATTAACCGCCCAGAAGGTGGTGTTATCCGCAAACTGCGCAACGACTACTCCGGATAGCTACATTTTCTAATATCAGATACCCGACATTAGGAATAATACAAAACACTTTCAATTCCAGGTTTTCAAGATGTTAAAACTCGAGAAAGAAACTAAACCAAATCAAAAACAATTATTTGGGGTGTTTCAGCAGTTAAAAATAAAGAGATGGGATACTTGCTAGCCACGAAAACATTTAATATCCCAAAAAGTACCTTAAAAGATTATCTAAAGAATAAAACTAAAATACCTGAAGAACTTGTAAAAACGAAGTTAGGCTAAAAAGTGTTACCCGAAGACGTTGAACGTGATTTAGTTAGACGCGTTTTTTTCGAAAAATAAGGAGGCAGGTTACAAATGGATGCATCATTTTTAAAAAGACATCCCCAGTTAATATTCAGAAAACTACAAGGGTTATCTACTGCTCGAATTAAAAAAAGAGGAATTTTTCTTTTGATACACATTTTCCGAGATCATGACTGCTATTCATCAACAATCTGAAAATGATGACATATTTTCAAGCTCATTTGAAGCAAACGAAAGACACGTAACTCCTCCTCGAGATGCTAACGTAGCCAACTTAGCTCAACAACCGTCTTGCAATGGCATATCGAAACCAATAACCAGCGGACTCATTTTACAAGCGCAGCGAGAGCGAGAAAAAGTACAAACGAGGTTGGTACACCACATAAAGATAGTCTAGAAGAAAGGTTGACTGAATGTGAGCAAAAGCAAATAGTCAGCAAAAAAAAAAACGTAAATTGAACATCGATGACAAAGCAGCTCCGTTTTAAACCCAATAAACAAGAAAAATGCTCTTCCTAAGAGAAAAAATATTGGAAACCATCTGTGATTCATCTGAAGACGGCGACTTGGTTTTAGATGATGATTCTAACATGGATTGTGACATCGAAGAAGACGAAGCAGAATGAATCTTCTGCAGTCGATCATTCTCCGAAGATAATTAATGCAGGTGAACAATGGATTTAGTGTTATAAAGCCCATTGTGAGTCTTCAAGTGCAGACAAGACGCATATTTTGGCGATTTTTGCCTCGACGGGTGATCCGACAATTACATTCCACATATGAGATACCATATCCGATATTAGGAACAGATCGTTTTATGGTTAAAAATGTTTAGTTTTTTAAATAATGTTTGTTCAATGCGCTTTTGTAATGTTTAAATTAGCATTTTTTATTTCAATATATTTTTTATTACATTCTATACTTTCCTTTACCATAGAAAATGTTAAAAGTTGTTGTCCGATATCAACGAAATAAATGTTTAAAAAAAAGTATCGGAAATTAGGCCACTTCACTCTACAAACATTATTATTTTATACCTATTTTACAAATTTTGATGTATTTACACTTTTTGATACGCCCCTGAACTCGAAAAAAATGTTTTTTCAGATATGCCGTTGTCTGTTTATTTTAACAATAAATTGAGTAATTTATAAGTGTATAACAGTATGACGTAATAAGTGACGTATTCTGGTAACATTTATCTATAAACTTCAGGACAAACAAATGTTGCAGAAGAAGAAATGCAAAAAGTAGTTTTTTTTTTATTTTACAAGAAAATGAAAATTGCACCACCATCATTCATTATTTTATAACTGTAATAAATAAAACAGGTAAGAAAGGCCAAATTCTTGTAAAACTTATCTTTCTCTCTTATAATGCAAATAACAGACAACTCTCGCCAAGAAAGAGTCGCAACGCGTCTTAGTTTATGAATCTAGGTATCCAAGCAGTTTACACTTTTATAGCACCATCTCATATGAAAGTGCCTTTCAAACAAGGTTACTAACACACCTCAAGTGGATTTTACACAATCGACATATGTAATTGGATAGTTTCAGGCAATGAAATTAAAAAATCTATAGATACTCGCTTGTATTGTCCGCCATTACATATTAATTTAATTATAATTTGACTAACGGCGTACTTTAGAACATAACCTCTCAGTTTCTGTTAACTGTTTTTTTCGCTTTTCCCACCTATTTCCTACACATTTTCATAAAAGTTTTTTTCAGAACTCTTCCCTTTGTGTCTGCGAAAGGTCGAAACTTGCACACCCAAGAACAGCAGTTTGTGTTAAATTCACTGCAATATTATGAAAAGGGGAAAGAAAATGGGGGTCCTTAATATTACTATCTTGCATTGAAGATTTAGGTAATATATTTATTTCATTATTATAATAGTAAACTTACAGGGTGTGGCAAATGCCTGTGCCTACAGAATATCAAGTATCGCAGTATATCTAACCCAATTCTATCCAGTCTACTAGTTACATCTCCTTTGGGCAGTTGTAAATTTTAGTCCTTAACTAAAGCAAACAGTAAAAACGTTGGCCCATTGGCTCCATTTCCCCCCATGACATCTTTTGACGGATCTGTAGTTGCTGCTTCTGAAGACAAAGACAATCTTTTGTGGATGTATTTGCATCAAATTCGTGTCTCTCCATTCGATCTCTATGCGTACTGGAGAATATTTCCTTCAATCATGGAAGTTAGCAAATGTTCAATATATCCCTCCCCCCTACAAAAAAAACAAGTTAATTGCTATCACTTGTATGTATGTGGTCTAATGTCATACAAGACCTAAGTTTGGAACAATACAATCGATTATTCCGGTGAAACAGTTGTACTCGCATTAGGTATCTCAAAGGCATTTGACCAAGTTTGGCATATGTTTCCTTGCCAAACCCACCTCCTTATGGTTAATGATATGCCCGTTAACTGGGTTTCGAGTTTCCTTGATAAAAGACGAATACGTATCATAGTTCGTTTATCCTTTACAAAAGAAGTTGGCATTAACGTGAGCATGCTACAGGGATCAATTATGGCTTCTACATTTTTTCTGCTCTATATAAATGATCTTGTTTCTTCAACGACTAACCCGATCCATTGGTTTACTGACGCTCTCGATATCATTGGTCGTGTTCAAAGAGCAATTAGGGTAGAGCGTAGAAGAATCGTTTCAATTCTTTCTGTGTACTATCGGTATTATATTGGCTATTGTGCTGCTGAGTTACATCCTTTGATATCATCTCAAGCAACCTTTGCTAGGAATACTTGGTTTGCTCATTCAGATCATCAATATTCAGTACAAATCTCCACCCTTTGTACCAAACGGGCACAATCCATATTCTTCTACACGGCTTCTGATATAAGAATGTTTAAGGTAGCCCTTCATAGGCATCTCTTGACAGTTCAATATCCCCCTATCCATCCATCTAAGTGTTCCTGTTATTACCTACATTTGAAATGCTTTTATTTACCAAAAAGCTTGTCACGGTTGGAGCTTTTAATGCTGAACTCCGTAATTCAAGCTTTATTAAATGACAAAACAAAACAATTTATGCCAAACAGACGTTTAAAACTTCATGTCAGATAGAGGTTAATGGACATCTAGATGCTAACTTAAACAAATACCAAAGCCGCCCGCTTCTATAAAAATATCGATAATACAGTTTAAGCATTTTCAATCATATTTATTTAATTTTACACTTATTTCGCTTAATATTAAGAATAGTTATGTAAAATTAAAGTTTCTTTAAAAAATATGTCTATACATTTTCTTATAAAATTAATTATTATTCAGACATTGAACAATTTTGAACTAAGACTTAAATTCTACCTTAGATATTTTTTTGTTGCTAAATTACGCGTTGAAACAATAAAAAGCCGCTCCTAATAAACCCCCCTCTCCGTCGCTTAATATCTCCCAAAATCTAATTAGCTCCAGGAGAAATGAGAACAAGCTTAAATACAAAATTTTAAGTACGCACGAGTTTTCGTTCTGGAGTTATCGTGGGTATTAACATGCTACACACACACACACACTCACGCGCACGCACGCACACACAAACTGTTTGTGATCTAATTATGTGCAACAACCAGAAGAAACTATAAAGTAGTAGTATAAATGTGAAGAAATGTTGGACATTACAGCTGGATATTAATGTGGGGAACTGTTCTGACAGTGCCTATCCGGACAGTAACTAAAAATTTGCTACTGCAAGTTTATTTTGTTACAAAATTACCGTGCACTTGAAAAGGAGGTGTTCACTTCTGTAATATAATTATTCTGTACGATTATTGAACTCTAAATATACCATGCCATTATATTTCAAACTGGTTGTTCATTGGGCGTAATACAGATCATCACGTACTGTCTGTTTAACTACCATTTAATAAGGAAACGAAAGAGAAAAACCTAAATATACCTCGATAATACCATATATACAGGGTATCTGAGACAAAATACGAAGGATAGGCAGCAAACACAAGAAACGCACTGCCTTCAAATCGACCAGAACGCTCAGGGGAACACTAACCAAAATCAAACCACACAATGAAGATCAGAATTCCAAAATTGTGGTTACAACCTACCCTGCGAATGCAACAGAGCGCTATAATTGAAACTTCATATATAAACTAAACAAAAGTATGGCTTTTACAGCACATTTAGTAATACTCAAACTAATAATGACAAACGAGTTATAGCACAGTTCTTTTTAAAATATAATGAGTTTATAAAATAAATATAATGAAGCTGTACCAACTGTTCGAAAGTTCAGTGTTCAGATAGTGTTACCTATAAATTCTATAATGTTAATCTTACATAATATTGCACACATAAATATTCTCTATTACATAAACATGCTGCAATTCGTATTTTGTTGAATATCACACCATAAATTATAACCATTAAAAATCATTAGGGTTAAATATCTATCAGAACCCTATTTATTGCTCACCATTGACAGTAATATGTTAATTATAACGAACCATTTTCTTCAATTTTCACAAAATAAACATTTTCTTTAACGGTGTTTATTTTACACAATAAACAGTATTCATTGAGATAATTAAAATATAATTAAAATACCTAAACGGTGTATTTTTAGACTTGTATTTAATATTTATATTTTATATAAAATGTAAATATAAAAATACATCATTTAAAAACCCAAAAGTTAAGTATTTTAATTATTACGGAAATAATTTAAACCCGTCTTTTAATATTAAATCATAAGTGTTGGCGCAGCTATATTTTTTACGGCGAGGATAATACATTTTGTACATTCGGAGCGATAAACTGACCAATTAAATACATTTAATTTTTCAGATATTTCGGTATTTTACTTTAAACGAAAACTCCCAATATATTTCGTGTTGAATTAACACTTCATGAGGGCAACTAAAAACAAAATTTATAAGTTAACGACGCGTGCGTTTTTATTCTCACCGGTGAGCTCATCGATTACGTAGAAATTCGGGTTGACTGTTTTTAATTTCCCCAATGAAACTTTGATGGATTTCATCGGTCCGTTTCTATTCTCATCTGTTATTTATCGGTGAAAGTACGATTAGCTTCATTTACGGTGAATTGGTGGGTTTTTGTAAAAAGTTATCCTTAGTTAACTTGGAATCTGACGGAGGATGTGTATTCATCTGCACAATCTATACTAAAAGAATAAGAAAAGATATTTGATTTGAAAGTATCAAAAAGATGGAGAAAACAGTTTGAACAAAAAGAAAGGGACGAAGAAAATTACTCAAATTAATTGCTTGCCTTACATTGACTTTCCTGGCAATAATTAAAACACTAGAATTTATTTACAAGTCTGATATTTAATTACTCGCAAACCTCAAATCTGATCAAACGAATTGACAGTCTAGTGGTAGGGACGTTGTGCTATTTGAATTACATAGGCAGGATGAGGTGTTGCATCATGTGGGCAGGTAAAAAAATGAAACTACTCAAATTAAATTGTTATCAGTTTTGTTATCAACGAATAAGTTAAAAGTAAATTTGTAATTAAAATTAATAATAACTTTTAATTACTCAAATTAAAATTAACGAGCTTTGCGCAATGGTGGTTCAGCCCGTTAATGTACTATTGTGCGAAAGAACCACGAATAAAACCCACTTTATTCATAAATAAGTAATCGCACAAGTACATTAATAAATCAAATAACACAAAAAAACAATGAAAGGGTTAAATATACAACAAAACACCATTAAATCAGGTTAAAGTGCGTACAAAATTATAACATTAAGAGAAAAATTAATAAAAATCAGTTTAGCTACACATAAACACAATAAAAAAAAAACCATGTAGTCACACCCACAATGTGTCATAAATCATCAGGATAAAAATCGTAATACTAAACATGTGCCCTTTAAAACCAATCATGCCGGTCGTAAGTAAGCACATGAAACAATAAGGCAAATTACGGTACATATAAAATACAACAGTAAAATTGCACAGGTGATAATAAGGTAAAGGCAAGGACAAAATAAAATAGACAAGGAATTTACACGTATTGTTTAGTGACTACTAAAGCACAAAATATATACGTACAGTTACAATAAATTACATATAAAGAGAAATTAGTTCACATGCAAACAATTCTACTTAACAAACTGACACAAAAAAACTCATTAAACAAAGCCTTACAAGGGTAACTTATAAATAGATCATAACATCGTGACCGATGTATAAGTTTTAGTGCGTTAGAAAAATACAGCGCCCTTTTCTGAGGTTACACATTCATCAATACAACAAAAACAATAAAAATAAAATTCGAGGTGTTTAATGGTCATCTGGAACCGGGAGTATGTAACCACTTGGCAATTGCCCATTACAATTAATAACCAAGGGTTATCCTGCACCCGTTCTCCAGGCCCACCTCTACACAAATATAAATATAAACAACAAACAACAATGATAATTCACACAAATACAAGAGTGAGGGAGCCCTGTACTGTCTTTTATTTTAGCAGCTTTCAGCTTAATGAGCCCGCGTGCGAATGAGACACCTTTGCAAGGCAATGTTCGATTTTTAATACGTTATATAGACTTGTAGAATTATTTGCTGCCAGCCTTAATTTATATAAAAATACCTACTTACACTTGAATTCCTTTAAGTGATCACAGACACAAATCATTAACATACGCAGTTTAACTTCAAAAAGGGTGACTTATTTACACATTAATATTTAAAAAACACATTAAAACTAACACTCGAAAGAAAAGATAAATTAGCGTTGGCTAATTCAAAAAAAATGTACACGCGAGAATTATTTTAAAGACAAACTGTTTACAATGAAGGTATTTAATTAACCCTATCGATCTGGTTCCATCGATACTATACCTCTAACTGTCACTAACTTTTTCTCGATTTCAAACTAACTACATTTATTCCCGCAATCAACGCCCATGTTTCAAAAGTAATAAAAAAAACAAAAAATTATTGTTTGAACAGTTTCATATTAATTATTGAACATCTTAATTTTAAAAACATGCATTCGTCCGAACAAGCGCTACATTTAGATTTCAAATTTCAACGTACCCAACAAAGACGTCTTTGATTGCACTGTGTACCGACGTAATTAATTACTAACTAGTGACATTTTTACATCAAGAATTTCCAATAATTCGTTACGTCCCTTCAGTAAAGCAGCTTTTAAGCGTACACCTGCTAGTCAAACCTCAAACACATGTTTTTCAACCCTTAGTCAAATATTAGTTACAAAAATAAAATATCTCGAAAACCATGCTCAGATAACGACTTAATATTTAATAAAATATGTTAAACCTCAATAATTAACTTTCCTATCGCAGTAACAATTTCCATTTAAAAAAATGTTTGTTGCAATAATAAAATTTTCGCGATTCGCTACCTACAAATAGAAAATCTCTTTTTAAGCCTAAATTTGTCTGAATTCTTAATATTTATTCCTCATTCACTGTCACTACTGTCAAAGAACCATCGAACTGTTTTTCATAGTTGGAATTCACCAGATTTTATGGCTGCATTTTGATAACGTTGTGCTCACCGAAGCTCATCAGTGATGAAATCCATCATAAAAATTCGATGAGAATAGAAACGCACGTATGTTATTAAATAAACTAAAAATAACTAACAATATTAAATGGCATAGAATCAAAATAGAAGCTAACACTAGAAACAATTTTCATGTCACTAATGACTGAATTACAATAAAAGTAATAGATCTGATAATAAACTTACTAACTAAACATTTATCAAGAAAACTAGAATTTGAATATAAATGTTAAACTTAACAATCAATAATAATAATATAATATAATAATAATTATACCCTTAAATATTGTTATACTCCGTTTACCGAACAGAAATAGTTAAGCGCCTCCCCAAAAATTCCCGCAATATTTAAATGCAATGTTGTTATTGGTCGCACTTTGAAAACCCGGAACACAAGCAATTACTTGCGTTCAACTGTTGTAGTTGGTGTACCTAACAGAACAGAGGTCTCGAATTCGGTTTTATTCAATATCATACAGTTTAACTGTTTTATGTTCTCTGTTTTTTAGAATAAAGTGTGTTTTGTAACCGTATCTTATTCTAAACGTAGTATATAACCCCATCGTCCTTATAAAAGGATGCCCTATTTTGACCTAATCCAAAACTTCAAATATTTTTAAACTATGTTTTTCTATTTTGCATTCATAATGCTTCTATACGATATGCGAGTGACGTCATTTGCGTATCGAAATGTGGCTAATTACGATATGCAAACAGTATTGTTATCAGATTGGTAACACTAAAAATTTCGTAAATATCAATGTAAACACTTAACATAACGTAACCCTTTAGTTGTTTAATACAAAGTGGTACCCATTTGTTGCAACTGCCACCTATTATTTTCTATTTGAAGCTATAGAGGGATGTTTTACAATTAGTCTATTGTGTAGTATAGTCATGGGAATAAAAAATCGATGTGTCTATTCACCGGTACCGTACCGGTGACTAAGAAGCTATTTACCGCTACCGTACCGGTCTTCTTTATTCGTAGTAGCGATCTTTTGAAGAAAACTACGAATTTTTTTTGTCGGTAGAGTTTAATTAAATTTATGGTTTACTACTCTCGATATCTCACTAACTTTGTAATTTGCGTCACGAATATCAACGATGACTTCTTTTTCCTTATCATTAATTTCTGCGTTATTATAAGCGGCTTCACTTATTTCGTGACAATGATCAAGATTAATAGATGTTATTTTAACAATGCTCGAATTAACCAGTTTTTAACATGTGATTTTTGCCTTACAGCCTAAATAATTGTATCGTAGATTCAAACGCCGACCTGTGCTCTTTGATTCTCGCTGAAACTCCATGCCTACATAGAATAGTAACCGGTTTTTTGTTATTAGTTTCAACAACAAATGGTTGGTAGTTTTCACTACAAAGACTTCCAAATTTATTCAAAAACCCTGTATAAGTTTCAAAATTTTTCCCCACTTCACAAAAAGTAGCAATAATTTTGCAGCCTCGCAATAAATAAAGCTCATAATCGTTTTGGTATTTATTTATATTAATACAGTCCACTTATTTTTTTCTTAGTTTTTTAACACAAATGAGCATAGTGCATTCAGAAAAATTGATTTCTAGCAGGGTAGAGTACCGGTGAATAGCTTCTTATTCACCGGTGCGGTACCGGTGAATAGCTTCTTAGTCATCGGTACGGTACGCGTGAATAGACACATTAATAAAAAATACGGTTATGGTACAAAATGTTAACAATTTGCACATACATCGAAGGGTTTTGTGAAACCCAAAATGTATTTATCATGTATTTGGACTTCAAGTAAGATTATGAGGTATCTCTGTTAAATGTGTTATCATTCCTTCTTTGCAGGATACTTTGACAATACATATATTAAACAAGCTGTTTCGAAATTAAGCAAGTGAACAATGCATTTATCTATCCGCACACCCCGATATTCTCAACACTGAAACAAATGCACACAATCTTTTATTCAATTGAAAAAATGTAGTACCATTTGTGTATACAAACAGTTCCTTTCAGAATTGGAAATACTCCCTATGGCAAGCTCGAACACATTAATGAAATCATATGTCTATGAACTTACTAGAAATGTATGCTAATTAGTAATTACGTAATTACTAATCTATAAACGTGAAGAAAGTGACTAACGCAGCGTTAACGCAGCGAAACGTTGCAAAATTAGAGCTACGGGAATTGATGTGTTCCAATAAATGCTTCAAATAACAGTTTCAATGTCAAAATGGTAAAGCTCGTTTGATCTAGTGGTTGCGGTCGCCTCGCCTTACAGTAGTTTTGTTTATCTAATCTACTTTTGTTGGGTTACAGTAGTTTTGTTTATCTAAACTAGATAAAATGCGCGAACAGATGATCAATTCATAACGGCGTGTATTGCGCATGCGCACACATTCGCGTAACTCTAATTTTGCAACGTTCCACTACGTTAACGTTAGTCTCTTTGAAACCTGAAAAGTAACCTAACCTAATCATTATTTTGATGTTAGAATGTACAATTGTTGTACACTTTTACAGTTAGTTACATTTGAAGAATCTTGAGCATCTATTTTAATTTCAGGTAGGCATTGACCTATAATACTCTGTTCTATGTTTTCTTGAGTTGCACTAGCATAGGTGTTTGACGATGTCATACTTGAACGGGCAGAAAGCATATTAGCCACTAACTTTTCGGCTTTCTGATGTGTCTATATAGCCTTCTGCAACAGTAGACGACTTCCAACCCCCGTCACGCTTAATTGTGGTCAAATCTCCACTACTGTTTGTCAATCGAGTCACACTAGAACGTCGTTCAATAAATTTCTTAAAATCATCATGTTCAATAATTTTGGATTTTTTTGGACATAGTCTTCAGACAATTTTTTGAGGAGCACTTTCAATTTTAGATATTTGGTAATATCGACACTCTGTTTAATGTTTAGGAATGATGTTATCATTGAATATGTTGACCATAATGACGAAGAACTTTTCTTTTTGCACGACATTTTGAAATAGGCGATTAGTACGTTTTGTGAAATGTTGAGTGCATTATTTTGTGCATACCATACTTCAAAATTCGAAAATTCCTTTTCGTATATTTTTCTTGATTTGTTTGGTAATAAATTGTCAATTGTACAACATAAACATAAAAGTAACAAAATTGACAACATTGTAATCAGTGATATCTGATAATTAAAATGCATTAATTATCTCATTTTAATGCAAAATAGACAAAACAGTATAAGAAACACGTTTCATAAGACGCTTCATCGCACTCGTCGTTTAAAAAACTCGTCGCTGCTCGGCTTGTTTTCTAAACTCCAACGCTATAAAAGCGTCTCTTATGAAATTCGTTTCTTAATATACTATTGTTACTTTATTTTATATAATTAAAAACAAAAAAAATAGTAGGTGACGAATCTTTGTTTATACCCAAGTGCACCTGTAATTTCCAAACTTTGCTTTACTGATTTGCAGTCTCTTGTACCTTCTTTAATATACTGACTTCCATAAAAATTGCAACACCTAGAATTTGTTGAACGATTTTATTGAACTTTTCGTCAACGATGTCTTTCATTAGAACAAACAAACGATTAAAATTTGAATAAAATCTAGCTAGTAGTTTTTTTTTGTTTTTTTCCTTTGCACTTAGTAACAATAAATTTGAAGAAATAAACCAATCAGTGTGTCATTAACCGTCAATTTTGCAAATTGTTTGTTCACAATTTCGTTCTGAGCTTGGGAACAATGCCAAGAGTACATCAACATGACGAGTCCCGATTCTGCTTGTGGACCCACAATGGTCGTAGGAGGGTCCGACGGATGCGTGGAGAACGTAAAAATCCAACATGTTTTGTGGAACGCAACACAGCCCTCACACAAGGAGTGATGATATGGGGTGCAATATGTTACGGTAGCAGATATTGCCAATGTGCTAGAACCCGTTGCGCTTCCAAATGTTCAGGGGCTGGAAAATCCCATTTTCCAACAGGATAATGCGCGCCCTCATACGGCAAGGGCCACAACACGTTTTTTGGAAGAAGCTAACATTGCCGTTTTCCCATGGCCTGCTCGGTCGCCTGATTTGTCGTCCATTGAACATGTATAGGATGAGGTCGGTAGGCGACTGAGTAATTTACCACACCCTCCAGATAACACGATCTCCGGGTACGGATTCAAGAAGCTTGGGTTGATATACCACAGGCAGCTGTAGATCACTTGATTGATAGCATGCCACGCCGTCTAAATGAGTGCATTACAAATCGTGGCGGAGCAACTCATTATTGAAAAAAAATTTTAGTCTTTGTTCTCTTGTTTTCAAATTTTAATCGTCTGTGTATTTATGTGTGCAATATTATAGGTAGCGGACCCCGAAAATTTTATTATTGTAATAAACGTTTGTCACATCGCCATTGTTCCCGCAATAGAAAAAATAATTAGTGGACTTTTAATATCGCCATGATACGTCATAATTTGCTAATGTTTTCGGAATATTTTATTTAATGTATTTTTATGTAAGAAATGTGGGAATGTTTGTAATTGATATTTGAGTAAAGGTTGAACAGAAAAAGGAAACATATATTAGGGTAGAGAAATAGGTGTTCTGCCGAAACTGGCATGACGAATTGTTGAAAATTTCTATACGCGCGCTCTTGATGTAAAAATATTGTAAATGTAATTAATTACTAACGATACACACTGCAATCAAAGACGTCTTTGTTTAGTACTTGGAAACTCGAGACCTAAATGTAGGGTTTGTTAAGGACGAATGCATATTTTTAAAATTAAGATGTCGTGTAATAATCAATATGAAACTGTTCCAACGTAAATTAATGTGTCTTGTTTTTTTATCACTTTTCAAAGACGGGGGTTGATTTTCGGGAGTAGACATGGTTAGTGGAAACCAGAGAGGAAGGCAGTTGCTGTTGAAATTTTGATTGAGCTGGACGATTTAATTTGTTTTAATTAGAAACTCCCATTGTAAACGGTTTGTCTTTAAAATATTTCTTGCGTGTACATTTTCTTTTGAATTAGCCAACACTAATTTGTCTTTTCTTTCGGGTGTTAGTTGTAATGTGTTTTTCAAATATTAATCTATAAATAACAGTCACCCTTTTTGAAGTTAAACCGCGTTTGTTAACGATTTGTGTCTGTGATTAATTAACTAATTAATTATATAAATTAAGGCTGGCAGCAAATAATTCTACAGACCTATAGAACCTATTAAAAATCGAGCATTGCCTTGCAAATGTATCTTATTCGCACGCGGGCTTAGTAAGATGAAATCTGCTAAAATAAAAGACAGTACAGGGTTCCCTCACTCTTGTATTTGTGTGAAGTAGCATTGTTGTTTGTTGTTTATATTTATATTTGTGTAGAGGTGGGCTGGCGAACGGAAACATAATACCGCTTGGTTATTAATTGTAAAAGGCAATTGCCAAGTGGGTACACACTCCCGGGTCCAGATAACCATCAAACACCTCGAATTTTATTTTTGTTTTTATTGTTGTATAGATGAATGTGGAACCTGAAAAAGAGGCGCTGTATTTTTTCTAACGCACTCAAACGTATATACCGGTCACAATGTTATGATCTATTTGTAACTTACCCTTGTAAGGCTTTGTTTTAATGAGTTTTGTTTTGTGTCTATTTGTTAAGTAGAATTGTTTACCTGCGAACTAATTTCTCTTTATGTGCAATTGACTGTAATTTTTCGTATGTATTTTGTGCTTTAGTAGTCACTAAACAATTGTATACGGGTAAATTCCTTGTCTATTTTCTTTTGTCCTCGCCTTGTGCAATTTTACTGTTGTTATATTTTACATGTACCGTAATTTGTCTTATTGTTTTACGTGCTTAATTACTTAAAGACCGGCATGATTGGTTTAAAGGGCCACAGATTTGGTATTACGAGTTTTATTCTGATTATTTATAACATGATTGTGGGTGTGACTATATGGTTTTTTTTTATTGTGTTTATGTGTAACTAAACTGCTGTTTATTTATTTTTCTCTTAATGCTATAATTTTGTACGCACTTTAACCTGATTTAATGGTGTTTTGTTACATATTTAACCCTTTTATTGTTTTTTTTGATTTATTAATGTACATGTGCAATTACTTATTTATGAATAAAATGGGTTTTATTGGTGGTTCTTTCCCACAATAGTATATTAACAAGCTGAACCACCGCTGCGAAAAGCTCGTTAATTTTAATTTGAGTAGTTTCATTGTTTACCTGCCCCTCATGATGCAACACTTACCTCATCTAGCCTATCTCAATTTAAATAGAACAACGTACCTACCACTACACGGCCACTTTGTTTGATCAGGTTTGCGAGTAATTAAATATCAGACTTGGTAAATAAATTCTAATGTTTTAATAATTACCAGGAAAGTCAAAGTAAGGCAACCAAATGATTTGAGTAATAGTAGCATTATGGTCAGCAAAGTCAAGATAAATCACTTAGCGATTGTTTTGTTCTTGAATGTGCATTATTGCAAATAAGTTCAAATTACACTTTTCAAGATAAGGTACCTGGGGGACGCTACAATATTATGTAACACTAACATTTACATATAATTGATAACGAAAAATAATCGAATTTATAGGTAACCCTATCCGAACTTCCAAACAGTTGCTACAGCTTCATTATATTTATGTTTATAAATTCATTATATTTTGAAAATAATTGTGTTATAACTCGTTTGTCGTTATTAGTTGAAGTATTACTAAATGTGCTGTTAAAGTCTTACTTTTGATGAGTTTATATATGAAGATTCAATTATGGCGATAAGAAAGATTTTCAAATTCTGAAAAATATGCGTTATCTTGTTACATACAATGCAACGAAAATGGCAATGAAACCATTGAACTGCATTTAAACAGCTACATAGGCGATTTCAGGTCCACAAGAAAATATCTTTTCACAGGCGGTAACCTAATAAAAATATATTAAGGTTAATTTGAGAAATTTGGATAATTTTGCACACTTAGAATAGTATACTATAAATCAACCTGGAGGTAAACAAAACTTAATGTTTCAACACGCGTGCAGGCTAATTCAATAGATTCCTATAGAAAGTTGGAAAATGATTTAGGAATGGCCAAAACCAGAATACAGAGAATATTAAGAAAACGTAAATAGAAACAATACAAACTTAAAGGCCTAAGACCAGGAGATGCAGACCGCAAGATGCATTTTTGTTGATGGTTTATAGACATGTGCACTGTAGACCAAAATTTTCCAAGAAATTTTATTTGATCCGACCAAACAGACTAGTAGTGGAATACTGAATAGAAATAATTTCAAATATTAGTCAAATGAAAATCGTCATATCACGTTTACACAGGGACGATTTGGATTCAATGTTTTATGTTTTATTTTAGTGCCAATAATCAAATTTTACGTTTTCTATTGGCGCGATTGAATAACATTATAATTCAAACAGGTTGGCGCTCCTATACACAATTATTGTATTTTACTTTCATTTCTAAACGAAAGTGATCGATATATTAACACAATGTTCTTATAAATTGGCCATACGGCCTGCTTCAGAGTAAGCGCCTTATTTTCTTTAGCCAGACTATGGGTACTACTTTCAAAATATTTGGCAGTAATATGTTTCAGGACATTCTGCAATAATTTTTTTTATTATTGAGATCCTAAAAACATTCTTGTTACGATAGTATTTCATTTTTAAAAAATTCATTTCTTTCCCTATCAAAAAGCAAACTAACATTTTAATCTAGCAGCGCATGAATGTTTTACACTCGATGTTATTTTTGTCCAAACATCAAGTAGCGGTAGACACAAAAGAAACAATTAAACTTTATTTTGTAATAAACATCTACTTTTTGAAACTCAAAATTAAAAATTTACATAAAATAAAAATTAGGCATTTACAAAAATAGCCCGAAATGACATAAATTGAAACGTCGTCCAATGGAGCCAATAGATCGAAGGATAATTTCCGGAGAAATTTCGTTTATGCAAATACGCATTCTCTCTTGCATATTTTCAATAGTTGTTGGTTCAATGATGTACACTTGGGATTTTACATACCCCGAGAGAAAAAAGTCCAGTGGTGACATATCAGGTGACCTAGGTGTCCAACCAACCGGTCCTCCACCACCAATCAAACGGTTCTCGTATCGATTATTTAAAAACTCCCTAACTGGAAGGCATCATGTGCTGGAGCGCCATCTTATCCAGTCCAGTGTGGATTTACACTATCGTAATAATGAATGTTATGTCTTACAACAACAGCATCATTTCGAAAACTTGCTTCGTCCGAAAATAAAACGTTAAAAAAGTTTCTATTTTGTCCTCTCTGTTGCAAACCCCATTGTGCAAAATTAATTCTTAATATAAAATCATTTTCGATTAATTCTTGGTGAAGAATCATTTTGAATGGGTGAATTTTTTTTTTTTATTATCCTCCAGACCCAACTACTATGCGATATTCCAACCAAATTTGCAATCTCCCTAGTACTGACATGGGGATTCTCAATAATGTGTAGCATTACCTGGTTTTCGTTGTCGTCAATGCAAGCAGATGGGTTTTCATGTACCGGTTTCTTATAATCCATAGTTCCCGTTTCACGCGTTCTCTCCAGTAATTTAGTAAATGTTCGATGTTCAGGGTGCCTTCTGTTTGGATATTTATTTCTGTACAATCTGGCTGCTTCATAAGGATCTTCATCTGCTTTTCCAAATATTAGAAGCATATCAATTAACTCGTCTCTCGTATAACTTAACGGCATTTTAAAAACGTATCAATTAATTTTAAATTAACAATTATACGAGTAATATTAAATAATACAATTGTTATTAACAAGCACTGACAACTAAATTGCATTGATTGACGTTTGACTACTAGATTAAAATTGAAACGTTTTTTTTTGTGTCTACCGCTACTTGATATTAGGACAAAAATAACATCGAGTGTAAAACATTCATGCGCTACTAGATTAAAATGTTACTTTGCTTTTTGATAGCGAAAGAAATGAATTTTTAAGAAAAACGAAATACTATCGTAAAAAAAATGTTTTTAGGATCTCAATAATAAAAAAAAATTATTGCATTCCATTAAAAAAAAAATATTTGAAAGTCGCCATTTTGAAATAATTCGTCCAATTGAAAATCTGATACCACCATCGAGAATGTCCTGAAATATATTACTGCCAAATATTTTGAAAGTAGTACCCACAGTGTGGCTAAAAAATAAGGCGCTTACGCTGAAACAGGCTGTATAGTTCCCCAATATCATAAGGACGATAGAGGAGGTGTTTTCAATCTGTTTGTTACCTGATTTACAGTAAGCGTATTACGTATTTTATTTTGCTATGGCGGGTCATTACGTACTAAAATTGCCTATTGCCTTTAATTTAAAATAAAAATATAAATATGTAAATATTTTTGAAACGCGTAAGACAGGGCCAACGAAACTAAAGTACATGTGACATTAAAATCACAAATTTAAAAATTCAACTAATACATTTTTAAATTCTATGTAAAACGCCCTACAAGGTGTAATTATTTGTTTTTCAATACCTCAAAAGATAACCGAGAAATGGAAAGTTTTGCTTGCGGATTCCTTCAGTCCACAATACAGTAACACAGTGAGGCAAAAATCGCAAGCTTCCATGTTTTACAGAAACAGAAATACCCCGCGATTCAATCGAAAATTTGACACAGGGTACAATAGAGAGATAAGTTGACATATACCCAAATTTAGTTATATACGGATTGTGAAACTACACCTTTTACATACTGCAATTAGGACACAAGTCTAACTAAAGTGGAAAATCAGAACTATCAATACGATATAAGTAAACGTATTCCATCAGAAAATAGCATTTACCTTTTTCTGATTAACTTCAATGTAGTTTTAGGGGACATATTTGCAATTCGCTCCAGTCTGGTACTGTAAACAATCCTACTTATATCGCATAAAAAGAAAGGATCATACTAAAACCAGATTCATTTGGTGGACATATTACAGAAATGCATTAGTATGTATGAATTATCTTAGTACACTGCGGAAAGTAACTCCCTATTGTAAAATGCTTATAACTTTTAGATATATTAAAATATTTTACGAAACTTGACATACGTATTCTTTACAGGTGTAGAACTTCACCCATAATGGCACATCGCATCACAGTGCAGGAGAGAGCTCAGGTGACCTCCCGTTATGAAGTTTGGCATTCTGTTGTGAGAGTGCAGAGATGGTGACGGACAGTCCATGGACCTCGCGCTACACTGGATGCAAAGACTATCAAAAATTGCCATACCAAATTGATGAACACAGGATCTGTGAAGGATATGCCCCTCGACATCCAGGACAGAGGAAAACGTGCAAATAGTGCTGGATATGTTTACCAGAAGTCCACAAAAGTCAACACGAGAAGCCAGCCGTGAAAGTGGTCTTACACGCCACACAATCAGAACTGTTCTGAAAAAGGAATTAAGTTTCCGTCCGTGGAAACCACACTACTGCCAAGAGCTGTCGATGGAAGACTGTGACCATCGCATGGAGTGTGGTGAGATCATGCTTGGATGGTATGAAGACTGGCCCGAGTTGTTCAAGAACATCATTTGGAGCGACGAAGCAGTTTTTCTTGTTGGGGGGGGGGGGGTGTTAACCAGCACAACTGCCATTACTGGGCACAGCATGATCCGAAGGCTACGATATAAAAGTCGTCCTAAGGTCACAGTGTGGTGTGGCATAACGTACAACAAAGTTGTGGGTCCATTCATTCTTAGAGACACCATGAATGCAGAACGCTACCTAACCATGTTAAGAAATGACGTTTCGCCTATCATCTCCAACTGGCATAACTTCAATAACCTAATTTTCATGCAAGATGGTGCTCCACCACACTTTGCACTCAACGTCCGTGACTGGCTTAATGAACAGTTCCCAGGACGTTGGTTGGGTCGCCGTGGTCCGCATGAATGGCCGGCACGTAGCCCCGATCTCACTCCATGTGACTTCTTCCTGTGGGGTTGGGCGAAGGACGAGGTTTACCGCACCAAACCAAAAACATTGGATGGATTGGAGGACCGCATTCGCCATGTTCTCAATAATGTACCACGGGAGTACCTGCTCAACTCAGTTGAAGCTATCCCTAGGAGGTTACAGAACCTTGTGGAAAATGCTGGTGCATATGTGGAGTTTTAAGTTCAGTGAATGAATTTGTATCATTTGTACCATTGTAACGTTCACTACAAAACTTGTTGCATTACAATGCACCAATTATTAAAAAAAGTTATGGACAATTTACAATAGGGAGTTACTTTCCGTCCACCCTGTATACTGGGTATAAGGTTTTCTCTTTGTGAGTAATATTGAAAAATACTAAGAAGTAGAACATTAAAAAATATATTGGTAATCGGAGATCAGGATTTTAAAACAAATATTGAAATAAATAACGTTAAAATAGAACAAGTAAAAGAATTTAAATATTTGGGAGTAACGTTAGATGCAACAGGAAAACAAGAAGTTGAATTAAATGAAAGAATTGATAAAGCAATAAATTTATATTATGCTATGAGCCAAAGATTTACTAATAAAAAAGAAATTACTAATCAAACAAAAATAAGTGTTTAATACGATATACAGACCAGTCCTAACATATGGCTGCGAATCATGGTCACTCTCAAACAAACAAAAGACAAAATACAAGCTGCTGAAATGAAATATCTGCGACGAGCACTAGGAGTCACTAGAAAAGACGGGATTAAAAAAACACAAATAAGAGACGAACTAGGAATACAACCAGTCATACTTTACATAGAACAAGTCAAATTAATATATGAAGTGAGGAGACAGAGAAAAAAGAAAAAGGGAAGACCAAGGAAAACATGGAACC
This sequence comes from Vesta saturnalis, assembly GCA_036346205.1. Lineage (NCBI taxonomy): Eukaryota > Metazoa > Arthropoda > Insecta > Coleoptera > Lampyridae > Vesta > Vesta saturnalis. Next base: position 2,319,594 of record JARFJB010001943.1, read on the forward strand.
AAGTCATAGGCTAAGTACTTCAAGCAAGAGGCAAATCCTGGGACGAAGCGACAGCCCTAGCAAAAAATAGAAAAGCACGGAAAAAAATTATATCAAAAAAATTAAAAATATAATAATACAAAAGAATCTAATTTTTAAACTTATTTTAGCTAGATATCTTTAAGTGTTAAACGATGATCCGACATTTCAAACGTATCTGTGGTTCAACTATTTAGTAACTTAATATTTTTGTACGATAAGGTCTATTAAAGTTGCAGATTGTTCACTAATTCTGGTAGGTTCCCAGATAATTTGCTCCATTTGAGAGTATGACTGATGGACGAATATAAATCACAGCAATGGCCAACTCAATGCGATGGATACCAGTAATGTTAAAGGCTAGAACATTTTCACTACCTCTGGTTTCCCGGTCAGATCGTATCAGCAGATAATTAGGTAGCCGAATTAAAGTGGATGAAAAATCAGCAAGAGTCTAGTCTCAGTTATGGCAATTACGTGGATCTGTTCGTTTAACACACATTCAGTAAACAAATGAAAGCTAAACGAAAATAAACGAATGTTAGTATGGCAGACTTTTAGACAATATTTTAATTTTTTTTTTTTAATTCGAGTTTAACATTACAATTAGAATTCAGAGCATGCTCGGTATAATGTTTAGTTATTATAGGGATACCCTTTAAGTATCTTATGGTAATGTTTTGTTCACCTGAGCGTTTCCTTTCATCTAATTCCTTTAACCTTGGTCAAAAATTCTTCTTGAGTATTCATTGAATCCGACTTTATGCTCACATTGAATTCAAAATGTTTAACTTTTTTCAAAATTCGCCCAGTACTCGACGATTCCTTTAGTTGAACTGTAATAGGTGTTGGACGATTGCTCCTTATCTTTCCAATTCTATCAACAGAAAACGCAAATGCTAACCAACGCTCATGGGTCACAGAATTTAGCTCTTGGTCATAGAGGCAATCTATTTTATCGTAACCCCGACGAAATTAATGTACAAATATAAATTCTGGACAATATTCGAGCCAAATGCTCAGCAACACACATTAATCACAGAGTTTAGCTCTGGTCATTGATACTAACCTTTCGACCGCGTCCCCAACGAGATTGGTGTACCAACAGAGATTTTGGCCAAAATTCAGCCTAAATGGTAACCAACACTAATGGAAATGGGGCACATAACTTAGCTTTTGAATGGTTTAGCACTATGCTGCCTCAATACTGGCCAACACCCATGGACCACGGTATTTACCTCTCGGTCACCCAGGGATTCTATTTTGCTGCGTCCCCAGGAAATTGATAAGTATTGGTTTCGGCCAACATTACTATTACATAGCCAGGGTGAGAAATAATGGAACGAGTAAGCAAAGTTAAGGATGCAACCGCAAAGTAGACGTTTATTGCTAGACACAATGATATGGATAGTCAAGTGACCATGGAAAAATTATTAGACTACGTCATAGGCAAACAAAGTTGTGCATCCTACAATAATATTTCTAGCTTAATGTGTAGCAAACGTAATACAAATACTTTGGCTCGGACGGATAAAGCGCGCATAATAGTGAATGTTTCCTTGAAAAATTGCTAAAAAAATTTCTTGTAAAGATGATTTGATATTTCAGAAGTCTCTGTTACATAAGGTATAGAGCCCATATAATATGTTATTCTTAATATAAATGTGACTGGTACTTTGCATAGTGTTATATCATTTTTTTTACATATCTAATCTAAAACATCCCAAATTCTGGAATCTGACCTTTTTAAAAATAAATATGTGAGGTCAAATCCCGTTTATATTACATTTGTTAATGTGTTCCAAACATCGAGATAACGTTATTATATCTGTACATACCTACAGATTGATCCTTTCAAATGGTACCAACATTGTGATTTCTGAAACCGTAAGAGATACGAGATAGGTTAAATGACGAAAAAGTTGCAGTTTTAAGGAACCAATCCACATGTTTTAAACGTGTTTCAGTTTAAGAGGTATACGAGGAAAACCAAGAAGTTCAATTTTCGATTTTTTCCAGTAACAAATTTATTTTTGAAAATATCAAAAAATGATACAGGAAAATTTTAGTTGATGCATCATTAGTTATCTCAAGAAGAAACTAAATTCTCTCTACGACGTTTCGTGTTTTTGAAGATATCATCAACTTTTTTTTCAAATACGGACCTATATTTTTTATTAATTTTTTTTTACAGAATGTGTAAAGCCTACTACAACTATATAGCACAATTGACCATTTTACTATGTTTTGTTTAACAAATAACCGTTCTCAATAAAAGTTACGAGGAAATGTTATTTTAAATTTATAGAAAAAACTGAATTATACACTAACACCGATTAACCTCCATAGTTTTTAATACACAACCAATTACTTAAAGAATCTATAACAATATTTATTATTTAATACGAACATCTATCAATTGTTCGTGTGATTTTAATTTGTCTAATACCTTTTTAATGATATACTGTAACAAATGTTTATACTTATTGTTCAAATAATAATCTTGATTCTGCGCAAAATTCAATGGACTGTCTTTTTTAACAGAAAGGTGAATTTCTAATGTGTTTTCTTATTTATTAAATGAATTGAACATGCTAAATAAAAAAACATAGTGGACTATGCTATGACCGCAGTTTGATAGTATTTGACAATTATCATACTTAGTAGCTAATTATCTTAGAATTATGTATTTTTTCAAATATACGCAAAATGCAACAGAAATCCTCTTGTTGAAAGAAATAGTGAGAAATGCTGAAATTTACCCAGCTCGGAAAGTATCTAGCATGAGGTTATTTAAAAAATTGAAAAGACACTTACGAGAAAATTGAGCTTTTCAAAAAAAAACATTTCGGAAGCAAACATTACTCGACTAGAAGGTGTGAATGAAATCAACGTTTTGGGTTAGTGCTATAAGTACAGAGTATTTTGAAATAATTCGTAACCATTCTTCTTCGTTCTCTTTTACGATTTATCCATTACAAAAATAGAATAAACGGTGGATGTTCAATTCGGGAAGCTTCTAACGAATTTGGACTGAGTTTTGGTTGAGTAAGGAGAATTTTAAAAAAGAAATAAATATGATCCATACCAAGTAAGAAAAGTACACCATTTATACCTACTTGATTACCAAAGAAGAAAACGATTTTGTCGTTGGATTATAAACAAAACCGAGAAGCGGGAAATAACTTTAAAAAATATTGTGGTCTGATGAATTTAGGTTCACAAATAATAGATGGTTCAATAGAAACGTACATTACGAATGGTCAGATGTAAACAACCACCTCCATAGAGAAACAAACTTCCAAGAAATATTTGGGATTAATGTGTGGATAGGAGTGTTTCAGGATTATCTAGATGAAATGCCTTTGAGTACTCGTATAAATATGATGTATTATCAGCAAGATGGGGCTCCTTCACACAAACTATTGTTAGAGATTACTGAAACAATCTTTTCCCAAATAAGTGGATCGGAAATAATGGGCCAATTTCTTGACCAGCCCGTTCACCAGATCTAACAATTTTGGATTTTTTTTTATATGGGGTTTCATAAAAGACAAAATATTTTCAACTTCTACGCGAGATCACGACCACTTAAAAGAAAAAATTAAACAAGCGCGTTTTCTCCAGAAATGATAAATAATTGTTATAAATCTTATTTAAGCAGATGTATACTGACCATTAAAAACAATGGACGTCAATTTGAACATTTGATATAATTGTATAACTGTTGATTGATATTAGTGCATAATTCAGTTGTTTCTACAAATTTAAAATAACATTTTCTCATAACTTTTATTGATGATGATGAAGATGATTTTGTTAAACAAAACGTCGTAAAATGGTCAATTGTGCTAGATAGTTGTATTAGGCTTTACAAATTGTGTAAAAAAAAATTAATAAAAAATACAAGTGCGTATTTGAAAAAAAAGTTGATGATATAATCAAAGACACCAAACGTCGCAGAGACAATCTAGCTTCTTCTTGAGATAGCTAATGTTGAATCAATTAAAATTTTCCTGCATCATGTTTTGATATTTTCAAAAATAACTTATTACTGGCAAAAATCGAAAATTGAACTTTTTGGTTTTTCTCTCTCTTCAGAAATCACAACGTTGGTACCATGATCAGCCTGAATATAGAGTTCGGCAATGATATGAGTACGGATAGCCTTTCTGTTACGGGACAATTGCAAACATTCCTTGGAGAACTGAATTCATGCATGTTTTCGATCGCACCCCTGTGAGTAAAACTGAAATTGAACTAATATGGTCAAAAATCGGTGTAGCGATGCAACTTGTGCATAAAAATGCTTAAAGAAAATGGTTATGTAATTTTGTTCACATGTCGATCGACTAAAATCTATAACATCTACATTTTGCTTAAGAAGTATTTTACAAATAAAGTAATTGGAGAGTAAACAAAAATTTTTCCCGAAATAAACGTTAATAAAGGTGTGTTTTCACAAACACGCCGATATAGCTTCCGTATTATGAGTAGGTATGCAATAAATATCTCGGTTTGTTTACTTACAGTTGATTAATTTTCAAAACAAAAAAATTGACTTCTGACCGTTGCCTTCAATTACTATAATAATTTTCTAATCTCTATAATTTTTGTGATACGAGTTGTCTGAAAATATGGTATATTAATTTGTATAGACATGATTACACTTTAGTTTGAATTGGCAGAATACGAATGTTTATACAGGATGGTACAGTAAGTTTACAAGAATGCAGCTAACCAATGTACTATCAAGTCGTTCGACAAGTCCCATTGTAAGAATGTGGCTTTAAGAGTTTTTTTATGAACGATTTTATAACCTAATACTTCAAAAAAACATTAGTTCATTTTATATAATTTTATGACAACTTCCTCAAGCCTTATTGTTCTATTTTAATCACATGACGATAAATTAACTCATTTCATTGGATTTGTTTCGGCAAAAAAATGTCGTAGTAATACTACACTCAGGCGCAAAAAAAACACAAGTTAATATGTTGGTAAATTCAAAGTCTTATAGTTTTTTTTATTTTTAATCCAAATTTCATAATTTTGTTTTTGTAAACTGGAGATAAAAGGACTAATTTCAATTTGCATATTCATTCTTTTGTTAAATGGTTGCATTTTAGTCATTATACAGGGTTAATTGAAAGGTTGTTACACAGCCCTAATTTTAAAACACCCTGTGGAATAATTTCGTAACCAAATTCTTTCAAAGTACGCATCTCTGTTAAGAGCCATTCCTTTCCTACATTCTGTTTTTTGATTTATGTCTTTAAGTGTAATAAAAAGGCAACAATATATTGTTAAGTTTTAATAAACACAACTACATAAAAAAAAATTGGAAAATTTATTTATTGCAGTTAACTAAATTAACCTAAAGAAACGACAACAAAGGACCCCGCACTTTTTAAGTGCAAATCCGGTCCCGGTAAAAATGAAGCAAATTTTGGTATCTTATACATCCTGACATGGCGAACAAAAGGGCCCGTCGAAGAAAGTGGAGTATAAAAAAACAAGCAAAGTGGTGACATAAAATATTCAATTACAAAAGTTGTAAATATGAAGATAATATACACTTTTAATATATTTTTTATTATACAGGGTGATCCAAAAATAAATTACAAATCAAATATTTTTATATAACACAGTACCCACATATTTTTTATAAAAATTGTAAGTTTAATTTATGTAAGGAGGTCTTCTAGATTTTGTAATGACCAGTTTTCTTAAATGCATACCTAACTCGAACATTTTTATACTTTACTTTCCATGTCTAAAAACAGGGTTTTTTAGGGCACTGATTTTAATTTTTGACAATTAAGTGTAAAAAAGTCTCATGACTTTTTTGTTAGTTTAGGATTTTTATCTAATGTTACTGAAGTGATTTCCTAAGATGTTCACTTATTTATTGCAATATTCATAAATAACCATTCCTTTGAAAATAAATATTAAGAAAAACAAAAATAATATTGAACTTATTTGTGTATTTGTTCTAACATTATCTACAATCAGTTCAAGTTTGCCATCATTTGTGCACACGGATTGAATCATAGACACCTATGATCGTCTATATCGAAGCATCAATATCAAAACAATTGAACATTTAATTGAATCTGTCAGTTTTAAATCTCTATTGTGAAGTGTCACATGGAATATATTTATTGCCTGTTGGTTTTCATCTATGTTTTTATAGTTTATTTGTTTATTGAAATGGCTCGTATTAAGTGCTTCGCATGCAATACACGCTGTGTTCCTCGAGGAATGAAACGTTTACAAGGTAATTTGACAATGAAGAAACGATTGAGTTTGCTATGCGATATAGGGAAGAATTAAATCTTTTATACACTCCTGTAAATATTAATACGCGTGTTTGTCTAAACTGTGACCATTTAATTAGAAGAGATATTAGCGCTTTGGCAGAAGATCCTGAGTGTCTACGACTTAATGTTTTGAAACAGACTCGTAATAGCTGTTGCATGATTTGTAATGATATACCAGAACGATTAGGTCTTTCTGTAAAAGCAAGAGTACAAATATTTATTGATATCAATAATTACATTCCTGAATCTGCAAGATTATGTGAACAACATATAAATAACGATGGATTTTTATTAAAAGTTTTGTATGGGTGTTTACAATCTATTAATAGATTTTAAAGATAAACGGACGTGAAATGGACAATTTTTTACAAGCAATGCGCAAGAAATCATCAGGATTTGAATTCAATTTTTTAAATGTAGACTCATTTTCAGATGAAGATTTCAAGGTTGTAACGTCTTTAACAAAACCACAATTTGAAGAACTATTCAGCTACTGTGACCCAGTTCATGATACTAATAATGTTAGGCGTATTGAAAAGAAACATTTACTTACATTTTTGTGCAAACTGAACCGTCCTGAATTAATCTACCGACTGAGGCATTATCTTTTATTGAGTATTTGGATCTCTGGTTAGTTTAACGATTTGTTTTGAGAACATTTACAACCTATTTATTTATTATAATATTATTACACCTGGCGCTCGTAAAACTTATTTATATCTGGCGCATCGAGCATGGGACTTGATTTGCTTTCATTATCATTACTTAATTGTTCGGGATATTTCCGCTCTTGTTTGTTTCAGTTTCGATTGTTAGAGTTGACCATTTTAAGGTATAGTAACAATTTATAATTACGATTGGACATTTGTATTGTGTTTACAATTAGTGAAATTTTATTGTTTGTGTTTATATATTATTCGTTACCATGTTAGATTTGAATTATTTAGTAGATGTTCTACGTAGTGATGAGTTACTAATAGAGTTAAATTATAGAAATGTTAATAATGCGGAAAGGTTAACTGTTGATGAGAAACGTAAATTATTAAGGTGTAAATTAAATTGAGACAGGATTGATTCAAATTTATTTGATTCGTATAAGAAAGTTGAAATATACCAGACCATAAAATTGGATTGCTTAAAAGATAAACTTCATAACATTCAATCTTTAATTCATTTATTTAAACTTAATCCAACTAGAGGAGAATACCTTAGGCTTTATACTCGTTTATTGCATATTTTGAAACGTTTGAATTATACAACTTTTGATAATGAATTTTTGTATTTACATGATCAATTGCTAACCTTATGTAATGAATCAATAGAATTAATCGAATCTATTAATGACAACGTTGAATTGAATAATGAGTTACCGGCTGAAGACTTTTCCAAATTAATTCAAAATTTAAAAGTTTCTAGAAGTTCTGTTCCTATTTACAAATTAAATCTAAAATTTAACGGTAGTGAAAAAGAAGTTTTTACATTTATACAAAGATGTGAGGATTTGATGGTAGTTCGAAACATTTCGAAGTCGGAGATGCTTTTATTTTCTGGATGTGGATTAACGTGGTTCAGAGCAGTTAGGCCGCTAATAAATTCTTGGGACGAACTTATTTTAAAATTAAAAAGCGACTTTTTACCCGAAAGTCATGATGAAGTTTTGTTAAATGAAATTAAGAATAGAAAACAGACCTTTGATGAAATTCCAACCCTCTTTATCTCCGAAATGGTTAAATTATTTTCATAATTAGATGTTCCTTCTTCTGATCGTGAACAATTAAAAATTATTATGAAAAATTTACAACCTTGGTTTGTTACCCAGTTAGCTCTTGTTAATGTTACTGATATTTTTCATCTGGTTGAATTATGTAAAAAATTGCAGCAAGTGAATGCTCAGAATTCTAAATTCAAGTTTAAATCTAGTTCAGATTTTCAAAGACAATCTGAATACAAACCCAAATCTTCTACATTGAGTCAAAATACTAAACCTAAAGTCAATTTTACTGGTGCTAAGCCAAAAAATGCAAATTCAACTTTTAATAATTCAAAAATCAATACAGCTAAATCTGTAAAAATTGGGTACTACCTATCACACCTGTGACAAGGATGATGATAAAATCTTTTGCTTTAAATGTGGTTATTCCGATGGTACTTTTACTAATTGCCCAAAGTGTAAATTTTCAAAAAACTTGTAAATAGGAAGTGTTATGTTAGTCGACACATTCCTTATGATTTTTCGGAGGCTGGCAAGCATGTTTTTATTGGAATGCGTTCTTGGTATTCATAAAATTGCCCATGCTATTCGTAACGCTATACATGAATCTATTAAATTTTCACCTTCCTTTTTGGCATTTGGTCGAACAGTTCCAATTTCTGGAGATTTTATGGTCGACTAAAGGATTTTAAAGAGGATGATTTATCTATTACTAACCGTGAACAATTAGTTCAAGATTCAAATGAACTTTCACCCGTTTTTAAACATGTTAAACAAAATTTACATGCAGCTTACGAAAGAAATTCAAAATCTTACAATTTGCGACGTCGTCCATTAAAATTAAACGTTGGCGATCTAGTTTGGAAAAAGAATTTTACTTTATCTGATGAGACTAGAAATTATAGTCAAAAGTTAGCTCCAAAATTTATTTAAGCAAAAGTTATTGAGGTGTTAGGTCCAACTACGTACCGATTGGCTACCCCTTTCGATAATAAACCCTTAGGTGTTTTTCATGTTAAAGATCTAAAAACCCATTAATTCTTAATTATTTTTCTATTCCCAGTATTTTCGAGATTTTAATTATTTTGATGATTTTTCAAAGTAATTTGATTTTTGTGCTTATTTCGCACATTATTTTATTTCATATTTTTGTGACTTTGCAAACCACTTATTTTATTTTTGCTACATTTGTTTAGCACGATTATTGATATTTAGATCACATTGTGCGATTGTTTTGCCGATTTTTGGGACATTAGTTCTCAGGTAAATTATCTTCTTTTATTGAATTTACAATTTGCAATTGTTACAATAGTAAAATTTAAGATAACCATTTTGAGTTTACCTCTGATCGTTATTTAACGTGAAATTTTCAAACTCTTAACCGTTGATAAGAAAACTAGTAATGTTTGTATACATTTTATTTTTTATTTGGCTTAGTTATTCTGGTTTCCCTAAAATTGTTTCGAAATTCTAGCTTTTGACGATTCCTAATTTGTCTGGTGTACTATTCTTGGACGGTGCTTGAGGACTTCGGTTCGCCTCGTGTCAACCTCGATTAGTTCACTTCCCGATTGTGATTTCCTGATTATGACGTTTTGGTAGTTTTAGGAGGAGGGGGGGCTATGTTGTGTCCGTAAGAGTGCATCATCCTTTTCTTTGCTACATCACCTAGATTTCGATGTTCCGTGCGTGTTAGATAGGGGTATGTTTAGTCTTGGACGACGACTGTGGAACAACATGAAACCTGAATCTCGTGAAGGGTAGAGTGGCCTCTCTTGTTCTCCACGACGGAACATCCTAAGCTAATTTGCCATGGAAATAGCGTATCTTGGATATACCGATTTTGACTCATACCGAACGTGACTGGTAGTTTTGTATTGATGTGCCTAGGGGGCTTGGTTTGAGACCACCGGGGAAGGGTAATGAAACCGCTCTCTCTCGACCCCAATTCTCACGATTTTTATGGTTTGTGTGGAAGGAGTTTAACTCTCGAGTAGAGTGGCATTTTGCCGTGATTTTTTATCGTTGCAAAACTTCATCAAGGACTATCAGATGAACTGTTAAAAGTAATTTTTAGTTATTCTAGCAGACACTCTGTAAGTTTGGCTATAAATGTTGTACGAAGATCATTGATGTTACGGTTTATTCCACAAAATATTGGTTTACAGAGTATAAATCGTGAACAGTTTTACCACATAATATTACAGAGTTTGCAAATGAACACTATAATGATAATATTAATGTTCAGAAAGCGATTGTCGTAGATGGGACGTACGCATTTATTGAAAAATCTGGAAACTACAAATGTCTAAGACAATCTTATTCTGTACATAAAGGTCGACATTAAGTCAAACCAGTCCTTGTTGTTGGTACTGATGGGTACATCCCTTTGAGAAAGACAAATAATATTAATAACTGGTTTGAAGAAGGTGGCATATTCATCATTGATTGTGGGTATAGAGACGTAATACCATTTTTAAATTTTGTATGTCAAACTCCCCCAATTCTTGAACGTGGGGCACGCCAACTTTCAAATGAAATGGCAAATAGCCACCATACAAAGATGGATCGTTGAAGCACGCAATGATCATATAAAGTCTATTTTTAAGTTTCGCAATGGAATTATTCCAAGCGCTCACGTTCTCCATCTCCAAGAATACTATCTTATTGCTGGTGCATTATTAAATCGGTATCTTGACCTTATTTTTATGGAAGGACAAACAGTTGAACTAGCTCGGCAATTAAAAACAAAAATGGATGAGGTACATGTTGTACCGGCGAGGGTTGAAGCAGAAAATCTAATTCGCAGAAATGCTGTGTGGATGTTATTAATTGTGGATAGCTTTTGTGGATAATATGAAATGATAAAATGAAATGCACAACAATAACGAAATAATATCTGGTTATTACTGCACCTGCAAATCAGGTGCCAGAACCATAGGATGTTGTGCTCACATAGCTAGTGTGTTATGGTTTCTTGGTTATGCCAGGCACCAGCAATCAATTAAATATCCCAGTCGAGCGATGTTAAACTACATTCTAGATGTAGCTCAAAGAAACGAACCAGATGACCATGATCTAATTATTGATGTACAAGACCAATGAACTATGTTCTTATCCCTCCAAAACGTATCTTATCCCTTAGCATTATAAAGTCCCTTGTGTCTTGTACTATATTAGTTCCAAAAGTGGTACTGACTAGATGCCACATATTATTTATGAGTGTTTTTAAAACTGAAGCAGTTTCCAATTCGTTTTGTACATACTAAACATTCATCTAGTATCTAGTATATCCAGATTTTATTTACTTTTAGTTAATTATCTAAATATTTTCAAACATATTGTTTCCTGTTCTGTTTTTTCATTCTAATTAGAAATTGTGTTTCTTATGCCAATCATAATAATAATATGCAATAAGAAAACTGGTTTTTAAGTCATTAAATCTAGAAAATCTCATTACATAAATTAATTAACTTCAGGTTTGACATATAAAAAATATGTAGGTACTGTTTGGTATGTCATTATTTTTGGATCACCTTGTATAATTAAAAATGCGTATTATCTTCTTATTTATAACTTTTGTAATTGAATATTATGTAATTCAATTTTTTTTTTGTAATTTTGTACGTATTTTTGTAATTGTCAAAAATTAAAATCAGTGCCCTAAAAAACCCTGTTTTTAGACATATTCACGCCGGCCACGGATATTTTCTATGGAAAGCAAAGTATAAAATGCAAAAATGTTCGAGTTCGGTATGCATTTAAAAAAACTGGTCATTAAAAAATCTAGAATACCTCCTCACATAAATTAAACTTAAAGTTTATATAAAAAATATGTAGGTACTGTGTTCTATAAAAATATTTGATTTTGTCATTTATTTTTGGATCACCCTGTATAATCAAAAATATATTAAAAATGCGTATTATCTCCTTATTTACAACTTTTGTAATTGAATATTTTATGTCACCACTTTGCTTGTTTTTTTATACTCCACTTTCTTTGACGGGCCCTGAGATGTGTGACAATATCCTTTATACTTTAAGAGGTCAAAATTTATCTTATTTGGGGTTTTCAGTAGTTCTGCCCATGATAACTTTTGTTCGCCATGTCAGGATGTATAAAATACCAAATTTCATTCATTTTGACCGGGACCGGATTTGCACTTAAAAAGTGCGAGGTCCTTTATCTCAATATTCTGTATTACCTCCTCTTGCTCTTATAACTGCCTGCAGGCGTCGGTTCATACTGTCGATAAGGTTACGAATAGCAGCTTGGGGAATATTTTGCCGTTCCTCGAGAAGGGCTAAACGAAGGTCATTTACCGTAGCTGGAGCTACTTCGCGATCTCTGACTCGCTACCACGCATGTCCCACACATGCTCTCTGGGGTTAAGATCAGGCGAACATGCTGGCCAGTTCATTTTATTAATACCTGCATCCACGAGGTATTGTGTAACACACATTGTGGTATGGGGCCGCGCATTATCCTGCATTAGTATAAAGCCATCGCCGATAAATTCACTAAAAGGTACAACGTAATCGATTAATATCTCTTCAATATATCAGTGGACAGTCAATGATCCACGAAGAACCACCAAGTCAGTGCAGGCCTCCCTGGTTATTCCTGCCCACACCATTACTGAACCTCCTCCATAGCTCAGACGAGGGCTGAACATGCGTGCACTCTGCAAATCTTTCTCCATTCCTTCTCCATACTCTTTTCCGCCCATCTGGAGAATGTAAACAGAATCTGAATTAATCAGTAAAAAGAACAGTTTTCCATTGCCCTAAGTTCCAATGTAAATGTTCATTGGCAAATTGTAGCCTAGCTACTCGGTGACGCGAAAGTAATTTGGGTCCCTTGCTGGTCTGCAAGCGTACAAACCGAACTCTTTCAATCTCCGGCGAACTGTCCACACACTAATATTTGTATTTCGGACCTCTTGGAGTTGATTTCTTGACTATCTTGATGTTAAATAACTATTCCGTAAAGATGCAACTTGAAGAAATTTGTCATCAATAGCAGTATTTTTTCGTTTTCTGCCAGTAACTGCCCTACGCTTATTTCTGACAGTTTGTCTAAAACGTTCGACCACTCTTTTGATGGTAGAGCGATTAACACCAAGGATTCTTGCAACATATGCATAATTACGACCATCTTCAACAAGAGCAACAGCTTTTGCGCAATTTTCAGTACATAAAACAATAGTAGTAATTATAGGTCTTGCGTAAACAAACGTAAATAAATATACTGTCAACACTTACATTAGAAAAACAACGAGCAAAGCCACCTCGTCAAAAAATAACATTTTTTAAAGTAAATTGTTATTGACAAGTTCATTTCGCTCTTAAAAATGAACCAATGCACTTAAAGACATAAATCAAAAAACAGAATGCAGGAAAAGAATGGTTCTTAACAGAGATGGGTATTTAGAAAGAATTCGTTTAAGAAAGTATTCTACAGGGTATTTTAAAATTCGGGCTCTAAATGCAAGCATTTAACAAAAGTCTAGATATGTAAGTTGAAACTAATCCTTTTACCTACAGTTTGCAAAAAAAATAAGAAAGTTGGATTGAAAAAGAATCGGATTATACATACAGGGTGATTCATTAGTGCGATAAAGTCCAATATCTTCTAAATCCTAAGATATTTAAATAAAATTTACTGCCTACCTAATTACTAAGTACGCTAATTTAACTATTTAGTGAAACTACATAAGAAATATGACCCTCCTATACTTCTACTTTTATCGAACTTTCAAACATTATTCTAAACTAACACCTTCCTAACAAGTTAATTGTTGTGAGTGAATTTTATATAGCTGATTTTTATTGGAAATACAATTTTTAACCATAAACTTGAAATATCACAAAAACTATACTTAATGAAATTCAAAGCATAGTAAAATAACTTTCATTTACCAATATAACATACAGGCTCATACATTTAAAAAAATTGCGAAACCGATGTATTCGAGTTTGGACTCACCCTGTATACAGTTTCTTAGATATGGAAGAAGTCTAGTGAATTATTACACTAGACGACCATCACAGACGTATGACTGAAAAAAAATGATTTTAAATTGTGTAGTTTATAAAGTATACGGGGCGTTGAACTCATTACGATTATTAGGAAAAAATGGTCAGAACTTTTTAAATACACTGTATAACCCATTACAACTTTATATTGTTGCAATAGCGAAGTCAAGCAGAATTCAAATTTGAAGTAAAATACAGGGTGTCCAATTTAAAATAAATGTACCTTTGATCTGGTACGGTGTTCCAGAACACGCTGCACAATTGCAACTAATTTTAAAATATGAGCCTGAAGACTGGCTACAATCTCTCAAAATTTTATTTAAATATCTTTCAGGATTTACAAGATATTGGACTTTATCACACAAATTAATCACCCGGTAGATAGTTAATTGGTTAATTGCAGCGGGAAAATTATTCTGTCCAACTTAAATATATAATCTTGCTTATTTTGAAGTACGAATTGTATATGAGAGGTGATTATTTTTTTTGTAAATTGAATGGAAAGGATTTTTTCATTTAAGAATATATTCGTGCAATAAATGTTCAAATATAGGGCAAGTATTATGAAACTAGAATGACGTCAGTCTTTACGCTGTGTAAAGTTTTGTCAGCTCATCCTTTAGAGAGACTGAATTAATTTTGTTAGTTTAACACGTTGACTGCCGTAATGGCGAAAAAAGTATATCATTACAGCCAGAACAATATTTTTTATTTAAAGGAAGCGAAAACTTTTTGTTCAACTATATTAACCATAATATTGCGAAAAAACTTGTTAGAACATGTTTTCATCCATGAGACACCATATTGGGTACACGTGGCTTCAACAGTAATAAATTTATCATAAGGGCTGCCTAACATATAGCTGGAGTCACGGTCAGAAAGTGGGGTAAAGCAAGAATGAACAAATCGTAGCTTGTCTTGTAATGTCATTAGTATTATTTTTATCTCAGATCTATGTAGGTTGTACTGTTTAAATCAATTACTCTGGTTATTATTATTTTTGTTATTATTATTTTTACATGCTGTGAATATGAGTTACGAAGAAGAACAAACTAAATTGGAAAAGCTTTTTCAGGTAAGGTGTCTGTTTGGCCTTTGCATATTGTAGTTTTTAATAGTTTTATTCGGAAGAAGAATCAGAAAAATATCTCTGTTCTAAAAAGCGTAGTACTACGGCAAAATTTGGAAAAGGTCATAAGAAAGCTAGACGCTCAGAAACAGCAAGCGCTTCAAATAATGCATGCATCAGTAGAGAAATCCAAGTAGATACTGAGAAGGAAACCATTGAACGGGGCATAAGGGCTTACACTGCAGATAACAGTGACGAAAATGAAATAGAAACAATAGCAACAAATCTTATTTAGGGCGATGCGACGGATATGCACTTGAACAAGTTTACTTAAACAGGTGCTAATACTGGTGTGAATGCAGAAATATACGAAAATTATTTCAATAAAAGTGCAATAGACTTTTCTCTTTAATCGTCAATGAGCCTCTGCTCAATATGATGGTTCTAGAAGCCAACCGTTATGCAGCTCAGTGTAAGGCAAAATAATGAGTAGACACTAACATTAACGAAATGAAAATATTCATTAGACTTCTATTTTGGATGAGACTCTGCTCTTATCCTACTGGAATAAAAATGTTCTCTACCAAAGTAAAATAAAATCGCTAATGTCACGAAATCGACTTCAGTTGATGTTGAGGATGTGGCATTTTCATAACAACGATGTCGTTACTACTGGAAGGTTGCAAAAAATATTACCTCTCATGAAATCGCTCGTCAATAATTTTCAAGCTCCTGTGATACCAAAATATTCTGCATGTATCGATGAAACTCTTGTTCCTTTCAGAGGACGTTTGAGTTTCAAGCAGTATATCAAAAATAAGCATCACAAATTTGGCATAAAATTATATAAATTATGCTTAGAAAAAGGATATACCTATAATCTGTCGGTTTACTGTGGTCAAGATAAAGTAGAAGGTCAGTCTTCATCGCAAAATATTGTCCTCACTCCGGCTGCAAACTTATTGAATGCGAGACGCACCATATACACGGACAATTACTATACCAGTGTGTCACTACCACATGCATTGCTAGATAAACAAACCCATTTAGTTGGTACCCTTCGATAGAATCGTAAGCTGAACCCTAAAGAAATTACTGAAAAAAAATTGAAAATGGAAGAAGCTGTAGCTGCTGAAAGAAATTCTGGCATGGTTGTGAAGAAATGGAAGTATGAGCGGGATGTGCTTATCTTGAGTACCAAGCACAATTCACAGTTGGTAAAAGTAAAATATGGCTCTAAACAAAAATAAAAACCGCCGTCAGTAATTGATTATAATAACCATAAGTCCTATATAGATCTGTCCGATCAGATGAAGGCATGTCTTAGACGAGGAGTCAGAAAACTGGCTATTGAGTTATTGACTGGCACGTCTCTTCTAAATGTCTTACACCAAGAAGTACCTAACGATAAAATGAGTATCACAAAATTCAATTGGCAGCCCAACCTCTAAATGTAGAAGACCTACACCCTGATGACCATATCGACACTACCCAACACATTCTTGAAGATGTTCGCAGTAATCATAGAGGAAGGTGCTGTTTATGCTACAACAGACTAAAAGTATATATTGGACGTGTTCTGCTCAAGCAAAGGCTCCACGCACCAAACTGAGATGTAACCAATGCTCAAAAAAAACTATTGTTTGTCTTGTTTTTTTGAAGTGCATAAGTGTACAAAATAATAATTTCCAATCGTAGTTTATTAGGATTTTGTTCTTCATTGATTCCGCAAATTTTTTTGAACTAGACAGTAGTCTAATATTTCTCTCGAGAAAGTGTTTATCGTTGACAGTAGCGATTACAATAGTTATTACACTTAATTATGCATTATAATTGTAGCGCGAATATTTTTCAGTAAGTATTTTTCTTCCCATAAAAGGATTATTTATGAATATCATAGATATTTGTGCTATACGAATGCTTTTATTATATGGGCTGAGAACGTCAAAGTTATAACCATATAATGGCCCATGGCGGAAAAGCCCATCGGGGTTGGGGTTGTATATTAAAATTTTTTGAAAATATGAAAATAAAACGTTTTTATTTTAATTTGGATAATTTTGATGTTATTTTCAATGTCAAATATACCCAAACTTAAAACAAGACTAATTAAAAATGAGAATAAGTTAAAAAATCATAAAATGTATGAAGTTAACTTCAAGAGAAACATTTTTGCACATTCTAAAAAAAACACTAAACAGACAGACAGGTAGTACGTACTAAAGTTTGTTGTTACGTTGATAAACTTTTTACATTGATCACAAATTGTTTCACTTTTTTATCATCCTTTCGCGGGCATCAGTAACATCTTGCGCGTTTTCTACTAAGGGTAGATGGTTCACTATTTTGTCCTTCGGGTACGTTCATAAGTATTCCACTCTCTTAAAGCAAACTTTACATATGACTTATGATTTTTTGAGGCGCGCTTTTTCACATTGCTCCTAGTAAGTTCATCCCCGAGTTGCACTAAAAATATCCGTCGACGAGAACGAATTTGATTTTTTCAATCGGGATATTTCTCAGCCCATATAATAAAAGCATTCGTATAGCACAAATATCTATGATATTCATAAATAATCTGCCACGGGGCAGTTTTTTGACTACCAGAATATTCTCCTACAATCTTATCGGCGTTGTCTACACCGCTTTTAGAATGATTATAATCTTAACACCTTCATTATTTTCGACAATATCGTCATTATGTTGACGGGATAAAATGTTAACCAATTTATTTTTCATTGGAATAGTACCATTGAGGGCTCTTTAGTAAATACGAATACAGAATATTGTAAAGGCCGGGATGTAAAGTTTAGTAACGATGGTGTATCTCGTTTATTCCTGCGCACCGTGCCAAGTAAGTGAGTTTTTTCCTGAAAAGGTAATTCACACTGTTAAAAAAAAGGACTAGTGGTGATTTGGTGCCCGCTGTTATGGTACGGTTTTGTTAGATCGGAAACTATGCGATAGTCTTGGTTTTGTCGGCTTTACCCCCAGGATCCTTTCCGGAGTAGACTTGAAGATTGGACAAATATGAAGTCTTACTGTCAGCAGCTGGCCATATAATGCTGTTTTTGATTTTATATATTGCCTAAATAGGCGTTTTTCTCAAAAGGAAACTAGCTGCTCATCAATTGTAATGTGTTCGCATGGTAGTTATTCACAAGCATATCCCAAATCTCTCTGATGCTAGCTAAATTATCATGTTCTTTTCTCTCACCTCGAGTGGACTTGTCGCCGAATCGCAAGAATATTGAAATTTCCTCAAACCTGTTTCTGGAAAGAGCTGCAGTAAAAAAAATTGACGCACCAGGTGGCGAATGGTCGGACGCACCATAGGAAATCTAATGGGAAATCATAAACTCTATGAATTCCTGCGCCCCTAATTATTTTATGTAAAGACCTATATAGGAACTTTTCTTCAAAGAATTGAATTCTCTATCAGATGAAACTATTAAAAATATTCTACAGCTTACGCTAATTTCAAAATTTGCAAAAAATTATGTACAATTTCTGCACAGCATCAGGACAGCAATTCAAAATTATTATAAATGTGACGTCATGTTGTCAGTCTATTAGTCATAATAATATACTTAAAAAATGTCGTAGACCGTTTCAGAAAGAACAGAAATTGTAAAAATGTTTTATTCCGGCAATAGCACGCGCACAGCAAGTGCCTCATTTAGCGCGAAATATCCAAATCGCCCGATTCCAAGTCATACTATAATTAGAAAAATTATTACAAAATTTTTTAATACTGGAACGGTGCTTCATTTGTGTAAATGCGCCAAAAATTATAGAGCCAATATTCGAAGAAATGTGTGTGGTTGAAAATCCTGGTATAGGTTCTCAAGAACCAGTTTGGAATGTGTAATATATTAAAGATTTTTAAAAAGAAGAATTTCCATTCGTACAAACTTCAGTGTCATCAGGATTTTTGTGAGGGATTTTGAGAGAAGAGTAGAGTTTTTTATGAGATGCTGGAGAGGGCTAAGCCAGACTGACAGTTTTTAAAGAACATTTGTTTTACGGATGAGCGTACGTTTAATAATTTAAATAATGAACCAAACGTGCAAAATTATAAGATTCGGTCAACAAAAAGGCTTGAAATTGTTGTTGAAAGTCGATCTCAATATCGTAAAAAAATTAATGTTTGGGTAGGAATATTCCGATAACATATTATTGGACCATTTTTTAATGAGGAAAATCTAAGCCCGGATAGGTTTTTGGATTTGTTGCAAGAGGAAATTTTACGGCTTTAGCAGAATGGTGCGTCCGACCACTCACCACCCGGTAGATGTATTAGTGGTCCACATTTCCCTCGTAGATTCCTTCCAGCATCTCAGTGCACGAGCTTTCATGGGAACACCTAAAAAGCAATCTAATTCTCTCTCGCTCTAGCGCAGTCGATTGTTTTGGCTTTGTAGGGCATTCCAGTTGTTGAAGCATCTAATCGCTTTCATCTTTGTCGTTATAAATAACTCAATAATTTCTAAAACCGTACTTGAGCTGTTGCTATACCGAATGAGGTCAGGACGAGCATCCACTATATTTCTCTTAGTTGCACGAAAGGGCCGACTGAACCACTGCATGCCAGATTTCGAAATTAATTTAGTTTGCATGTAAATTTCGTCAGGTTCCTGATCTCTTCAATTCACTTTGAATATCTGAATTGTCCTCCGTATCTGAAATCATCTAAGGAAAATCATCTTTTTCGTATTCTGACACTTTCAACACTACCATCTTCTATTTCGGAATCGTCTGAATGGAAATTTAAATTTTCTGTGTTACCGATTTATCTTTATAAAAACTACTCATAGTTTTAACGAAATAGAAAAGAAAAATCCAAAATTAAAATAAATTTGTATGTAAGTAACGTACATACCTTTTTTACTATAAAAACGAACCAAATACTGAGAAGTCTAGACCCAATCTGAAAATATTTGAAAGGACGAGTTGCCGACACATACCTAGAAGCATTGTTACCAAATCCGACAAATAAAAAAGAAATCATAAGAAATGTATCGCTAGGGGTCCTGAGGTACCCCGCCGGGGAATTCAAAGGTTAAACCATATTGTATTACACTTTAAGTCTAGTATAGGCAACTAAAGTGCAGGGGTCACAATTGTGACAATTTCTAGTTCGCGGACTTCATTATAACAGCAGCTGCGATGAAAATAATTAAAACGTTTTGGTAGGTGGTGCAATTCTATATATAATCATAAATCATATATTATCAGTAGTAATATTAATTTAAGTACATAGTGGTGTCAGAAATGAAAAGTAATTAAAACGTTTTTATATAAGGTAGCTTAGCTAAATTAGATGTTTGGATTGGCTTAAAATTATAAAAAAAAATAATCTTTAGTAATATTGCACGTAGGATAATTATTGTGTCTATTGCAGCATAACCCCATCAACCAATGAAATAACACAAATTTTAAATTTTGCACCAATCACATTTCAATTAACTGATAAGTGTTATATAACACTTATCGTTTTCGTGTTACCAAAAAAGCGCAGGTAACTACAACAAATAAATACAAAAATGAATTACTTATTAAAATTAAATATACAGTTATAGTATACTCGATAGACAAGATAAATTTTTTACACAGTTTTCATTATTAAACGTATACAATAGTCAAGTAAAATATATTTCGTGCATAGTTCCTTTGCTTCGATAATACTGGCTAAGGCTGCATTTGAGAAAATTTGCACTCCTGCCTCGCAGACGTGCAAATTTTCGTCGCAACCAGCGCTCATTCATCCCGTTAGTCAGTATTTATCGGCAAGTCACTATGCAATTAATATATTACTGCTAGTAATTCAGACGATTTATTAGCTAAACCAAATGTACGTTGCAAGCGAAATACTGGAAGTTGCGCAGCAACGAGTGGTATGTCCCGAGAGCAACATAAGCTGATTTAGCCAATAAAAATATGAATTATAACAATATTCATCCAACAACTTGTATTTTGCAAGACTATTCCATGCAGATAGTACTAAAACACAATAATTCGGAACAATATTATGTCAGCTGATTACTAATAAAAAAAAAATGAAAAAATCAAACAACATAAATGAATTAATTCGTTGACGTGATCCAAGTATGGTTTGTAAGGTTGAAACACCGTTTTTACACCTTATGGAGATGCAGTCTTACTATGACTTAACTTAACCTTCAGGCCATTCCCTTGCGGGGTAGGCAAAACAATCCCTGCCTCTTATTTATTTTTCATTCACAATCTTTCTCCATGCTTTCCTATCTCCGCATACCTACCTAGCTACCGCAAGGTTCATACATTGTCACTGACATGCCCTTTTATTTTTAAAATCTTTCTTTCCTTTATCATACATTCTACTACATTCAGCCAAGTTTTACGCGGCCTACCAGGCACGACCTTACCTCTAACCTCACCCACATATATTTGCTTCGTTAATCTTGCGTTGTCCATTCTCTCAATGTGACCAAACCAACGTAATGTACTACTTTTATATCTATCCGTCATCGTCTTTTCCTCGCCACACTCCGTCATTATGCATTCATTCTTTATCTTGTCCCTTCTCGTTTTACCACATGCGCTTCTCAGGAAACTGATACCCACGGCATTTATTTTTCTTTCGTGCTTTTTAGACATACCCATGTCTCACTTCCATACAGTACTGATGGGACAAACACGCCATTCTACCCAGATATACCAGCTCGTCCACTTGCTCCACAATTTCATCTTGCAGGGTAAATACTCTACTCTCCTTTCCACCTTCCCGATTTAACACAACAATCTAAGTTTTGTTCACGTTTACCTTTAGGTCCATGCTCTCACAGACTGTATCAAACTTCCTCATTGCGGTTTGCAGTTCATCCGCACTGTCACAGAATAAGACTGTGTCACCTGCATACACCAGAGGTCATACATTGACGTCAGCAACCATTACACCATTTGTATCGGTACATCCTTGTCTAACACATTTACCCATGTATACATTGAACGACGACGGTGACATCCGTGTCGCAATCCTTGCTCAATATTAATATATTCACCCACATCTCCTCTCAACCTAACATACGCTCGACTACCGTTGTATACTGCTCTTATTCCATTTATTAGACCTTTATTTACGCCATATTCATTTAATATTTCCCACAGCTTCTCCCTATTTACTCTGTCGTATGCTTCTCCAGATCTACAAACGCACAGCACAGCTTCCTTTTTACCCTTAAACACTTTTCGATCATCTGCTGGAGAGCAACCATCTGATCGACACGTCCTCTCCCTGGCATGAAGCCCCCCTGCACACCCAAAATCTTAGATTGTGTAGTTTCTCGTACTCTATCAATCAGTATTCTTCCAAATACTTTACCAGGCACGCTGATCATACTTATCCCTCTGAAGTTCTTGCAATCACTCTTGTTCCCCTTACCGTTTATACAGTGGTACAATGATCGCGCTCTTCCAATCCCTGGGAAGTTTTCCACTCATAAGGCATACATTGAATAATTCACACAATCTTCGTATAAGCTTTGCACCCCCATACTTCAGCATTGCACCAGTGATTTCATCTACGACTGCTCCCTTGCCGTTTTTCAACCTTTCTATCGTTTTCTCTACCTCATTTATCCCAATATCCTTCTCAGTTTCATTCATCATTCCTTCTACATTCTCCTTATTTAAGCCTGCAGTCTTATTTTCCACACTAATGTACAGCTTTCCGAAATATTCTTGCCTGCATTTCCTCACTTCACAATCGTCCCATACTATTTCGTTGCTCGTATTCATCAATCCTGTAGCGTTCTCTTTACTTATTCTCACTGCCTCCTTCGCTGCTTTGTTTCTTAGTCTGCACACCCCATACAATCGCTAATTCTCAATCTCATTTTTTGCAGCAATCATTGCCATGTACGCATCGTTTTTCTTACATACTGCCTTTTATACCGACTCATTCCAACAAGTACATTTTTTCTGTCTACCTACAGTCGCCCTTGTACATATCCGTACGGCACAATTGACAGTACAGTTTTTCAAGAACTCTCAACTTCAGTGTGTTTTATTTGTTCATTCGACCCCGTTTCATTCACATTCAACTCTTTACTCACAGTGTCTGCGTATTTCATTCTCGCACCATTATCCACTAGTTGGTCTACCCTAATTCTGGACGTTCGCACTACGTTTGCTTTCGTTCTCCAGGCCCACTTTTGTCCTAAACACACTCTCGATTTAACCAAAAAATGGTCCGATCCGCGCATTACTTTTGTGTCTTTCACCAGGTTTCTAAGCCGTTCATCCATTTTTATGTTTAAACCACGTATTGGATATAAACAGGATTCTCTCCACACATATGTTCACCATGCGTTCACAATTCTCATTGACTCTTTGGTCTCCGAACTTTCCTAGAACGCGTTCAGTATGTTCTCTCTGTAGACCTACCCATCCGTTCATTTCCCCCACTATCGTCACTCTTTCGTTTGGCTTACATACGTTCAACACGATCTCTACCTCATTCCAGAAGTTCTCATGCGCCTGGCCTCTTTCTCCATTCACGGTGCATAGTATGCAATAAGAAAAATTCTTCGAAAACTCCACATTCATTCTACCTACTTTCATATTACCCGGGGAGGTATCAATTCGTACTGTTTAACACTCTTTTCGCCCTTTCACTTACGATCACCCCAACTCCTTTGGCGTCATGCACTTCAGTCTCAGCTCCTGACCATAGTGCTCGGCGGCCATCCTCCGTCTCCACATAATCCTTTCCTTTGCGTTTTTTCTCCGATACACACAGAATATCAAGGCGTCTTTCGTACATTACATTCGCAATTTCAAATTCTTTACCATGCATACTTCTAACGTTCCACGTACCTACTCGCCATTCATTCCCTGCACAGTCGTCAGCAACGGGGCCTGTCTGTTTCGACCTTGACCGCCCCTTGTAGCCAGATCGATCCGTGGCAATTCGTGCCAAATCGTGCCCCGGACGATGCATCATTCCCTACTAACGGTAACGTCCTACTACCGGACAGTTATTTGTCTACTGCCTCGGCACGTAAGGAAGTTAGCAGTAGAAATATATACAGAGGCAAGAAAGATATAAATAATAGAGTGTATACTTACTGTATGGATATCTAGATGTGCATATATACGTATACATTTTTCACTTACATACCCTTCAACCACATCACGTTTCAACCAGATTGCTACCTACGCGATTCCTGGCTTTCGGCCTGTCACCGGATTTGCTGTTATTTATTTGCAACCAAATGATTCAATTATTTTTAATTTAGTTTTCCGAGTTATAATTATTTCTTTGTTATTTAATTTAATATTTATTTATCAAATCTGTTTTATTATTGTCGCGAACCGTGACAACTTAAACGTTTCCACCCTCTAAGTTTCTTTTTTTTTATTCAACTGAAGGGTAACAATAAATAACGATAATGGCCCTGTTAGTTCACTCGACATTAATTGATTACTTTGTGCGACTATTTCATGCAATCATAATTAAGATGTAAGATAAACTTGCCGCTGCAAGTCGTAGTAAGTCGGCATCCACATTGGTTGGAAAAACAGTATTTTCAACCTAACTATAGCTACGATCATGCCAACAAATTAATTAATGATACAAAATTATGCATGATTATTGTGTTATGGATGGAATACTTGCTTGTAATCTCCCTAGTGCTTGGAATATTTCCGGAAATTTTCTTAAAACATTTGTGAACTAGAAGAAATTTCCGGTAATTAATTCAAGCACGTGGGGGACTCAGTAAGAAAGTATCGCAAGAATATCCGTAGATATTGACGACGAGATATTTTCTTGTAAAGTACAACTCATAGAAAGACTATTTTCATAGTTTAGAGGTTTATTAGCAAACTCAAATTACGTTGCTCTCAAAAAATACCTTTCGTTTCTGAACAACTCGATTAGTTAATAAGTCGTCTGAATTATCACAATAATCATTCTACTCGTGGTATTACTATTAATAAGTTATATATATCTACTCATGTTCTGAATGGCCAAAAATCAAAGCAAAAAAAATTTCTACATATCAAGGTTACAGGAACATAATTAATTACGCATAACGTGTTTTGCTACTGGAACTGTGAGTCAATTTAAAGTTTTATCATATACAAGACGCAAGAACTATATCACACGATTTGGTGAGTATTCACTAATTATTAACATTGCGGTCCGTCTTTCCTGTATGCCTTATGGTCCTCTTTATGAAACTAAAGCAGTACCGATATTTGAATAAGAATTAGTAACTGATACTTTCCAGGCAAAAAACCAAATAGCTTGAATCAAACTATACTTTCTTCAATATTTATTATAGCTTATTTTCATTTGGCTTAGCGTTGATTAGATTTTGAGAGAAATCCAGCGGCGGAGAGGGGGGTTTTATTAGGGTCAGTTTTTGGTTTTTATCAAATATATCTAAAACAGCTGCATATTTCAAAGATATAAAAATACCCAATCAAAGACCTTAAACATATCGATTAATTACGTTCTACGCAATTTTTTAATACGACGCACAATTTTTAATTTATTAATTAATTTATTAGAAAAAATGAAGACATATTTTTTAAAGAAAATTTAATTTTACATAATTTTTCTTTATAGTTTCTTAATATAATGCAAGGTAAGTTTAAAAAATAATTAAATATGAATGAAAATGGTTAAAATGTATCATTGATATTTTATAGAATTTTTTTTAAGTTGACACGTATTATTTATGTGTATCTAGAATGAAGTTTTAAACGTCATTCTGACAATAGATCGTTGTTTTTGTTTTTACACTGTTGCCTGTTTTTCGTTATGAACGTATGAAAGAGGTTGTATAACTATGCTAAAATAAATGATAATTAAAATTATCTTATTTCTTTAATTTTTAAGTTAGCATCTACATATCTACTAATCTCTGTCTGTCTAGAAGTTTTAAACGTCTGTGTGACATAGATTGTTGTTTTTGCTTCTAAAATGTTGCATATTTACGTGATGAGCTTATTATATAAGTATATAAATTCTAAAAATGTTATTATAGTATATTGAGTATCAAGAATAGTAAGGGGCGTTTACCGGTCGACGGCCATGTTTGGCCAATTCGGCCGGAGATCGGTATAACCCTTAATGTTCGCGATGCCAATACTGTTTTTTGCACGGTGGTATTAAATATACCACAATTGAAATTATTTAATTTCTACTAACTAAAACGAAAGTGACGCTTTAAATAGAAATGTCCAAATTTTTTGTTCTTATTGTTGTGAAACATAGTTAGTACAAATATAATTTTACGTTGGTAAGTAAAAGGCGTCGGTAAGTACAATACTTACCGACGAGTTGGGCCTTGCAACCAGTAAACATATCCTACTGTCTTGGAAACAGATATGGTAAATAAACGAAAAAGCTCAATCGTGCAAACAAATTATTTCATTTCTTTTAATTTCCATTTTGCAGGTTGGAAGGTCGTGTTTCACACCAGATATTTTTATATAACTATGCAACCTCTTTTTTATACGTTCATAACGAAAACAGGCAACATTGTTAAAACAAAAACAATCTATGTCAGAATGACGATTAAAACATCATGTCAGATAGACAGTTATAGACATGTAAGATAAAAAAAAATTCCATAGCCGCCCGCTTCTATAAAAATATCGATAATACAGTTTCAGCATTTTCAATCATATTTATTTAATTTTTACATTTACTTTACTTTACATTAAAAAATGTTACAAAGAAAATTTATGTAAAATGAAATTTTCTTTAAAAAATACGTCTACACTTTTTTTATAAAATTAATCGTTAATTCCGATAATGAAAAAATTTGAACTAACACTTACATTCTACCTTAGGAATTTTTTTACCGCTAAATTATACATCCTATCAAAAATTGCATAGAACATAATTAATCGATACGTGTAAGGTACATGTCTGGGTATTTTTATATCTTTGAAATATGCTGCTGTTTTAGATATATTTGATAAAAACCAACATCTGACCCTAATAAACCCCTTCTCTCTCCGTCGCTGGATTAATCAGCTCTAAGCCAAATGAAAATAAGCTTAAATACCAAATTTTAAGTACGTAGGTATTTTCGTTCTGGACTTATCGTGGATACTAACACACACGCGCGCGCGCACGCCCACACACACACACATACACACACCCACACACACGCACACGCACACACACACTCACACGCACACACGCACGTACGAGCGCACACACGGGCACATACGCGCACACACACACGCGCAAACACACGTGCGCACACACCCACACAAAGTTTTAAAATGAGCTAACAAGTCGATTTAGCGATAGTGAAAAAAAAGTCGATTGCATAACCTTCTATACCTACATATGTATATGTAGGTTGGAAGGTAAAAATGTAACGTTTTTCTTAAGCCCTTGTATCTTTTATAAGAATTAAGCTATTGTAATAAAAAAAAAATAAATTGTAAAGAAACGATGTGTCTTGTTAACAAAATAAGAAATTACAAGGGGGAAAAACTCTGACACTCCGTATGTGGTTTTAAAGTTAGAGTAAAAAACACACTTCGTGTCACCCTGCATAAAATGACGTGCGCCTAATTTTCTTAAAATTCGAAATGTGCTAGATTTCATATAAATTTACCTACAATACGAAAAAAAAAAAATCAAATCGAATTTAAAATAAATTTATTAATGAGCAAACTTCATCAATTTTTGAGTGGATTGATTATTTTGTCGGTGAGTGTGTGATTTATTAAAGAAAAATTGTTTCTGAACAAAATACGTGGATTTTAATTATTGGACTGCAATTCCTTTACAATAAAACTTGTCCCTAATCTTTCCAGCACAACAGAAACTATAATTGAAGTAAAAGAATTTATTTTGCGACTAAATATTGTTATACGATTAGGAGCTTAGAAAATACAAGTGTTTGATTATTAAATTAGAACTCTTTTATAAAAATAATCACCCCGCATTTTCTTCGCATCAGAGGGAACTATACTAAATGAAAAAAAAAGTAACTATTTTGCAAACCTATAACCTGTAACAAGCATTAATAATATAATAGATATTTATGTATTAAGGGCATAATCAGAAGATTATGGCTCGAGGGAATGTTAAAAGCCCGACGCGAAGCGGAGGGCTTTTATTCTGAGCCATAATCTACAATTATGACCGTGATACATACAATGTTTTATTTTATTTTGCGCACCATGAAACTGGAACAAAATATTAAAAAGATTCAGTATTTTCGGCAAGTTTTTAAATGCAAATGCAGTGAAATAAAGTCGACAGTAGGCTAATTTGTTGTTACTAAGATACTGTGATATTGCTATTATATATCATGTCATGTGTTTGCTGTCAATCATGCTGCTTAGCATCAATGACATTTCCGTGCTATAAAGACCACATTACGCCCGCATTTGGAGGCGTATAAAGAACATTATGGTGGCAAAATAAAATAAAATATTTAATTATAAAACAGTTAATACAAAATATTCAATTTCTTTCATTTTAAGTAAAGCTCTCTTTTATTTGCTGGAGAGACGAGAGGTGGTTTTACCGTAAAAGGGTTGCAGCAGAGTAATCAAAATAGACGTATCTCGAGAGCTCATAAATCGATAAATAATAATTACCTACAAAATAGTTAATTTTTTTGATTTTAAGCATAGTTCTCTATTGTGTCAGGGAAACGAGGAGACTTTTACCGTAAAGGCGTTGTGGGTCAAAAATCAAAATACGTGTTTTGAGTGCTCTTAAATCAATAGACAATATTTACCTGCAAAAGGGTTACTTTTTCAATTTTAGTGTACTTCTCACTTGAATTAAATTATTTAAAAGGTTGTTTTGGGGTTAAAACGATGAGCTCATAAATAGCTCGTAACTTTCATGTATTTGTTTTTTATTTTTACAAGATAGGGGGGCTAGAGCTCGGCAGATGTGCTACAACCCAAGTTGAAGTTGTGTGTATCAACAAAAAAAATTCCTTAAATGTATTGATATATAACAAACTAGATAACATATTCAAGCAAATGTCATTAGACAAATTTAAAATATCATTAAAATAACTTTTTAAAGCATGGACGAATATATGATTACCACGTCATGAACTTCCTAGTTCACTCTGGAAACTTTAATATCGTTGTATAACCTTCCATGTTTATGTTACATACTTCACATTTTATTAAACCAAATAGTGAATGTACTTTGACGCAACCAAACAATTTGTATTTATTGAAAGGGTCTAATGAAATGTATTATTATTGTATACAAGCTCTTCTACATTCTATATATCAGAACTGTTCTCTGCAGACAACATACTCAGGGAGTTTACTGTTTAATGCCAGGATCAGTAAGGGTCTAATAACACTGAGCTGAAAGTGCAGAGGTAGAAGCATTTATCCTTACACAAGCGCTCACAAACTTTATCAACGCACCCAAGTAAACCTCATGAAATACAAAATACAGTAAGAATCTAAAATCAAAAGAAAGGCATTCATTTTCGACAGGATTCAAAGTCGCCAAAAAATCCTGGTATCTAACTCATCTGGACCATTGCCAGAACCTGCCTGCAAACGTGATTTGTAACATGTAGTGGAGGTAGTATATGCAGGATTATGATCGTTATTTTGTTCCCGAGTTGTCTAGATTATGGAACCACCTTTGAGATACCCCCTTACCTTTATAAAGGCAGCAGTGATGATTAGACTACGATCTGAAGATTCCTTTACAATTACGTTTTATAATTTTCTTAATAATTTTAATTTCCACATTTAATAATTAGAGAACGATCTAATAAATCTTTATAGACCGGTTTCCATGCAATATTGACAAGTTTTATATTAAAGCTAACTAAAATTAATTGAGATGACTAAAACCATAATTTAAACATTTAAAAATCATTAATGTTAGTAAGTATTTTGAACGTTTTCCCCATAATTATACAAACTAGAAACAATAATTCGTATTTATAAAAATTTCGTATTTGATTACAGTTAACTACTATGTCAAAATTTCCAAATTGAGTAAAATATTATAACAAACAATTGACAAATCACATTTTTGATTAGAAATAGTTTAAAGCCGTTTTCGGTGCTTTTCCATTTTTTGGCAATTAATATATTCAGAATAACTACAGAAAAACGTGATTAATACAGGACAGGTATGAATTGATCATTTTGTAAAATTAAAGTGGATATAATTCTATTATTTATAAAATGTATTATGAATGTACTAGATATGTTTAATAATTATTTTTCAATTAAACTAACTTTAACCGGATTTTAATGTTAATAACCCATTTAGACAACAATCACTAACTGCAGTATCCGTAAACAACTTTTGGAACGTAATATTTATAAAATAATGTAAGTAGAAGAACACGTGTTAATTAAATATCCGATGTGGCCCGCACATAACTTTCTTATGCCTATGGCGTGGTATATTACCAAATAGCGGCAAGAACGGGACGTTTTAATTAATTTTTCTTCTTATATTAAATGTACATGTAAATCAATTAAACACACATATACATTTTTTGTATTTTAAAATAGTAATAAATATTACCTACATCCTGCCTTGCTAAATGGATTTATTTATTAAACATTTTGCTCATTAATTAACAGATAATCTTGGTTTGACGTTCACTTCAATACAAAATGCCCAATTCTATCTAAATGTATATTAATCAAATACTGACTTATTTGATCTTCATCTGCCAAATATGAAAATCAAGGTTATATTATAGCTTAATTTTCCGTTTTGATATTACTAAGTACTTACATAATATGTTTAAATTAATTTTTAAGGCTTATTTGGTTTCGTATTAAAATTTTTTATAAGATAATCTTACCTACCTTAAAAATATGCTTAGTGTTTGTCATAACGTTGAAAGTTCTTGAGAGAGAGACAATAGTTATTTGTTTCATTAGTACAAAAAATGTCAACTTTCGGGACAAGGAAGAAAGCGTCGTCCGGCAACCTTCCGAGTCTCGAAAATTGAAACAACAGTTAATTTTGAATATAACGCAATTATATATACCAACAGCAAAATCATTAAGTATTAATATAAATGTATTTATAAGGTATTTTACGACTTGAGCTCGTTACAATATGCTCTAATAATATTTAAATAAAAAAATTTTAGCACTTAGCTTAACACAGCTCCCGCAGGTATGAATGACATATAGCGGCAGATGTTGGCTTCACCACTAAGGCGTAATTAGACAGTCGTATAGCAGATGCTTAGAATCTGCCCAAACGACAGTAATTATGTGAGTGGAATACACTCCCGCGAAGATAATATGTGGGTGGAATCTACCCACAAAGGTCCTGACTTTAATCAGGTTGTAGAAGTACGAATCTGTTGGTTAACATTCGCATGAAGAGAATTACGAAGATATTGGTTTTCGCAATCCAAGAAGGTCCTGACTTTAATCAGAGTGTAGAAAAAGTAATAAGTATAAATTTCTTATCAGCGTTCCCATAAGAGCATATAGGAATACGAATTGTTGGTTAACAATCGCCAGAGTATCAAGTAATGTGAAGCTGGTATGTATATACAGGGTGTCCCAAGTAGAGTAGGATAGTATTGGTATCTTTCTTATTATTAAAGATAAATATTTGGTTAAATGGGCAATATTGTGCCATTTTTTTGGGGCGAGTTCGATTCTGTTGAGAAACATTTCAATTTCCGAACAGTTTCGAAATTATTAAAAAAAAAACAAACAAAAATCGGCGATTTCTAAAAACTCAATCAAATATTTCCGTAACTATAAAAGATATGAAAAAAAGTTTCAAATCAAAGTTACTTACTTCAATGTCTCATGAAAACAATTAATATTTCCCATAATTTTTTATTCGTACATAGGTCGTTATACATCGTTGAAAAGAGACAAAAATCCCATTTAACTGTGTAAAAATCCAATATGGCGCCCATTTAAAACAAGAAAGTTGCTATTAATATATTGAAAACCGCCATTTTGAATTTTATTTTGACATCATTTTTAAGTGTGCCTCATCGAAGTAAATAACTTTGATCTGAAACTTTTTTTCACATCTTTTATAATTACGGAGATATTTGAGTTTTTAGAAATCGACGATTTTTATTTCCTTTTAAATAATTTCGAAACTGTTCGGAAATTGAAATGTTTCTCAACGGAATTGAACTCGGCCCAAAAAAATGGCACAATATTGCCCATTTAACCAAATCTCTATCTTGAATAATAAGAAAGATACCCATACTATCCTACTCTATTTGGGACACCCTATATATATATATATATATATATATATATATATATATATATATATATATATATATATATATATATATATATACATACATATACATCTCTATACACTGTGTCTCTTGAATTTCTGGACATAGGGAATTCCCATGTTAAAATAAACTATTGTAAATATTGGCTCCTCTAATTATTTTACAGTAAAATGTCAAATGTAAGCTTCTTAAGGAAAAAAGGCTGCTTCTTATGTTACAATTGCATTTACATTTGGTTCATCCGTTTTCGACAAAAATTAGGAAAAACTTAAGGGCTTTTTCGTAACCGGTAACGTTAATAAGCCATGTAAGTGTCAGGATAAATACAATAAGGAGCACAAATAAAATAAGTCTGTTATAAACAAGATGATATTCCAAATAAACAAATTAATTATGAAAATTGGAAAATGAATAACAAAAAATCATCATTTCTACTATTTGATCAAGTGTTCAAATAAATCTCCGTTTGCAGCTAAACAATATTCTTCAATGGTGTAATAATTCAATTTTATAAACAAATTTTTCTTTAACAAGTAATAATCTGTCCCAAATAAAGTTTTAATGATGAATGAATTGTTTTTGAACAATTAATGATTTACAATGACAATTAATAATTATTGTTAGCATTGTCTGTCTAAAGCAAAGCAACCTTGACCAGTTACGAAAAAGCCCTTAAGTTTTTCCTAAATTTCTCGAAAACGGATGAACCAAATGTAAATGCAATTGTAACATAAGAAGCAGCCTTTTTTCCTTAAGAAGTTTTACATTTGACATTTTACTGTAAAATAATTAGGGTAGCCAATATTTACAATAGTTTATTTTAACATGGGAATTCCCTATGTCCAGAAATTCAAGAGACACAGTGTATGTCGAAACGCATTAATAGAGTAAAATCCATAAAGATAAAGCATTAAGCGATGCAATTAGAAAACTAGAAAAATTCAAAATTTTATTCTTTCTTTCACCTTCACATGAAAGGAAAAATGAAATTGAATTTTGACAGCGTCAACGCTCAAGTTCTACTCGAGCATCCCACTTCAGAAATCCCGTTGGCGAAATAAACTACCATTATTTAAATACTTCGAAATATAAATGGTAATGCAAAATTGTGAAGCAAATATATGGAAAATTAGGAATAAATTCAATGATATGTACGACGGCATTTTATATTCAAAACGAAGTGTAACAAGTCTATTTTAAATCCTAAACATGGGAAATTCAATGGTAAAATAAAAAAGTTGCCATGTCTCTACCTATTAATTTTAGAGCAAAAAGTATAATAACATTTTCTGTTTAGAATAAAAAAACTACATCTAATGAGCTTATCAAAACGTCTAAAAAATTAAAAAAAGTTTTATATTTTTGATCATATTCCAGAGTGCCATGACGCACAAACAAATTACAATTTTTTATATACGTTAGTTCGACATTTTGTTAAATAATAGTTCTTCTTGATTCTTTTGCTTAATATACACATTATTGTAGGCAACGGACCGCGAAAATTTTATTATTGTAATAAACGTTTGTCAAATCGCTATTGTAACCACGATAGAAAAGATAATTAGTCTAGGGTTGTAAAACACATGTGGGAGGGAGAGTAGCAGGTGCCCGCTTAAAAATGGTTTACTGAAGGGGCGTAACGAATCATTGGAATTTATTATGCGCCGATTCTTAGTGGAAAAATGTCGCTAGCTTAATAAGTAATTGTATCGGTACAAACCGCGATCAAAAGATATCTTTGTTTGTTACTTGAAACCCGAGAGTGAAAGGTAGGGTTGTTACAGACGAATGCATATTTTAAAATTAAGATGTCGTGCAATAATTAATATGAAACTGTTCCAACGGAAATTAATGTTTCTTGTTTTATATTACTTTTAAAAAGATGGGGGTTGAGTGCGGGAGTGAAGTGGTTAAGTTTGAAATCGGGGGAGGGGTAGTTACAGTTAGTGTCAATCGACCAAGATCGATTTTTGGGTTAATTAAGTACCTTCATTGGAAGCAGTTTGTCTTTAAAATAATTCTTGCGTGTACATTTTTCTTTTGAATTCGCCAACACTAAGTTGTCTTTTCTTTCGGGGTTAAACCGCGTATGTTAACAATTTGTGTCTGTGATCAATTAAGGGGATATTTATTCTAGTGTATGTATTTTTATATAACTGAAAGCTCGCAGTGAATCATTTTACCAGCCTATGTAACGTATTAAAAGAATCAAACATTGCCTTGCAAAGGTATCTTATTCGTACGCAGACTCATTAAGCTGAAATCTGCTAAAATAAAAAGATAGTACAGGGCCCTCCCCTCTCACTCTGGTATTTGTGCGAATTAGCTTTGTGCCAGAAGGTACACACTCTCAGGCCAGACCATTAAACACCTCGAATTTTTATTTCTGTTGTTTTTATTTGTTGTATAGATGAATGTGTAACCTGAGAGAGGAGCCCTGTATTTTGCTAACGCACTCAAACTTATATATCGGTCACGATGTTAGTAATCTATTTATACCTTACCCTTGTAAGGCTTTGTTTGAATGAGTTTTTTTGTCAGTTTGTTTAAGTAGAATTATTTGCCTGCGAGCTGATTTCTCTTTGTATCTGCTTTATTGTAATTTGATTTATGTATTCTGTTCTTTAGTGGTCACTAAACAATCGGGTACGTGCAAATTCCTTGCCTGTTTTCTTTTGTCCTTGCCTTTACCTTATTACCACCTGTGCAATTTTACTGTTGTATTTTATATGTACCGTAATTTGCTTTATTGTTTTATGTGCTTAAAGACCGGCATGATTGGTTTTTAAAGGGCCACATGTTTGGTGTTACCATTTTTACTATGATTTTTATTTTGATTATATATGACCCAATTGTACGTGTGACTACATGTGTTTTTTTTATTATTGTGTTTCTGTATAACTAAACTGCTTTTTCTTCATTTTCTGTGTTTTGTTATGTATTTAACCCTTTCATTGTTTTTTTTTTGTGTTATTCGATTTATTAATGTACTTATTTATGAATAAAGTGGGTTTTTCCCACAAGAGTATATTAACGGGCTAAACCACCGCTGCGCAACGCTCGTTGGTTTTAATTTGAGTAGTTTCATTTTTTTCCTGCAATACTTATCCCATCCAGCTTATCTAATTTAGATATCACAACGTACATACCACTAGACGGCCACTTCGTTTAATCAGATTTGAGGTTTGCGAATATATTTTAACTTTAATTATTGCCCGGAAAGTCAAAGTAAGGCAAGCAATTAAGTGGAGATAAATCACTTAGCGATTGTTTTGATCTTGAATTTGCATTATTGCAAATAAGTTCAAATTACGCTTTTCAAGATAGGGTACCTGAGGGACGCTACAGTACATTAATTAAGTACAAATGGAACGATTATCCCTTGAATCAAGAATGCAATATCTTAAGTGGTATTTATCTGGAAATTCATTGCGGCAGGTTAGAGATTTATTCAGTGCTTTGTATCCTAATGAACAATTTCCGTCCCTTGTAACTCTCCATACCTTAATCTTCTATTTTAATCAAATTGGAAGCTTAGTTAAACTTTATAAAAAATGCAAAAATGAGGAGAATAAAAATGAAGAAAGAAGACAGTGGAAATAAATGTAATTTTACACATAACTGAAAACCCAAATTTAAGTGTTTGGCAGACCGCCCATATACTACATTTGCATCCAGCTACTGTTCATAAAATATTACAATCAGAAAAATATCACGCTTTTAAATATTCATTACACCAAGAACTCTTTGATTTAGATGAAATTTCAAAAGTGAATTTTGTCAGATTGTAATGGAGAAGGCAAACACCGATCGCTGTTTTCTAAAAAATATTTGCTTTACTGACGAATCAACCTTCTTGTTACGAGGGGAGCCGAATCACCAAAATTTGAGATTTTGAATTGAATTCAAAACAGAGCAGAATGAATCCATATTCTCAGAACCCACAAAAGCTGTATTACAAACAATGATATTGAATCATAAAAAATGTAATATTAGAAATGTCATAAAATTACACAAAAAAACTGGGTAAAAATATTTTTTTTGTGCACATTTCTTGTCCTAGGACTTTGAGGTTAATTTACGTGTAAAACACTCTTGCTTTTAGGCAAATTTAAATCAGTCCTTAGTAAAATTTCTGAAATACTCAATTTGATTATGTTCATATCAACGATTTAATTTTTACGTCTCTTTGAAAATGTAAACGTATGAAGATGGAATTGAAGTTTCATGCTAAACAATTTTTAAATCAAGTTAAGTTTATAAAGGAAACTTTGGCGTTCTTAAATATATACCACTCACAAAGTTTTGAGTTACTCTCAATTATACTGCAAAAATTCGAACCCTCGAAAGTATTTATAATTTATTTTTTTATCTATTGGCATTATAACTGTACATATGTATTATTTTTATATGCAATACTGTGTAACAAAAGTAACAAATACAAGTTACAACAAAACAAGAACAATAAAGTGAAAAAGAAAAACAAAATCAAAAATCAATTTCTCATTAAATGCTCGAATGTTCTTCCTTCAACTTCAATACATTTATTAACACGTCGCACAAAATTATTTTCACTAACTCTAATGTCGGCCATGTGATATTTTGAAAAGCATATCTGATTCTTTCCTTTATATTTTCTGGTGTGGTTGGAATTTCTTTATACACATAATCTTTTACGCAACCCCACAAAAAGAAAACGAGTGGAGTCAGATTAGGTGACGTCGGTGGGCAAGAAATGGGTCCTCATCCACCTATCCACTGATTTTCTTTCCAGTAGTTTAAAAATGTTTGTACGTCTCGATGGTAGTGGGCGGGTGCACCGTCATACTGGGGCCACATATTTCCATAAACTGCTTCATTCATATTTTGATGAAGGTTAGGTAGCACATCTCTTAAAAATTTTAAATACTCCTCGCCGGTTAGAGTACCGTCAAAAAATAAAGACCTATAACATGGGACCTAATAATACAACCCCCCCCCCCTCACATTTAGTGACCACCGATTTTTTTGCCTGATCTAATGAGAATTTTCAGTGCTATAATAATGCGTCTGTTCACTAAACCATTGGTTTGGAGGTAGCGTCGTCACTAAATAATATAGAATTCAGAAAATTAGGAACTTCTGTATTTTTTTTGCAAAAACAAGTTACAAAAATTAATTCTTCGTTCAAAATCTTGACCATATAGTTGTTGGTGAAGTTCTATATGATATCCATGGCATTTATGGGCATTTAATATATTTTTCCCGCTAGATTTTTTTATATGTCATATGTGATATTTGTGAAGTACTTACATGACGATTTTCTTGGATTGCCAGTAAAACTGTAAGTTGGTTTTCATCATTTATCACTGCTCTATTAACTAGTTTCCGTTTTTTAGATTTAACACTACCTGTTTCTTCAAATCTTTGTAAAGAATCTTGAAACGCCTTTGGTCGCAGCTTTTTTTCAGCATCGGGATATCTTGCTGCATAAATTCTACTTGCCAGTAAACAATCTTTTTGACATTCTCCAAGAATAAAAATCATTAAAACCATTTCCTGAATATTTAGAGCAATTTTTCTTTTTTCAACGCAATATTGTCATGGCACTTCTAATTTTTAATTGCGAGTTTAAACATTAAATTTACAAAAAGACGTAGAAAATCAGTTGATTTGAACATAATCAAATTGAGTGCTTCAGAAATTTTACGGACTGATTTAAATTTAGAACTTTCATTAAGGATTGATTTAAGTTTGCCTTGAACGAAAGAGTGACTTGTGTAAGAGTATGCACCAATTTTGTTCAAAAAATTCTGTTGAATTTAGAATAATTTAATTCAGTCAATTTGTAGTATTAACTCTTGTTTTTACTTGGAAAAATATTTTAGCGTGAAAAAGAACTCCAAAGTTTCTTTTATAAATTAATTCAACTTGATTAAAAAATTCTTTAGCATGAAACTACAACTCCATGACCATCTTTATATACTTACATTTATAAAAAGACGTTAAAAATGAAATCGTTGATTTGAACATAATCAAACTGAGTACTTCAAAAATTTTACTAAGGACTGATTTACATTTGCCTAGAGGCAAGAATATTTTATGCATCAATTTTGTTCAATTTGTTAAATTTAAAATGATTCATTAAATCAATTTGTAATTGTCATATTAACTCTTGTTTTTACTTGAATAATTTTTTTAGTAAGAAACAAACATCCCATGGTCAACTTAATACCTCTATTTTCAGTCTTTTTGTATTACAATCACAATTTCACAAATAAACTGAAATTATTTTGAAAATTATTAATTTTTAATTTGATAAAAAAGAAAGAATATCAAACGAGGCATCGAATGACATGAACAGCATGGGGGGGGGTCATTTAAAAAAATTAAAAAAAGTTGTATTTACAGTGACACGCTCTGTATATTATTAAAAAATCTGAAAATTAAGAAATTTCAAAATACTACACAATTTTCTGCCATTTTAAAATAAAAAAAAGTCGCCTAACAAATCAGTGGCGGCGGCCGCAAGCGGGATATTTTTTTTGAAAAAAACTAGAATATCTCTTAAACCAAAGGAGATAGACCTATATAATTTGGTATTCAATGAAAGCGTATCATATGGGCTTTCCAAAAATGTAATAATATATAGGGTGTTCTGTTAAAAAATATAGTTTAGTTTCTATATAAAAATATAGTTTAGTTTGCTCCAATAACATGAAACACCATGTATAATCAAAAATATTTTTAAAATGTACTGCCTATTGATATACACCCCTGGTCCAAAAATCATTTCCATAACTTATTTCGTCTATATACAATCTTCCACCCCCTCCTCGTTTGGCCACCCAGAATGTTAATAAAATGAAAATATTATCTAGAGTGAAATGATATTTTATTTTTTTTTTTTCGTAGAATTATCATATTTTAGACATTATGGGTAACATTATATACGCAGTTTTTTTATTCAAAACTTTTTTCTGTATAACTAATGTTTTATTTTACGCTATGTTCAGGATTTCAAGTAGACACGCGGTATAGATAAAGAAATTGACAATTGAGTAATGCAATAATAAAAGATAACTATCAGAGTGTCAGTTTGTTCAATCCCCACAAAAAGTAATGCATATAGCCCCTATTGCACATCAACGTAAAAATATAAAAGTACACGCATTACAAGAAAGATTAGTGCAATAAATGTCTAATTTGTAATTAAGTCCACTTTTCAAATAGCTTTTCATGTACCTTATTTAACACTTTTTAATATTTAAAAATTAATTCGATAAAAAATTTTAATAGACTAGTAAATGGTTTTGTTATAGATAGCTAATTAGGGTGATAATTAGGAAAACACGTTCAATTAAATCTTGGATGAAAACAACGTTCTCTTAACTTACCTTCGCACGAGACTAATACGTGTGTCAACAATTTTAGATCAAGGATGAGAATGTTTACAATTTTATTTTACAAGCATATATTTATTAACAGATATTTATAACTTTAAAGAGTATTTCCAAAAATAATATCGTTAGAGAATTGTGGATTATACGTTTATGAATTGATTGCAAAACTGTTATACAAAAATAATGTTTTATATCTAACGTTGTTGATTTCGATGTAACCTTGGATAATAAACTAAAAAAAAAACCAACAATACGAATAATATAACAACTTTATATTGACATCAATTAAGAATAAATTTGCAAGCAAGAGTGTGTACATTACAAAACGGAATGAAGATATACAAGATTGTTAATAAGTATAGACCAAGGCTAAGAGTGTGTAATCTTCTAAGATATCTTCCGAGTTATACCTAAATCCCTCTGGTCATAAACACCATTTTTAATTGAGATGTGTAAAAAAAATTAGTGAAAATTTGAAGCAAAATACAGCTTCAAATGGATAAATCTCTCCTGCGCTAAACTAGTCTTGAATTAATTTAATCATTAGAAAAATAGAAACCATAAAAAAAATAATTCTCATTTGTGATGATGGTCATAATGAGGATTGTCAAATCATTTAATGTAGTTCCAACATTCGAATTTCCATTATCAGAATTTCAATAAAGGGTCACAATCGCACACAAAATTCATTCAACGTTAACTGATAATCAATGTAAGATTGCATTTGTTTTTTGTGGCATTTTCCATTTAAGTCTTTGTCGGTAGAGGGTGTTCTGGAACGTCATTTTTTAATAATATCTGTTAAAAATTTAAGTTATTTATCGTTGTTAAAATAAAGTAACATGTAATAGTAGGCTTATCCTTTTCATATTTTATAAATTCTGTAAAAGTGCCATTAGCCGTCTTGCTTAACTGACGACGATGACTGTAACTGTTACCGAAAGGTATAAAAATTGTAAAAAATATTAACATAGATATACACAAATTTTAATCATGAATGAAAACCTGAAAGTTTACATTTGCAGATAATGTACAAAATGGTCACCTGTCAGTCATTTGTGCTTTAGCTTGATAAGAAAACTCGTAAAGGAAATTAAAAATAAATAAAGAACATTCGTGGACGGATAGCTTAACGTTTACGACAGCAAACGAAGTAGAGTAACCGAACAGGAGTTTAACAAATTTACTGGTAGTGTGAGCACAATTCTATTGGTACTTTTTACTACAGACGTTTAATTTCTTAATCACTCGCTTTTCGCCAATAACCTAAACACAAAACACAAAATTTGTAGCATTGTTTTGAATCGGCCCACATATTTTATGTAACACCGATGGATTCAATATAAATATAAATACATACAAGGTAAATGATTTAGTATTAATATTATTAGTCCACCTGGACTAAGCATATATTTAAATCTTAACATACAAGGTGTTTACACAAAAGATAATGTGATCACTTTGTTTCGTAACAAAATAAACCCATAAGTTAAAATGGTACCCACGGTAAGATAAGCAAAATGTCGATGTCCACGTGGATTTTGTACTTTACCCGATCAAAGAGTTACAAGATCTCAAAAAATATTTCCAAATAACAGGGGCATCAATCACCGACTAATTTATTGTTTTTTTTTTCAATAAATATTATTTTAATGTTATAGTTCCCTTGGGTTTGTAGTGTTTTTTTCTGTTATATAATTTTCTCCAGCAAGTTCTCTACTTAGCTTAATTAATAATATTGTGAATTCGTACACCATTTTGTAATCAAAACCAAACCGAAAAAATTATTAATTATCAAATAACTACATTTTTTATGTTTTCCAGAGAACTAAAATATTTTTTATAAGATTTATTGATATTAATATTACAAATATTTAAGTTTTCATGTTTTACTGAGGAGGATAGCTGTAATTGCTATTAAAAGGTTTAAAGTTTGTGAAATTGTCTTTTAAATGCTCGACTGATAAAAGATGGGTATTTTAATTGTTAGTATTTTGCTAACGGGAATTACTAATTCTATGGTTGTCTAACCTACGTGATTTTGAACTGCTATGCATTGGAATAAATTTAAGAATAGTTTCAAGACCGTATAATTATATTAGTCGATGACTAACAAATTACCTCGCATTATCTTCTATAGGAAGCACTAAGTAAAAAATAAGGCCATTTTTAACCGAAAATTAAACAGAATCGAAAATAAGGAATTACAATAAAAATCAAAATAATGTAATCAAGTAATTTTAAAAATATTTTTCATTATACAAGCTGTCCAATGAACCGTTTCCAATTTATTTTTTCATTCACCCCCATATATATTTGGATTCGCTTGGTTTTCAAGTTTCTTAAATCAGTATTTTTAATTTTATATTACAAACATTTGCACCAGTCAACGTTGTTAAAAAATTAGATTTACATTCTTATACGCGTGAAAAATATTAATGTAGAGTTTTTGAAGGTTTTCGACGTTTTTCACAAGGACCTACACTATTTGTAACGTTTGCGTCTGTGCGTGTTTGCAGTCACACAATTTTTACGTTTTGACAGTTAATGTAGGCGCATTTTTTATGTAAAAATGTTATTTTCATTTTCACCAGTGGCGTACATACGGACACATCGCAACACATTTTTAAAGAAAAAATAGTACGCCACTGCTTTTTTTCAAAAAAAATTTTTATTTGGAGTTCTCGTTCAATTTAGAAGAAAAAATCTAACTTGACTCATTTTTATTTGACACCTCGTTTTGGAGTTAAAAAATAAAATCTTTAACATAGTCTTCCAAAAATTATGCATATTCGTAAGCAGGTAGACAAGGTGAAAGCAGATAAGGGTCAATTAAATTGTCACCCACAAGGCAATAGCATGGGTGCTTTCGAATTCCCATATGTAAAAACGTCGTCTACTCTCATACGGAACGACTCGCATTGGAAAATTTTTTGCATACGACCCTTTTTCAATTACAACGTGATTATCAAACATTTTTAAAGAAAAAATAGTACGCCACTCCTTTTTCTCAAAATAAAAGTTTTTTTGGAGTTCTCGTTCAATTTAGAAGAAAAAAGCTCACTTCGCCCTTTCTTATCTGACGCCTCATTTTCGAGTCAATACAATATTTTTCAATGGTTTTAATAATATTCTGTTAATTAAAATTCTTAATGTTCAAGGGGTGACGGGAGATCCTATCTTAACAATGTTAATTTGGCTAATTTTAAGGTACATTTAAAAAAAAGGTATAAGAGGTACAATTGATTTTATTTTTTTATATAATTATGTACACCTTTTAACACAAAGATTGTTTTTTATCAAACCAATATTTTTTGGGGAATTTAAAAATATATATTAAAAATTACATAAAATTTTCAAATATTATTTATCTTTAAAAAACTTCGGATAAACATTTTTTCAAAAGCCTGTGTTAAGTTGTACAGTTTAATGCCGTCTACAAAATAAAAAAAAAATATTTTATCACCAATGGTTACTGAGAAAATGTACCTTATTCACAAAAAAAAAACAGTGTTTTAAAAAGCCATTTTTATTGAAACAAGCAGTAACCATGGAAACTATAACTACCTCAATGCATTCCTGCCTCATACGAAAGGTTGTCTGGATCTTCTGCTGCTACATGATCATCTACTTGCCAGACTAGACTTTTGACGACATTTCTTTTCTATTTCTGTGTTCCAGTACTTTATGCAGTTTACGCAAAGTACTATTCCCAATTTGCCCAGAACTCCACATCAGGCTACATTTCCCTTGTTGCAATAGCCTCATAAACTCCTAATTCTAAAGTTTTTAGCATTACAAAAGTACGTTTAGGGATGACCACAACATATTGTTCGCTTGGGTTAGAAGAATAAATTATTTCCACTTTACCAGTACTATAGACACATCAAAATGATCGAAATTCTCCAAAAACCAGCATTGATGATAAAGACCTACGGATAATTCGAAATCTATACTGGAACCAGCGAGCCAATATAAGAATAGGCCAGAACCTTTCTAAAGAAATAGACATACGGCGCGGAGTAGGACAGGGGTGTATCCTATGAACCCTACTGTTCAATATATATATATATATATATATATATATATATATATATATATATATATATATTATATATATTCTGAACATATATTCAATGAAACATTACACGCAGCAGATCTTGCTGTTAACGTTAACCGAATAAAAATTAATAATTTAAGATACGCAG
The DNA here is from genome assembly GCA_036346205.1 of Vesta saturnalis. Classification (NCBI taxonomy): domain Eukaryota; kingdom Metazoa; phylum Arthropoda; class Insecta; order Coleoptera; family Lampyridae; genus Vesta; species Vesta saturnalis. The sequence continues at coordinate 2,363,614 of JARFJB010001943.1, forward strand.
ACGACACCACCCTAATAACTAGCAGCCTGCCAGAACTACAACTATTGGTTGATAGCCTGACAAGAGTTTGTGATACCTACGTGTTAAAAGCTTAATACCAAGAAGACCAAGTTTATGATTGTCAGCAAATCACCAGAGCATGCGCCAAGGCTCACAGCGTATGGTATTCCACTCGAGAGAACAGCTAAAATAAAGCTTTCGAAATGTGGGTATACCGGAGAATACTGCAAGTGAGTGGGATGGATCGCGTCAGCAATGAAGACATACTGCGTCGAATGGAGAAAGAAGAAGAAATAGTTAAAACAATAAAAACAAGAAAACTCCAGTACTTTGGACATGTGATGCGAAACCCCACACGATACAATATCTTGCATCTGGCAATGAAGGGAAAAATAATCGGAAAAAGAGGCCCAGGCAGAAGACGGACATCTTGGTTCCGAAACCTGACACACTGGTACATCAGATCTACAACATTATTTCGGGACACTGTTAACTAAATTACCATAGCCAATATGATAGCCAACGTTCGGTAACGGACAGGGCACTAGAAGAAGAAGTACTATATAAAGTATATAATATGTAGTATATAACACTACATAATATGTAATCAGTACTACATTATACATAAAGCGTTTGGTATCTTGTGCTGTTCACCTCGTCACTTATAAACGCTTTGCAAAATTCGATTGCATTGCTTAACAAAAATATTTATATAAAAAACTACTCAATGGGTTTTTATGTAACTAGTCTTAAATTAACCGCCATTAAATGAGGATTATTTTTCTGAAAAAATTCAATATATTTAATTTTTTTGTCCCGATTAAACATTTTAATTTTAAAACAAATTAAAAAAAAAAAATGTATTTATTTATAAAATCAAAGAAATTGTTCAAAGTTGCGGCTATTTTGTCCAATACATAATCAGGTTCGCCTATTTATTGATGCTCGCACTCTTTGAAAGATATTACGTGTGTTTTGTATTTAAGTGTAATCGGCTATCATCTTTGCTAACAGCTGCTCGTCGTTGTTGATCGGTGTATCGTAAAGTTAACCCTTTACACGACCCCAAAGACAAAAAAGGTCCGGGGATCTAGCCGGCCAGTGTATTGGTGCGCTTCAGTTGATCCACTTTTTAGGAAAAACCTCACTTAGGTATTGCAATGCCAGCAAAGAAAAATGCGCAGGTACCCCATCGTGCTGAAACCATATCCTTTCTCTGATATGCGGTGGCGCATCCTCGGATAACATTGACAAAATGTCTTCCAAAAATTTGTTCATATACGCAGCCAGTTAAGACAAGAACGAAGCAAATAAGAGGCCAATTAAATTGTCACCCACAATTCCGGCCTAAATATTAATACCAGGCTGATGTTATGAAGGACAACATCATGAGGGTTTTCAAATTCGCATATGTGGCCATTATGACTATTGTTGATTTTCGAATAGAACACGCCAAACTGTTGCATGTGCAGCAGCTATATCATGAGCAGTAGCCTGAACACTAGTAGACACTGCAAAACATAGTGCATGTAAACAGTTTCTATTTTTTAACTCGAAAACGAAGAAGTCAACTTCTAAATTGAACGACAACTCCAAAAATAGTTTTTATTTTGAGAAAAAGCAGTGGCGTACTATTTTTTTCTTTAAAAATGTGGTGTTCGTACGCAAGCCACTGGTGAAATTAAAAATAAATTTTTTTCATAAAAAAAGTGCCCACATTAACTTCCAAAACGTGCAAAAGTTCATTTGTATATCTCAAACGATTTTGAAGATTTGAATTTTATCACAGAACAAAGGAAAATCATTTTTGTGAGTTGAAGTAGATTCGAAATTTGCACAAAAATTATTTTTTGAGAGTTTCAATAATTCTGGCATGAGTTCTAACTAGTATAATCAGTGTTCTAAAAGAAACCATTAGAGCCTACAGCAACCAGATCCCGTATTAAAGAGTTATTTGATTTTAAACAACTTTGATTTGAATTTTATCTAAGAACAGACTCCTTTAGAGTTGCAGTAATTCTGGCACGAGTTTTAGGTAAGACCTTATGAACGAAAGCGATCCAATTGTGCATTAAAAAGTAATTCAACCTTGAAGTATATTGATTTCGAACTCCTAAACCCTTAAGTCCGATTAATTAGACTCCAAAATAATATTTCTCTAAGTCCATCTAGGGGATGAGGGTGTCCTACAAGGGAATGAATTAGAAAAAAACTTCATAACTTCTAAACCCGCCGATTAATTTAACTTTAAAATAATAATCCTATAATTAAAACACATCTATTGAGTTGTTTTCAAACAGTCCATCCAGAGGATGAAGATGTCTTATAGCGGATAAACAATAAATTAAATATCTAGTAAAATCGTAATAAATCCAACAAAGAAATAATTTTCTGTTTCTATTTAAAGACTATAATTGCTACAATAACTGAAAAACAGAATGTGTACATTTAATCTAATTTTAACTGTATGTTAAGTCATTGCTATGTTGTGATGACTACACATTGTTAATTCCTAAAGAAGTTACATCATCGCCTAAGAAAAACACTAAAAAGCCTAGACTTACCAAAAGTTAAAATCAAGACACTTCTGCATGGACAAGACAATTTGTGTAACATCTTTAGTTATTTTATCTTAAGATTTTTTCCATTTTATCTGTAACATTCTAGTTATAACCAGAGGGAAAGCAGTACCACCATTAAGCGTTCACTTTTCTTTAAGGGCGTGTCTAACAGGTTTAACCAAACTATAAATGTTGTTAATGAAAAAACCATTTGTTTGCGACGTAACCACACCTTCCTCCTGAGCTGCTTCGGAAAATGCTTCGAGCAGATTCTAACCAGGCGACTCAGGAACCACCTCGAATTCAACAAACTTCATCCTAACAGCCAATTCGGCTTCCGTTCCAACCGAACGTGTCACGGTCCCTTGTTGCTTACGTAAACCATCAGAGAATTCAATCACAAGTAATGCAACCTGGCTGTGTTTCTGGACATTAAGTAAGCATTTGACAGGGCTTGGCACCCCGGTCTCCTACACAAGATCCGAAACCACAATATACCCGACCCCTTCTCCAAACTCCTACTCTCGTACCTGACTAATCGGTCACTTCGAGTCAAAGTAGGAAACACCTCCAATACTTTTGAATCTGCACCACGCGTACCGCAAGGTTCTGCCTTAGCCCCGATCATTTACACTATATTCGCATCCGACATTCCCGAAGTTACGCAACTCGGAGTAGTCGTTACGCAGTTTGCGGATGAGACCGCCTTTTGGGCGGTTAATCGGAACAGCCTCCCACCTCATATCCAGAACCCTCCGGAACTTCTCCATCTGGCATAACCGGTGGAGAGTCGCCGTCAATCGCACCAATCCCATAATCCTCTTCCGACATCCAAACTACAGCGAAGATAAGTTTCCAAACCTAGCCAACAGCAATGTTTCCCTCACCCTGAATCAAGGAAGACTCCCACTCAAACAACAAGTCACCTACTTAAGAATCATCTTCACCAAAACCCTCAATTGGCTCCCCGTTGTACAAAGAACACTAAACAGGATAAGAAACCGAGCAAACCTACTGTGAGCTCTCCGGGGTAGACTCAGGGATTGTCACCATACACTAACACAAACCCTCACCACCTCTCATCTATCGCTTTCTGTAAACGCCGAATACTCAGACGCATACACAGGTTACCTTGGAGGTACCCTAACGACCTCACAATACAACACGCAAACATACCACCCATTACACACCGAATATAGACATTACAAAGAAACTTTGCACACAAAAGGATTTTCGTCGACACAATCCCAACCAGAGAGATCCTTACAACTCCCTACAACTATTGATTTCCTAAATTCCCATGAAGAAAAACCCAAATTAAAATTCAAACACTCCTCGCGAACCTACCACAACTCCTTGACGACCTCCCCGAGGAGATAGAAGAATCCCTAGACAACACTCCATATGCCCTCCGCATCCCCCCGTCTATTCGATGACGACCTAGCATGATACCGGCAAACGAATCGGATTAACCACACACAGCACGCTACACCCAACTAAACAACACGCACACTTAAACCAATTAGCACATATAATCAAATTAATCTAAATCTTTTTTATTACCAAACATAACCACATCTCATGATTGTAAACTATACAATTACATAAAACAGCGCAACACCAACTAGAAAAGAATGGCAAGGGCTGAAGAGGAGAAGGACTCCTGACCAGTCTACGCACATTAGATAAGTAAGAAACTAACCATAAACATAAGCATAGTAACAAAAAAAAACCATTTGTTTAAGTGATGATTTATAATGATTAAACATATATAATTAAAATTAAAATTAGATTAAATGTATACATCGTTGTTAATGTATCATAGCAATTATGTGTTTAACTAGTAACCGAAAATTTTTGCTGATGAATTTGTTACTACGATTTTACTAGATCTTTAAATTATTTTTTATCTCCTTATAACACCTTAAAAGTTATGAATTTTTCTGTAATTCATCTCCTTATACTACACCACACCCTAGATGCACTGCTGTTTTAAAACGGCTTTAATGGGAAGCTTTGATTATAAAAATATTCTAAACTGAAATTATTAAACACGTAAGGATTTAGAAGTTAATATTTTTTTATAATTCATCCCCTCATACGACACCCTCGTCCCCTAGATGGAATGTTCGTAAATGGCTTAAACAGAGTGTTTCAATTATAAAAATATTATTCTAAAGTTAAATTAATTGACACTCTGGGTTTAGAAGTTACGATTTTTTTTTTAATTCACCCAGATAAAGTAGATGCAGATAAATGATTGAATGTATGTAATAATGAGTACATATAATATAATTGAACTATTTAATTCTTTTCTCTTGCTGGGAATTATGTTCGTATAAAATTAATTGCAACTACTTTATTGATTTTAGTCCTATCCATACTTGTTTGTGGATCATTTCACATCATATTTGTTATAGTTTACCCCCGCCTTTTCAGTTGAAATTTATTAGGACAATTTCATTTGGTATGCCCTACAGACTAAGGTAGATGCCGAATTTCCTTTACCCGAATGGTAATCTTCTAATGGCATTCGGTGTACATCGCGCAAGAATTCTAATGGAGTGTGTGTAAAACATTATTCAACGTTACTTGAAATTTCTCCCTATGATTTAGAATTACGAGGCATGCAGTAGTACGCAGTAACAAGCAGTCACAAAAGTTTCAAAAAATTTTAGGGCCTTAGGTCGACCTTGAAGCCGCAAATGTCTTGTGCGAGAGTTTATGATTTTTTTTTCTGAATTTGGACGAAATGCCTGCATCTCAATTTTTATGTGATTAATTAATACATAAGCTATTAAAAAAATAACATACAGGTTTCTAAAAATTGTTGGGCCCTGCATGCTTAAGCAAAATGTTTTTTTTATTTTTCTTTTATTTAAAATTTCCGAATTACAAATTTTTATTGCAAAAACGTTTATGATTTAAGCATTTTTTGGGTTTTTGGATCTAAATTTCGTGAAAACCGATATATTCCACACAAGACACGTTTAATATTCTCATTTTTAACAAAATTAAGCACTTTTCGCAAAAAAAATCGTGGCTAACTTCACATAGGTGTACAGTAGGCCTAATAATTTTCAATGCCTCATAAACGCGCAAATTCGTCGATGCTACAGTCTATTTTACTCTTTTTAAAACCACGTGACCTATGCGGTCAGAATCACGTTTTATTATACTATACCAACGTACTAGTTATACATCCGCATTACAAATCGCAGTGAGTTCTAGTGAATTTCGCTCGAGCAATTTGGCGGATTTGTTTTAAAATAATCCACGTTGCCATTTGTCTTGTTTAATTTCTAACCTAATATTTTGATTTATTTTCGTTTGTTGGTCGAGGGCTTTAGCCCGAGACCAACAACTATTCAAGGGATTAATGAACTTCAATCCCGTGGTATCTACACTATTTTTTGTACTTCGTGGAGTAATAATAGAAATAATTATATTATTTTCTGAAAATTAAAACATTACATCTATGATAAATTTAAATTATTAGAAAAGTCACTTGGACAAATAAGCTATACTATTCAAGGCTAATGAAATTTATGAATTATTTTTAAAATCCCAAATGTTTCAATGCCATAACAAGATTAAATTATTTTTTAATCCCTAGAGATTAAAAGTAACACTTCAGTCCCCGAAATGGGGGAACCAAATAGTACTTTTAATCCACGAAGTGCAAAAACGATTTTTTGTATAAAAAAAAACTTTCGCCTACGGTGGATGGTTGATTTTCATAAGTCTGGGGCATTTATTTTATTAGAATCTTGGTACAAAATTATAAGTGTCTTTTACTTTTGATTGTGAAATCTATAACCATAAGTTTGGAAAAAACAAAGAATTTTAATAATTTAACTTATCTACTGAATGTTGAAATGTAAACGAACATTTGATAACACTTTACGTTTGACGTGCAATTGAAAAGATTTTACATAGACTTACTTTAACAAGAAACTTTAATAACAAATATTACAAGCAGTCGGAAAGAGCTTTTTCAATGATAAGCCACAAGGCATGAATACGAATATTCAAAACTTTTAACCCCCCCCCAAGGTGCGTAATTTTTACTATATGTACATAAACGTTTTAATTGGGTTATGGAGACCATGAAATGCAAAGATAAGAAATTTTCTGAAACCGTCGTGAAAAACGTGATAGGTAGTTTTCTTAGAAATCTACCTAAACTTGTAAACAACAATAAATAAGAAAACAATATTCATACTAATGTTTCAAATTCTAGCAAATACATAATTTGACTTTTAAAATAACATCAAGATAGGATACTATACATAGGTATTAATAAAATTCAAAAAGGTAATTAAGTTATAGCATGCTAATTTTTTTTTGTTGTTTTCAGTACTCACTCACTCTCAATAAAAAAATTACTTTCAATGCATTAAGGGTCTAAGATGATTTGATTATTAATGTTATAATGAATATTAATGTCTTTACAACAATTGGCTCATTAAAAATGATTAACAGCCGGTGGTAGCAATAAAAAAATTTCAATTTATTAAATATAATAAAAACAATCAGGTAAATAAACATGTATATTATTATGACAGTAAGTTGTAAATAATTTCAATTAACAATTACACTGATCCTTCACAGATGGCGACTGTAAGCAATACTTATCGGAATCTACATTACAGATAAACAAAAACATTCCAAAAATATTTTTTATTAGCACTATTTGAATTAAAACCAAAGTTCTAAATCCTTAATTATGTTATTTAAAATCAAACACTTCAGGAAATCAAATACCACTTTAACATATGGTTTGCAGCTATCTAAACCAGGCATTTTATTGCAAATGACCTAAATTAAGTTATATTTTGCATTTTAATGTTGATACACTTATCACTAAATGTTATTGCGAACTATTTTTAGATCTCCGTATATCTGATGTTATTGTCAATATTTAGGTTACTAAATACTTGTCAACTAGTGTGGGGAACTGTAAACATTTCGAAATCAGGCGTAATTACAGAATTCTTATAATACAGAAAAATAATTACCAACGCAGCAGTTGGTACAATTTTTTGTCAACAAATTACTAACTCAATGCCTCGTCAAGGGCAAATTTCATTTTATAAATACTATTTGACATGAACTCACCAGTTGGTTGCCGCGATTTCGTTTGTTTAGAGGCTTTCTTTGGATGTGAAGAACTTTTTCTCCCGCGCTTGTGAGCCATTTTTTGTACTATATTATATTATAAATTAAAAAATTACAAATTAGACCGACTGACAACTTATTTCACCATATTTTGTGTAAATCTACATGACGTTTACTGCTCATGCGCACTATACTCTATAACATGTGCTGGAGTAAATATTGTATACAGGATGTTACGTAACTATAAGTTACATTGCTTGCTTGTATTGTTTCAGTTTTTATTTTCTATTATTTTATTTAACGAGCCAAATCATTATTGCAGAGCAAATCCAATTTTTATGATACTAATTCGTTTGCGTTATATTTTGTAACATTAGTTTATTGTTAGTTGTTACTTAGAAAAGAAGAATCATTATAAGCAGTTTTCATCTTCACAATATCACAACATTTACTCAGTGGCGTATCAGAAAAGTCGTGGGAGATATTCCCCTGCCCTCAAATGGATCAAAATTTGAATATATAACACTGCGAGTTTATAATTAAACTATGCTTATATTTACACATTCTGTCACAAAGTATAATAATAATGAATTGTTTAAAAATAAGTTACGTACCCTTAAGAAAATTAAATTGTAGTTTTATTATTCTCTTTCAGAACTGTACCTAGTGTATAATTAGTGAATACAAGTAGGGACGTCATTTTCTTACAAAAGTAGCATTTGTTCTATTTATCATTACACGTTACAAGAACATTATGACGATACTTTTAATTTAAGATCAAAATCATGGTTTGCGTTTATGATACCTACTTGCAAGAAGATTAAAACCCGCTTTTTAAACGTAACAAGTAAATATGTTACTCAATTTTTAAAACTAGTTATTCTAAAGAAAAATTACCACATAATTGTGCTACAACGATAATTTATCAATATAGAAAAAAACAAATAAATATTTTTAAATAAATTGTATTTCTTCTTCAATTAAAATAGCTTGGCAAGAACGTGTACTGGGGTCCATATCAGACAATGAACTGACAAAGGGTATAACAGTTTCGCTTACCTCATCATATAAAGGCTGCAAATCGTTGCTTCCTGCTATGGAACATTAGCATCAGTTGAAGTTTGATTCGGTGCAGAAATAGCCACATAACTCTAAATCGTACCGGGTGATTCATCACAATGTCCCATATTGATAATTTTATTATTTAAATAGAAAAAAGAGTAAATGGCAAACTTTCAATAAATTTTGTGTGGAATTCAGCGGCACAGTTTATATACAAGGCGTTTTCAAAATACGCCATTAAATAATATTTTTTAAATGAATAGGTAACCCTTTATACTTTACCATTTTTCTATTCTAAATTAAATTCCTAGTAACAAAGGCAATCACAAGTATGTGAACATTTCTACTAGTTTTGGAGATATCGGCAGTTAAAAAATCAAATTTTTCACGTTTTCAATTTATGCTTTACTGGCCGCATCAAAATCTAGAAGCATGTGGTTTGATGCTTTTGGCTCAATTTTTGAAGACTATTCCTTTCTCACTGGTCTCAACTGTCAATAGAAATAATAAAATTAGTTTTTATTTTAAAGTAATAATAACACAACTTTATATTAAAAAACTTCCCGATACTTTGGTAAGTATTATTTATAATGCATTGCACTATTAGACAAGCAAGAAATTTTACAACTTTATATAGAGAACAATTACAACGCATACGCAATATAAAGAGCATATAAAACGATGCACTCTTTGTCCCATATTTGTCGAGAAACCATTGTAACAAACTACTAGACATCTTTAACTAACTCATGTTTGGCTCGGCAGAGTGGGAGATTTGAAGAACCTGAAGATCGAGAATTTACTTCACTTCAATAAGGCAAATGAGTAGGCAATTAAATTTTTCCTACACTCAACGGGTTTTGAAAAAAGAATAAACTGAAGCTATACAAAATGCAAAACCCTCAATTCCTAATTGAACATCAAAAACAACAACGGCTCAACTTCTGTGAATTTATGCCACGTTGCGTTAGAGAAGACAACAATTTTCTAAACAAGATTGTATGGACTATTTACACCAGCGGGGTATCAAATAAACAAAACATCAGGCACTGGTCAAATGTAAACCCACAATTTTTGAGGCCACTCAAATTTCAAGGATGAAAATCCGTAAACACGTGGTACAGCGTCTATAACGAAAGAGTTTTTTGTTCGCGCATTAATTGGTCAAGAATATGGCAATTTTTTGCATACCACAAATTTCATATTCTGACACAAATTAGTGCATGGGTATACTGTGCACTAATTTTGGTTTAATTGTCTCTTTAAAATCGCAAGGAATGTAAAACATCAAAAATTATAAGAAAAAACTTCAACAGCCTGTAACTTGAAAACAAAAAGCGATCGGACATTAGTGTATAGGAACTGTTTTATATATATATATATATATATATATATATATATATATATATATATATATATATATATATATATATATATATATATATATATCGATAAAACAGTATTCGAAAAACAATGTTAATACAGGGTGTGTATATTGTTGATGGTTTCCAAGATGTTAACTTTTTTTTTATTTTTTCTATTTCGTGGACTTATTTTTTAAATCACGCTGTAGCTTCCAAACTAGAAGAGTTACAAGAAAACACATTAGGAGAAATATGTAGAAGATGAAATTGCCTTAAAGAATATTGAATTCATTCGAGACAAACTCATCATTCAATATTTTTAATGGCATAATGAATTCAGAAATGATTTTTTTTCAAATCCCAAGACAAATTTCCAAGAGGAATATTTTTCCAATAGAGATGGATTTGATACATGGCCGATAAAGGAAAAACTTCCTTTTTTCATAAGATTCACAACGATATGAAAAAAACTTATGGTTGACGTACTAATTACTGAATTGTTACAGGAATACACCTCAGGAAAAACTTTTAGAGCATAAAATTACCTTCAAAAATATGGTAGAGTAGATGAGAATTGACGATTTGTCCCTCACTTTTCAATCAATCTGTACATTTACGGCAAGAAATACGTCTCCTTTACTGATATATTTTCATCACCGTAGCAACGACTTGACATTAGTAAGTTAGTTGTCAAAATTTGTTTGCTATTACAGTTTTGCTGATTTCAATACGAGTTCTTTCTGTTGTAGTAATATTGTAATTTAGTTTTTGAGTCTTTCTTGTTCTTGTTATTATTATTGTTCTTGTTCGTGTTCGTGTTTTCCTTCCTGAGTCATGTTTTCAAATGAAGAATATGCCGATATTCATTATTATTATGGTGTTGCCCAAGGGAATGCGAGTGAGGCTGCTAGACTGTATGCAGCTGCTTTCCCAAGAAGAATTCATCCAGAAAGGAGAGTTTTCTGTAGAGTACACACTGCTCTAAGAGAGAGAGGATCTTTTAGGATCCTAAGAGATCAAGAGGAATTTCATAATGTTGAGAGGATTGACGACGTAATCCAGCATTTCGAAGCAAATCCTGAGACTAGCTTGCGGCGGTCATCCAATGTATTGCAGATGCCACGAGAAACAATACGGAGAACTCTTAAGGCTGACGGAAGACGTGCGTATCACGTGACGGGAGTTCAAGAACTTTTAGATGGAGATCTAGGTCGGCGGATTGAGTTTTGCCAATGGTATCTCAATTCAGTTAGGAATGATCGAGATTTCCAAAAAGCAATCTTGTGGACGGATGAGGCCACCTTTACAAGGTCAGGCATCTTCAATATCCATAACACGCACGTCTGGGCACATGAGAACCCACATACTATGAGACCAAATAGTTTTCAACACCAGTTCAAAGTTAATGTTTGGGTTGGTTTACTCAATAATCAACTTATTGGTTCATATATTCTGCCAGATAGAGTCAATTCAGTGAATTTTTTGAATGTCCTTCAAGAAAACCTCCCTGAATTGATGGAGGAGGTTTCATTGGCAACAAGAGCAGATATGTGGGTTCAACTTGATGGTTGTCCTGCCCACCACGGAAGAGGTGTGAGAGATTGGCTAAACGAACATTATCCCCAACGTTGGATTGGAAGAGGTGGTATAGTGGTGTGGCCTCCAAGATCTCCAGATCTCACCCCTCTTTCTGGATGAATTCTTCTTGGGAAAGCAGCTGCATACAGTCTAGCAGCCTCACTCGCATTCCCTTGGGCAACACCATAATAACAAAGAATATTGGCATATTCTTCATTTGAAAACATGACTCAGGAAGGAAAACACGAACACGAACAAGAACAATAATAATAACAAGAACAAGAACGATTCAAAAACTAAATTACAATATCACTACAACAGAAAGAACTCGTATTGAAATCAGCAAAACTGTAATAGCAAACAAATTTTGACAACTAACTTACTAATGTCAAGTCGTTGCTACGGTGATGAAAAGATATCAGTAAAGGAGACGTATTTCTTGCCGTAAATGTACAGATTGATTGAAAAGTGAGGGACAAATCGTCAATTCTCATCTACTCTACCATATTTTTGAAGGTAATTTTATGCTCTAAAGGTTTTTCCTGAGGTGTATTCCTGTAACAATTCAGTAATTAGTACGTCAACCATAAGTTTTTTTCATATCGTTGTGAAGCTTATGAAAAAGGAAGTTTTTCCTTTATCGGCCATGTATCAAATCCATCTCTATTGGAAAAATATTCCTCTTGGAAATTTGTCTTGGGATTTGAAAAAAAATCATTTCTGAATTCATTATGTCATTAAAAATGTTGAATGATGAGTTTGTCTCGAATGAATTCTACATATTTCTCCTAATGTGTTTTCTTGTAACTCTTCTAGTTTGGAAGCTACAGCGTGATTTAACAAATAAGTCCACGAAATAGAAAAAACAAAAAAAAAGTTAACATCTTGGAAACCATCAACAATAGACACACCCTGTATTAACAATTTTTGTTCCTTTTGGCCAGAGGAATCAGCTGTTTTCGTTTTGGCCATCGAGTTTGTACCTGATATATATATATATATATATATATATATATATATATATATATATATATATATATATATATATATATATATATATATATATATATATATATATATATATATATATATATGCATAGTACACATGAGGACCAAAAAATAATAAAACAGTTCCTATACACTAATGTCCGATCGCTTTTTGTTTTCAAGTTACAGGCTGTTGAAGTTTTTCTTATAATTTTGATGTTTTACATTCCTTGCGATTTTAAAGAGACAATTAAACCAAAATTATGCACAGTATACTTGCACTAGTTTGTTCAGAATATGAAATTTGTGGTATGCAAAAATTGCCATATTCTTGACCAATTAATGCGCGAACAAAAACTTTTCGTTATAGACGCTGTTTTCGTTTTGCCATCGAGTTTGGGTCACCCTGTGTATATATATATATATATATATATATATATATATATATATATATATGAAACACTGTTGTTTATCCGGGCGTTGTCTCGCGTCTGCCGGTGATGTTTCTGACTTCTGCCAGTACAAAAACGACGTTTCGGCAAAGTCTCATTTGCCATTTTCAAGTCTGCTCCTTCTCCAACTGATTTGTTCGGCTCCGTGTTACTCGAATCGATTCGAGAGGGGGTAGAGTTGTATCGAGTTCAAATGTTATATGGTATACAAGTTCAAATAAAGTTGAAGAAGTTGTACATTTGGTTATGAGAAAATACAATATGCGAATATAAAAATATGGTTTTTATACAACAAAACAGGCATCATGGGGTTTGCAAATGATGTTGTATTCATGAAAGCATTTGAGCAATAGCAGTAGCATGGTAAAAGGTCAACACGATACATATTAGTGTGTAAGTTCAATTTCGTTAAAGGTAAATAAGAAATTTCACATATAAATCAATATAATTAAGCCATTAGACACATAACAGATATTGATTACATGGAGTACAATAATTCTAATGTGTAGAACATGTATAGTAATTGGTACAATGCATAAAAACTCTGCGAACTATAAAAGGGGTTATGGTACGAAGACGTTATGTTAATAGATCCTAGACTAAGTGTTTAAAAAGTGCTTAAGAAGTTAAAGTGAGTTAGAAACATTGCAATGTGATATTAACCATATAAATACAATTTGTGTACAAAAACTTACAAAATATGATAACAATATGAAAGTGTGAAAATACAATATGCGAATATAAAAATATGGTTTTTATACAACAAAACAGGCATCATGGGGTTTGCAAATGATGTTGTATTCATGAAAGCATTTGAGCAATAGCAGTAGCATGGTAAAAAGGTCAACACGATACATATTAGTGTGTAAGTTCAATTTCGTTAAAGGTAAATAAGAAATTTCACATATAAATCAATATAATTAAGCCATTAGACACATAACAGATATTGATTACATGGAGTACAATAATTCTAATGTGTAGAACATGTATAGTAATTGGTACAATGCATAAAAACTCTGCGAACTATAAAAGGGGTTATGGTACGAAGACGTTATGTTAATAGATCCTAGACTAAGTGTTTAAAAAGTGCTTAAGAAGTTAAAGTGAGTTAGAAACATTGCAATGTGATATTAACCACATAAATACAATTTGTGTACAAAAACTTACAAAATATGATAACAATATGAAAGTGTGAAAATACAAAATTAGAAACTATAAAGTACAGATAAACAGTGATTGTGTTAGAGACATATATAGGAACATATTAGATAAACCTTACAAGTGGAATAAACGTTTAAAACGCAAGTTTAAAATTAAATTATATAAAGTTAGGTTAAGTACAATAATTAAGAAGTTTACAAATTTATAGATTATTTAGGGCAAGATAAGTTCAGAATAAATTATAAAAGCATATAACAATAGGTTTCCTTTATTTGTACAAAGAAATTAACTTTAAATATGTAGTTCAAACATAAATTTAGAAAAGTTAGGTTAAGTACATTAAATTAAAATAGAAATTTTGCTAAATCTATGTAAAATGGGTAGAGATAAATGTATTGTTATACAGTTTTTTATGTAGAAGCTGAATATGTCATCAGTTTAGTTGTAAAATAAAATATTTATTAGATATTAGTAAATTTAGGTATAAAATTTTCAAAATGTAAATTCATCAAGCGAATTATAGCATGTGAGGTGTCTATTTATGCAGAATTTTGTCCTGAGTTCAAAAATGCATTTAAAATCAAATCCGAATTGAATTGAAAATGTTATGGCATAATTTATGTTTTAGTTAAATTAATTTTTTTGTGTAGACCAATCGAATGCCAGGATCTTTTGTATGTAATGTAAAGAAAAAATTGAAAGTTATGGTAGCTATGAGAAAGTATAAAAGGAATTGCTCCTGATTTGTCACTCTATTCTCTTCTATTTTTTTTGTGGCTAACAAGTCATTGTGCGAATAGTGCATTTGTAAACATGTAAGCTAAAGTTTTCGTTAACATTATCGGAAGTGAACCGCGAGCAACGTAGAGTCTGAGATTTCAGAAACAATCGATATAACATATAACAACATTTTAAAAACTAAGGTTGCCGGTTATAATTTTCGACACTATTGTTTTGTTTCATTTCGAAATTTTGTTCAACATCGGGTGATGTGCAATTTTTTTATTTTAATAAAATTCGTCTGTTATCTTGGATGTGATGTTTATTTTTTCTCAAAAGTAATTGAGGTTATAAAACAATTTTAACTTCAAATCGGTATCTAAAATAACAGTGTTAGCAATTATAAAAGTTTAGAAAAGAATAAGTCACAAGATTAATTCGAAAATTTAATAAATATTTAAATAAATATTTTAATATCCTAATAAAATAAAAGTGCAACTATAAAAGAAAATGAGCATATTACCCAAGTGCAACGTATTTACCGCGAAGAAGATTTACCACAAGTTAGTGAAGCTGGATGAATTTATGGGAATTAAGCAGTACCAATTTCTACAGGAAGGCAGCATCATCGTTATATGGAATGAAGTTTACATCCAATGTTAACAAGGAACAAGCTTAAGGTGACCATGTAATGGAAATTTGGAAAATACATGTGAGTTTATTTTATTATCATAACCCAATAGATTGCATTGATTATTCTTTTGATGTCCCGAATGTATGTATTTTTTTTTTGAATTTCTGTATAATTGTTGTGCGACGACGTGTATTAATATCTGGAAAGGTAATGAGCAAGGGTAATCATAAATATAATAATTCTAATTTTGATTAAAGTAAAATTGTACTTACTAAGAATAGATCGTTGTTTGGAATTTTGACAAGCTACACATTTAATTTAGCAAGGACGCAACGCATGCGTACTTATTGCAAAATTCATAGAAGTCTGGTAGACGTTAAAAAAAAATAATTGTAAAGAACTATTAAATTATGCACAGGAATATTTCCTTGTGTGAAATAAAATTATAAGATTTCACGTTAACATTTCAAATTAATAATAATGAAAAAGTTTAAAAGTTTTATTTTTATTTAGTCAGTGCAATATATATATATATATATATATATATATATATATAAATATATATATGCTTTTTGTATGCTAGTGCGCATCGCATGGTACTGTGAATAGATATGCATTAGGTGGCTTGTAATTGTAAACGACAACTATTAAAAATCCTGCCTTTTGAATAAATTGTTCTCCCAATAGTATGAATGCCCACAACCTGCTTAACACACTTTCCGATCCAGTAGCCAATGAAACATCTCTGGGTTTCCAAATTTGTCTTTCTTTTGGAATGACAAATAATCTACTTTTTTATTTTCTGTGTACCGCAATGTAACTAAAACGTTTGTATTTGTCTCTTCAAAATCCTCCACGTCAACTTCACAAGCTCATCACGTCTACAAGCGCCAAATATTCCACATATATGTTTCTAGCAACCATGTACGGTCGTCTGCTTCCAATAAAAATGCCATGACTTGTTCTTCAAAGTTTTGGCCTTTTTGGTTGGTAACCGTCACATTTTCTTCTCAAAAACATGAGTAATTTTCCGAATCTGCAATGTCTAAAACATCCGATAACTATACTACACGAATATAATACCAACCTTGAAATGTCAATATTGTCATATACCTTCAAAGTGAGTTTGAACATTGAATCTTTCGTCCATAATGAAGTGGGTGAGTACACCTCCGATTATCCCTTTACGTACGCTAATAGCACGTCTTCATTAACCAAATTGATATTCTTAATAGTTAGCCATTTGAAGTACATTGTCCCAATAAATGTTCATATTCTTTTCATTACGCCGTTGAATAAAGTGTTGTTACGCAGCAAAATACTTTTCACCGGATTTCTACGGCCCGAGGCATGATACTGCTTCATTCGTTACAACGGCAATTTCGGGTGGATTGCATTGCATTATAAAACCAACTAATTTATAACTCTTTAGTGATTTAATTAACTTACTTCTTTCTTATTAAAAATTACGAACTGAGAAATATTTTTTTTACTCAATAACAAGGTTCTTTACTAAGGAAGTAGCACCTACATATTCATGAAAACAAACCTACCTACTTGACAATGGCGTTTAATTTAGCGAACGCTAATAATATCCCTTAAAAACCTATCATTAAAAATAAATGTTTTGCGTAAATTTGCAGAAGCTTGAAGATAAATAGCATAATTTATTTGGAGGAGAAGTTACTTTTCATGACTTGCCTTCTATTAGCCACCTGACTTCGTTCGGTGTCTAAACATAGACGCGCCATGAATATATTTCTCCACATAAAATAATCTACTATTACATAAAATCTGTGACATTATAAACTGACGAAAAGCGCAGTTTCCTTGTTTGTTACTAGATTGAGTTGTCATAGATAGCGTTATACACGCAATTAGGTAAAGCACCTACAGCGCGAACTTGTATTTGTGACGCCGGAGACACGAACAGTATTACAGTAATTATTTTTATTTGTACTCAATAGTAAACAAGCTACTAACTTGTAATAGTATCTTATATCATAAGGGTGATGAGTAGCCTATTACGCACAAGTGCATTATTACGATCACGAGCGAGCGAATGTTATAATATAAACGAGCGCGTAATAGGCATTACAACCCGGGTTGCGTATTATGCTTTTTCTGCTCCCATAGAGTATAAGAGGAGTGACATATGAATAATAGGAAACTATCACTTAGTAGGTTTTTTTTATCATTGAACGTTTTATATACGTGCCTAATTGTGTATTGAACAAGTCTATAAAAAATAAATTATTGTATAAATGTATTGCAGGATTTTATGGTTCATTTCAATTCCCAAATAAAAAATTAGATCTAAAATTCGAAGTAAAATAAATAGAACTAGTGATGCCGTTAGTTTTGCTTTTGTTAGTTACCATCAAATTAAATACATTATCCCCACTTTAAAGTAGGAACCGTGAGAGGTGTCTTCTGATTCATAACATGATAATAAAACAAAGAAATTATAATACATTTTTGTTCCTCATATACGTATGGAAAAGAGAACATTTCTCACAAAAATCAGCAACTTAACCTCACAATTTGTGTGTTTTAATACGTAACGTGCATTTATCCCATTTTGTATTCCCTGAGTTATTAAAACAGTTTTTCTTAAAACTTAAACTACTGGAATTATTTAAAGGCGATCATAAGTTCTAGTATGATGACTGTAAAAGGTCCAAGGCAGTTAATGTTAATGAATGGTCTTCAATATTTTGAAACAGAGTCTGATGTCGATTATACAGGTCAGTATTGTAATTAAAAGTCTGTCATACCTAAACCATTGTTTATAGAGAACTGCCGAAGAATCATGCTTCAAGCATGTGGAGTTACAGAAAAAACTGTGACACATACCCAAGTACAAATTGCTGCAAAACAAGAAGCTGACCAAAGTGTACCTAGTACACCTCAGAAGAAAAGACAATGTCAAAAGAAACATGCAGCATTGATGTAGATGACCACATAAAAAAATGTGGTTAAGAGAAAAATTTATGATATGCATTTAAAATATAAGAAACATGGAAAAATACTTATTATATAAACTGACTTAATTATTTTATTGTTGCCAGTTACAGTAAAAAGCTTAATGTACGAGATGAACGAGTATAATATTTATTCATTTAGTGCAACAAGCTTAAAGTGATTGCAATGGTGATTGTTACATTCTATTGGTTTCGATTTTAAAATGGATGATCCCAGAAGATGTTTATTCAAACAAGGTCATATAGCTGCTGCCAGAGTAACGTTTTTAAGAAATTCCTTCAAAAACAAACAAGAGGCAACATATCGTCGACTTAATTAGCAAATTGCCTAAGTCCACTTTAATCAAAGTTTTGATTTTTGTGCCATCTCGTAGTTGACAAACAAACCTATCTACCCACTGGAGCTTAAGTCCCTTCCATATAGTAAAACGATGAAAATGATTAAATAGAAAACTGCCGAACTCCACTGTTAAACAACATAATATGAAATTTGCCTATCTCCACAGTTTATATTATTAATACATCGTATAAAGCTGTTTTCTAATTCTCAAAGGTTTTATAGTACTGTATAAGGAAGTTAATGTGTTTCTAGGGTGGTCTAGTTAAAACAGTAAGTATATAATATCTTTTCCATAATAAAATTGAAATTATATTGAAAGTTTTGTGTTTAAAATCTATTAAAGTAAAATAACCTAAAAGCGGTAGTTAGCAATATTCTCAATTCATTTTAGATGTTCTTATTGGACTTAGGCATTCTTCTCATTTATTTTGCTATTGATTTACAAATAAATAACAGTGATTGTATGATTATGCATAGCAGTAATTAATAATAAATTTATTTTACGTTACTTTTTTTAGAATTATTCGTTAAAAATAGTATTTCACAAATTCTGTTTAGATTAAGGTAGGCAAATTAAAAATTTAACAAGTCTGTAGGTATTATCTCACCCATTTTGTATATGTATCAACAATCCAGAAGTGCCAGGATTCTAAATCTGGCCTTGACGCCTGTGCTTGAAACTAGTTCTGCTGAATCTAGTCCGAGAATTACACCGACTAATACTCAAAACGATGTGAATTTCCCACCAGTGGCCGTCAATGATATTATTTCTTTAGATGTTTGTACTAATGTACAGGATGTTAGTGTGCTTCAAGATGTCACAAATTTAGACAACTTGAATTTATCAACCTATAATGTTAACACTGATGGGGATTTAACAAATGTTTTTTGTAATGGGAATGAGCTTTTCTATAAAAAAGACACAGAATCCTCAGCAGAAAATACAAGTCTACAAGAATATAATATAATCAAATAGTTTAGTAATGAAGGCACCAGTCAGCAAGAGTATACTGAAACAGATAGTTTTGGACCACAGTGTTGCAGTGATACAGCGACAGATGAGTTACAAGATGAAGACCTAGATGTTTTTTCACAGGTTGTCGAAAAAAAGCGAAGACAGAGAAGACTCGTTAATCCGGAAGAATGGAGTGCAAATAAAAATAAATTAAATAGAGAAAGCGGAAGAGAGTACTTTGGAAAATGTAAAAAAGAGTCGGGTGGGGATTATAAAGTGAAAAAGCAAGGCAGGGGTACAAAACCACCATGCACATGTGACGTAAAATGTAATACGCTTTCTGAAGAAGATAGGACAAAATTGTTTGAAAAGTTTTGGGCATATTCTTGGAAAGAGAAACACGTCTATATTTCTACATTAATTAAGAAATTATGCCCCAAAAGAGCTAGGAATAGGTTACAGGAAAATATCACAAGAAGTTTTTCTTACAAGTATTATCTGGAACTTAAAGCTGTTGGCAAAATCAGAGTGTGCAAGACTATGTTTTGTAAGACGTTTAGTATACCACTTAGAACAATAGATGATTGGATTCTGAAACATGACACTATAGCCAAAAATGTCCAGTAATATTAAAAAAAGAAGAAAAGACGATCAGAAAACTAATCTCAAAGCCTTTTTTGATTCATTGCCTAAGTTAGAGTCCCACTATTGTAGAAAATCTACTAGCAAGTTATACTTGGAACCCAGCTGGACAACAAATTCTGACCTTTACAAACTTTATAAGGAAAATTGGTGCCAAGATTCTGTTCCCCTGTCAATCGCATCGTTTACAAATATGTTTGAAGACATGAACTTATCTCTGTTCTCTCCTAAAAAACACGAATGCGACACGTGTGTCGCTTTTCGTACAAAATATCTAGATGAAAATATGTATCAAATTCACATTGCAAAAAAACAGGAGGCACGTGACGAAAAATCAAAGGATAAATCTGCAGAAGACAATAAAGTTTTTACGATGGACATGCAGTCTGTTTTGCTTTGTCCAAAAACGAATGTTTCTTCACAATATTTCAAAACTAAACTTACTGTCCATAATTTTACGTTTTTTAACCTTAAGACAAAAGAAGGTTATTGCTATTTGTGGCACGAAGGAGAGGGAGGTTTATCATCAAATATTTTTGCTTCTATTGCTCCATTGAATTTAAGCTTCGTCATACGGAAGATTGGCAACCACTTCCTTGGCGGTTTAGTAAGACAACAATAATGTGCCCATTCAGAGAGTTACCAAGTTTATACTCTGAAGCCATTGCAATTAAAAAGGAAAAATTCGACCATTTAATGACATTAAAAAACGCCTTAGGAAAAGACTATCATGAATTTTACAATAAATTGAAGCATACACTGTAAACAATTGTCAATAAATTATGTGTTTTCAATAATTAGTGCTTAACTTAAGACTTAAAACTCTCCTAATACAAATAGAGAAAAACGCCTATGTCCAAGTTTTATATATGTTAAACAAAAGCAAATCACCTAAATCCAAACTGTATCTCATAAAATATAAGTTGTTAATTTATTATAGTATATTTTAAACAATTGATATTTTAATATTCTCTGCACAAAATAACAATCTTTTTTCTAAAAGTTATGAAAGTTATACTGTTTTTTGCGTCTCTTGTAAAATTATGCTTGGAGGACTTAGGCAACTTGCTAATTAGGTCGACGATCTGATCCAGTATATCAAGATGAAACCTGAATATTTAGTCAAGGCGCACCTAGAAAACATGTCTGACGGTAATGTGAGACATTTAAGAAAAAAACTTCCTGGTGAAGGCAAAATAAATTAATTGATAATGATTGATTATATGATTATTATAATGTTATTTATGATTTAGGTTTATAATTGTGGTTACAGGTAATAGCAACGGATTTATTCCTAATTTGCCATTTGTTTTCTACAAAAAGCCAAGTGAAAGATTAGCACGATAACATGGATGCAGAAATGTTTACCAAATGGTTTCAACAACTGCTTATAAATTTAGAAAAACCCAGTTTAATAATACTTAACGATGTGTCATATCATTCCTCGTTAGTAGATAAAATAACATCGAGCAGCTGGAAAAAAGCAGAATTGATATTATTTTAACAGAAGTGTAATATTAGCGACACGATTGATATGCTGAAGGTAGAATTGTTGCAATTAGCTAAAGAGCAATATGTTCCTAAAATATATGTAATTGATGAACTTGCGGATGGGGCCACAAAGTGTTGCATTTACCACCGTATCCTAGCCAGTTTAATCCAATCGAGTTGGTGTGGACAAATTGCAAAGAGTTTTATAACAAGAATATTGGTCAACGAGTTTAGTGATGATATTGTTACATCATAATGGGAAACATCATTGATGAATCTAACTTCAGAATATTGGCAAAAATGCATTACACATGTAGAAAAGGAAATGCCAGAATGGTGGGATGTTTAAAAGCAGTATGAATTTGTACAAAATCCTATTGTGATTAGCTTAGGTCAATCATCTAGTGGAACAGAAAGTAGTGAATGTAGTGGTTAAATATGTACCTAGACATGAAATTTATTTCATATTTAATTTTATTTATTGTGTTTGAGTTAAATAGAAATAAAAGTAATGATTAATTAAAGAAGTCGACTCCTTATAAGTTCTTCCTTTGCAACCAATTTGACTTTATTTTACAACATAAATATGTAGGTATATAAACTATTATTTGTAGATTAATTTGTTTGTATAATCAGCTGATTTTGTGTTGATTAGTAACTTATTTTTGTTACATTTGGTAGAACATTCGTTTTGTATAAATTAACTGGTAAAATGAGTCATAAGACACCTCTCGTGGTCCCCACTTTATTTACGGTTAATCATAATATGAAACTTTTTTATTAAGAGTTCTAAAGTAATGTTAAACTTAAATAAAAGATTAAAAAACCTATTAAAATTGACCGATTGTTAACACTGAAGCAAATTGTGTAGATAAGAGTGTAGGTTTTGATGTCTTTGACGAAGCTTCCTAATCATAAATGGTACTTTGAATAAATTCTATACTAAATTGTAGTAGCAGTTGAACCTTTTTTAAAAGCAGAATTGTCAATGATTGCTGTTTTATGATCCACTTGCCCTTTAAAAGTCAGAGGATCACTAACTGCATTGATTAGAATGGTGTTAGAAGTAATACCACATATTAAAATAACCTAGATGCATATATTTTGTTAAGTTTCAATTAAAAAATCAATAATTTATGAAATTAATATATTTAAAGATAGTTTTGTTTCAATTAGTAAAAAAAAAAAGTTACTAAAACAATATATAATGAATAACATAAATAAATAATGCATTCACGTATGATTAGCTTATTTTCATCTTTTCAAGATAACAAATCATAAGCTAAATCAACTTGTAGCGATGCTAGATTAAATCATATCCAAAGTTAATTGTCTAATAACCTATTTTTCATTCTCTAAATAACCCACTAAATCAACTTCAATAAAAAGCACATAATGTATTATCAAATATGTTTTGATGTAAAATTTACAGTTCTAAAAAGTCATACTCGACACTTCATATATTTCCGTTTTCTATTTTAAAACACAATTGGTACAATCAGTCATTAGTTCACTAACATTATTAATCCACTAGACGTAGAGGTGAATCAAGTAATTGTAGAGACCAACGATAACTGGTATTTCTGATGCTATTTTATTACATTCTTCACTTTTCTTAAAGGAAAATTACAATTTAACGCCGAGTGAAAAGTTCTAACCTGGCGGTAACAAGTTTCTTTAAATAACAATCAATATATGTTCACCTAAAATCACATTTCAACATACCTAAAAGTTATGGATTAATAGGAATAAATCGGCTTGTACTGCCAATTAAGTGCTTTTACAACTAATAGATTATGCATGTACTAAATACTTCGAAACCACATTAAAAAAGTGATCCATTTTACACAACGTTAATTTTTTCGCCATACAAATGTAATAAGTTTTTGACATTGAACTTCATATCAACAGAGACAACACAGAGACATGTAACTTGAATGTATAATTCTTGGCCGCAATAATGCATTGGTCAACTGTAGTGGAAAGTGAAAGTAGGTTGCGGACATGTCGATTTAAAAATGAGCGGGAGATATAAATGTTTTCATTTACCTTTAATATTTTATTGCTTTTATCATTGAATAAAGAAACTGAAAGACAGTATTAAGTATAATATGTAATTTATTAAAAAAATATACATATATGTGCATACTTATACATTACATAGTTTTACACACAAATGAAAAATAATTGATCTGTTGTAAGCTTTTACATAATTTACTGAAATAATTTTATCGATAAACCTCTTGTAAGAAGTTCGTTTTAGTTGTATAATTGCTTAGATTATAAAAAGGTACAGATACACCTTTCCATATACGAACGTTATTAAAACACTGCCAACACTGACGAGAGAGTGTACACAATATGTAATACTCGCACATCCCTTAATGTTTTCGTGTATAGTTTTCAATAACACATATAGATATTATAGATTTTAATTACTATGTTAGTTGTGATGTTAACAATTAGACAACATTGCATTGCAAACTACAATAAATAGACTGAATTACGCTATCCTTGTCCTGCTACAAACTACCATAAATGAATGCATACAACTGCAATTACTCTACCCTTGTCCTGGGTTCACAAACCAATGTAAACAAACGTTTCTGCAGTTCATTTATATTCTTAGTATAATTGCAACTTAAGTGAACGAAATACGGCCTACTCTCGAGTGCTGTATTTCATCCTAAAGTTCAGATCAATAGCACTAATAACA
Source organism: Vesta saturnalis (assembly GCA_036346205.1). Classification (NCBI taxonomy): domain Eukaryota; kingdom Metazoa; phylum Arthropoda; class Insecta; order Coleoptera; family Lampyridae; genus Vesta; species Vesta saturnalis. The sequence continues at coordinate 2,388,382 of JARFJB010001943.1, forward strand.
ACTGAGATACGACACCCCCTATTTCGTCATAATTTCTATAGTATCCTAAAAATTGAAATTTAATAAAATAATTATGGTAGTATTAGTAATGATAGTTTATCTGTGGTAATGATAACACAATGTGAATATAAATACATGTTATGAAATAGTATTGAATGAATTATATACATTTGCTTTTAATATTGAATTCTAATTATGTGTGAATGAAAACAAGTGAGCGAAAGTGACACTGTCGCCCACTAGTACCTTAGGTGCAGCTTATTTTATAAGGAGGTATCGAACAAAGTAAATTAACTATAGTAACCTGGTTATTTTCAACTCGGAAGTCTTATCTAATTCTTTGTATGTATCTGACATTTACCTGTGACATGTTTCCCTTATTTATGTTGGAGTGTTTTCAATTTTCGTTTAGACGCTTTGCGATCCTTTTGTATATGTATATGGTCTAGGTTTTTCCTTTTACACCACCACGGTAGAGCTATTTGGCATATGCCTCCAATTATTAACCTTGCAACGATGTCATGATGTAAATGGCATGCCAGATTAGAAAAACTCATGCTTTTACAAATATTTCCTTTGATGATCTCCGTTATACGTGGTTGATGACAAACAGCACTTAATGTGTTTTCTGCAACTTGCACTGCATGGCCCACTGCAACAACTAACCCTTCCAATGGATACGTCAAATGGTCTTCTTGTTCTGACCATTCTTTGAAAGAAACGAATAAGTTGTGAGGTGCATCTGAAGTTCCAATTAAGAGCTCATTGCACTCATTGCATTTCAGCTCCCTTGACAGCTTTTTGGCAATAAAACCACTCACGTATGCCACAGGTAGCGTTTCAATTGTCCCACTTTCCACTGCTTTTTGGAGAGTGTCAGCTATAGTCTCCACTATATCTTGGTGGGTATCTACAGCTGCTGAAGACGAAGTACCTGATGTTGTATCTGTCTTCAAGAAACCAGACAAGTTTGTTAACAGATCGTACTCATCTTCCTCACAGTTTGTTCCAACCACAGAACGCTTTGTTAGGCCATTTATAATCTGCGTTTTTAACCCAGCTTGAAATTGACCAACAGTTGGATTTTGACAGCAACCACAACTGCTTCTAATTACTCCAAACAAATTCTCTAAAGCATCTTCGTTAACAGAACGAGGTCTTAATGCATGCAAGCCATGTTTAACATGAAGGCGTTCCCAGATTTTTGAATAGCAGTTAACGTCGACATCCAACCTAGTTGTGATGGTGGTTTGCTAATTTTAATATTCCCAGTTGGTGTTAATCTGTGAAATTTCCATGCATTTACCAAATTTCTTGCTTCAGCTCAGTAATTACAATGCTTCGATTGTTCTGTAACTTGGCATTTTAATTCTTTGCCAGGTGGAGGTGCAATGTTGCTGCCATTAAAGCTGTCGAATAATTCATCGACTTGATGAACAAAAGTGGCGGTTGCCAAAGAACGTTGCTCAATTTCACCTGTGATAAAAACAATATTTATTAATAACATATGTAACTTTACTTATTCACACATACCTCTACTTAGCAATGTATATAAAAACAAAGCTACTGTACGGCTCATTAGTTGGCCAGCATAACACACTTTCATTGCAAATTGCATAATGGGAGCTAAATGTGTGTCTTTAATTTTATGCGTAGCTCGAAATAGTAATGGTGACTGCATGTCTATATTATAGGCGTGTCTAATATCGTTAAAACGTACCTCCATAAGTTGTTTTTCTCCTGCAATTTCCACTGGTAGAAATACACTGTGTTTCCTAAACAACGAAACAGTGCACTTAAGAAGATGAGGTGGGTCAAACATTGTGAAGACCTTATTATTATTATGTATAAAGTAGGGCTGATCCAGAGATGCGCCCATTGCCTTTATAGTTTTGACATTGGTCGAGCTCATGTCACAAATTGTTGCCACAACATTTAACCCTGCCGTTTCTTCACATGCACGTATCACTTTATATATACACATTTGCAGTACATGTGAAGGACAAGCTCCATTGCAAAAATAGTATGCTACTGGTTGCTTCCATTTTCTTGCAAGGCCTACCACCATAAATACTAAGGCACGATTTGCCAATTTTGTAGAATGATACTCCACACCCAGCCTTTCAAACCCAATTATTTCATTCAGATGTCGATCATATTGCTAATTCTCTTTGATATCCATCTCATCAAATAGGAGAACACAATGTCTGTCTTCCGAATTGGCAGCAAAACAATCGCCAATATGTTTAAAAATATGGGCGTTAATTCCATAATGGAATGGAACCTGTTGCAATAAAGCAAGAATTGTTTTTTTGGATGGTACTGCTACCAGTTTCCGTAGGAAATTGTAACACCTTGGGCTTTTTTTCAATAAAGCAAGGGCAACAATTTTCTCGTCTATTGTCCACCTTCTTCCTTGTGGAGATTGTTTTGAACATCATAGTTGGGAAATTAGAAATTTTGATGTGGTGGGAAGCATTCCATCGAATAAACTTTGTACAGCAGCTGAATTGCCAATGTTCATTAATGCTTTCACATTATCCGCCCTTTCTTTACAAAACTTTTTTTATTTTCTTATATGCGACTCCTTGGATTTAACTAATTCAATCATCTTTTTCTTTCGAGGTGTTGTGTTAGATGATGTTACACCAAGAATTCCTCGAAACACAGAGGCAGTTGGGACTTCTGAAGTTGCTGGTCTCTCCATTGTAGCAGAAATGCCGAGAACTGGATCTGCAGAAGTACTAGGGATTGCATCTGAAGAAGTGCTGGGAATTGTGTCTGCAGGAGATATGTCTTCTGCAAAGCAAATTATATTAACCAAAAAAATATGCCATACAAAATAGTAACAAAGGTTAACTGGTTACCTTTGTTATTATATATATATATATATATATATATATATATATATATATATATATATATATATATATATATATACACAAAAAATATAGTAAGAATGCCTACACCTACCTTTTATAATCTCCTCAATGACAGCAGAACCCACTGTTTGTACATAGCAAGAAACAAAGTTGGAATCGCATCATGTCGCAGTTTTCTTGAAAATAAATTCATGTAGCATTCATTTGCAAAATGCTTGCTACAAATTAAATAATTTTGCAGTGTAACACCAGGCATAAATTTTATTCCAATGCTCTCTTGCCATACTTTTGATCTAATAAATAAGAATCGGAATTTATGTATGCTCACATTAAGTTCAAACTTACTTTTCAAGATTCCTTGGAAAATTATGCATTTTTTCGGCTTCTTCTTTGTGCGCCACACACTAAACATAATGATTCGGGCATTTTGAAGCGAATATAGACTCTACAATAAACATTCAGTTTTCAGTTGTTAGGAAATATTGGGGTTGCATACTTACAAATTTTCAATCAAGGAAATACCACTAAATATAATCTAATGTGGTCCTAGTACCAATTATAATAAGCTTACACTTCTATTTTTTAAATTTTAGTTTAAATCTAACTAACTAACACACGCACGTTCACACAAGATATTTAAAATAAACACTAAATAGGAAATAGTAACGTATTAATAAGATTAATAACAAAATGTACACAAAATAACCTACAATACGAAAAAGTTCAATGTACGAAACACAAATGACAAATTGACAATTCATTTGACATTTTTGCCAGACGAGGGAATTACTGCAGTAGCGACATCACTAATGCTTTCTCGATTGAACAACAAAGATACACTTATAGATTTTTCTTGTAGTTTAACAAGGACACACAATACAACTAAAAGCGAACAAAATTGTCTATGGAGTTACACGTCTCTGTCACAAAACACACATTGTGGTCTCTGTGTTATCTCTGATATCAAACAAGACTTTGAGATGACTCAGTAAACAAAACTGAAAAGACGATACCAAATAAAACAAACTATTCCAATATTGCGCATGCAAGAGTAAAAAAATGGAAATTAAATCTATGGTAACCTAGGTTACCGTAGATTGATCAAACTAGGCAAGGAATAATTTGCTTTATTTAACGCCGGTAACAAAACTACTTTGGTGTCACAGAACTAAAAATTTTCAATTTTTCCTTAACCATTTCAGACCTATAGTGTACATACTTTTCAATATATTATTATTCTAAGTATTCTTTTTAAATTATGGGTTTTGAGACCCTATGGCATTTATAGTGTACATGTATTTTGAACAACTGAGATCTATAGCCACATCTAGTGGGAGCACAGCTTAAACACACACAGCTAGAACACTCTCGGCGGCACCTTAACCTTGCGGTCTGCGAGCAAGCGAAAAAGAAGCCTTGCTTTGTCTGTCGCACAGAGGGAAAAATTCAGAACCGGAGTAAAATGATTATTTATACAAATAAAATGTCTGCCTGACAGTACCGTAATAGGTAATTTTAAAGTTTATTGGATTATGATATTTTTTGAATCTAAATTAGGTTTGGATTTGGAAATATATTTAACTGATTCTGAAAAGTAATAAAATTTCGTTGTTATACGTATATTAATATAGCTCGCGTGGCCTGATTTATAAAATTGAGGTCAGAATAATTACGATATAAGGCATGTTGTTATCTGTAATTTTACGAAAAGAATAGTGATTTATAAAAGTCGTTGATTGTACTATTTGCTGTTAGTTGTTCAAGACGATGATTTATCTTTAACTGTTCCTCCTGAACGCCAGGTTATTGTTAAGGTCCTTTCGTACCTCTACGAAATTCGGATTTTCGCATCCAAATTTTAATATTCGACAAAGTACTTACCATTTAGTATTTACGGCGTGTATTTTTCCAAATTGCGAGTGTGCGAATATAAAATTCGGATTTAAAAATCTTAATTATTTTGCCTAGCTGAGAAAGGACATTAGAAATTATTGCTTTTGCCAGTCGCCAATATAGTCAATTTTTAGGGAAAGGTTAAAAATGGTAATAAAATAGAGTTGTGCAGCTTAGGTTTTTAATAAGTTTTATTGCCCAATAATTGAAAAATAACAATGGACAAGAAAGAAAATAAAAATATTTACTTATAATAATAATAGTAATGGTTTATTAAGGGGAATAAAAAATGCTACAAAATTTATTTTTCATTAACACTTTCAAAACAGTAAATGGAACAAATTTACTTACATTTACCTATATTACAATAACAAATTATAATACATTTTGCACCAATAAAAGTACAGGGTGTTCACATTAAAAGTCCCACCCCTCTAACTTTTTAATGTATTGAATTAGAAAAAAAAATATGTCAAGCTGTTATTCACACAGGTTTGGAAATTTTCTAAAAATTCAGCCCGTGCAACATAGTTTGAAAGCTGTGGTCGTGCTCCACAAAAATATTTAAACGTAATCATTAATACTATTATTTTTGATTTGATTACTGATTTGACTAAAAATAAACCCCTTAATTAACGTAAATTAGTTGGTAACGAGATGACCCTCCCCAAAAAACGGGTGAATTTTTCTATAAATATTAAAAACTGTTGAATTTACAAAAAAATGAAGAATGTAAATAAATAAAAAAATAATGGTTATAAATTGTAAAAAATATATTTTTTTGGCACACGTTTGTTAACCACTGTAGAAAGTCACTCATTATCCCGAAAACTACATGAGCTCTCAAGCAATTTTTGTTTACTTTTTTTTCTAATTCAACATATTAAAAAGTTAGAGTGGGACTTTTAGCATGAACACCTGACATGTTATACATTTCTCCATATTATTAGTTTATTTTTGTTGATATTTCTAAAATTACCATTTATTGTTTTTAAAGTGTAGTATATTCTAACTCTTAAATATAATCTAACTACAAATTCTTTGGGGAAATATTTACAGGGATGGTTAAAAGATAAATGGTTACTTATATCAAAAAGTGTATTGCAAATATTATTTTTAGTTGCCAATTTTTCGAAGTTTTCTTGAAATATTTGTTCTATTTTACAAATTAGTTCCACAAATTCATCATTAGGCATTTGCAAATTTCCGAAGGTGTCCTTATTCGCATTTTCATATGCTTTAAGAAAGCAGTAAAAAGATGAATCATCTAATTCATAGTGGTCTTTACTATATGTATTGCAAATATCACAAGAGTGGACTTTTAACGCTTTATTTAAAAGGTACCCACACACATACCGTATGAAATTGTTTTGCAGCATTTCATTTTTTGAATAATCCATGCTATTTAGTACGTCTCTTTGTTCTGATATTGTATCTTTATCCTGAGGTACAAAATCTTGTTTGCAGGCAGAAAGCCTTAAAAACATTTTATCAGAATCTGCCTCACAGTTTTCTGTACCTGAGTTAAGCAAGTTCACGCATTGCAACTTTCTAAATGTTCTCTGAAACTGTATTGCTGTTGGGTTAATGCAGTTACCGTGTTCACTTCTGATTTTACCGAAATGGTTCTCCAGACAGTCTTGGTTTACTCTTCGTGTGAGTATATAATCAAACCCTGCATTTTCCTGAAGATAATAAAATAATTGAATAATACTGTTGATTGAAATTATAAGGCTTTTAATAAATTTAATTTTGTTGGTAACGTTCATATTATTTTTGTCTCGAATTTCAAGTCTTTTAAAGAAGGACAAACAATCCATTAGAAACTCTAATTGAAATGAGTTTGATTTGAAGCAGCATTATATTTTTTTGCAGCAAAGGTTTGATAAGAATTTAAAATATCAAATAGTTGATCTACTCTGTGAACAAATTCAGCAGTTTCAGTCGCATGGACTGAGTAACTAAATACTTGGGTGGCAAGTTTGACCTTCATTTTTTGGAAACTAGTCGGGTAATATGGGAATCGGTTAATTTGTGTGCTGCTTTAACAGGATATTTTTTATCTAACTCATAGAAGTCTTTAATATATTGCCACGAAAATTTTTTGCCATTAACAAAAGTAATTTGTGATCAACATATTTCTCATCGCTTTTATAGTATGAGGCACATCAAAGATGAAAAAAATATACTGGTTTTCTAAATAAAAACTAGTATTGTTTGGAGATATCTTTAAATTGTTTCACAATTTGATATTGTTGGACCCCATATCACAAGTAACTGCACAAACATTTAACCCCACATTTTTTAATTTTAGCACAGCTTCATTTAATAGTGTATGTAACAGGTCAGCAGAACAAGAAGTATGACATACAAAATAGGCTATCGGCTGTTTCCATTTAGAATAAATTCCTCTAACCATAAATACACTGACAGTAAAAGTTGGTTTGAAAATCGTGTCCCCTGTATCGCCCATTGCTAGCTCAATGATGTAATCTCAATTTCGTTCATAAAATAAATGGGCTTTTATAGACATTTCATCAAAGCACAATAAGCAATATTTGTTTTGGGGTTGAAAACTGTCAACCTTTTTTTTTAATAAAATGAAGAACTCCGGATTACGTAATCCTGTCCTATCTTAACTTCTCTGATTTCTTTTAGCAAAGTGTTAGGCGATGGAAGGCTATATTTAGACATTAAATATTTTTTATACACTCGGGGACCAGCAAAATATATTGATAGACATTCAATTTTAAACTCTGCTATAACGTCTACCTTTTGGATGTTTATTCCCCTGCGATACATGCATATTAACACTTTTTGCAGTGTCTGGATTGCAAAATTTAAATGTTAGGGACATATATTGCTCCAAAGATATACTGTCCAAGTCATTAACTTTTTGACTTTCCAGTACCTGAACCCTTTCTCGTAAATACTTGTTTTCGGCAGTTATGGACTTGATATGTTGTCTGTATTTAACCTTCCTTGGCGTATCGAAGGATAAACTGGCTAGCATTTGGGTAGATGTTGGAGATGTCAAAGGAGGACTAACAGTAATTGAACTTACGGCCATCTCATGTTGAACCTCCGTTTTGAGCTCGGTTCCAACTACATTCATCTGGTCAGCTGCAAAAATACATTTTATATAACTTTTAACTAACAAATTACTAACAAACTTGGTTAAATACCTATAGTCTTAAGCAAGGAACAATTTATTTGGTTAAAAATTGCGAGATTTTTTTTTTTGTAGGTACACCAAAATAATTTAAAAGTGAACAAAACTTTGACAGATACACATTATGATTTTTAGTTCATTTTAAAAAGTTAAAAAATAAAAAGTCATTTAAAAGTGGATAAATTAAAATGAAAGTACTGTACTATTATTTTTGGTTCACACCTCGCTTCATCCTGTATACATCACATTAAGCTTTGTTTTAAATTAAGTAAAAAATTATTATTTTCAATACCTGAATCAAATGGTGCAGGTGGAACAGGTGAAACCCCGCCTGGAACTAACACTCTGTCTTTTAGAATTCGTATTTTTGCAGAAAGTTGTGAGGGCAGTGCACTATATGAATGATCAGTTCTGGAACACAGATCAACCCCCCCTTGGGGTTGATCTGTGTTCTGGAACTCCCCTCGAGGTATGGGAAAAGGGTTGGAATTGCTATGGCCACTAATCGTGTATGAAAGTGACTCGTGAACATCCTCTCTTCAAAATGGTTTTCACATATCGAGTAACTTTTATGTAAGTCGATTAGTTTTTCAAGCAGGTCCTCTGGATTAGCTTTCATTGACCATATTCTGGCTCTGTAAATAAAGTAATTACGAATTATTAATTTAAAATCATAAATTTTATTTTATTTTCTTATCTTCATTGTTATTAGATAAACACGTTTTAAATGCTTACTTGGCTGCGATAATAAAATTAATGACAGGCACCAGAGCCCTCTGGTGTCCCGTCATAATTTTAAGTGAGCATTTAAAAACTCATTTAAGTAAGCATTTGAAACGTGTTTATTTAATAACAACGAAGATAAGAAAATAAATCGTTTAATGAGGTAAAAGCCAAGACGGTATACTTTGAGATCCTATTACCTTTTAATTATTTAATCCTAAAAAATATACAGTTGTACATGGAAATCAAACATCGAAATATATACCGGGATATCAACAATGAATGACCGAAAAAAAACTGCTTTTTACAGAATTTTTATCCAAAGTTTATTCCAAGTTACTAGTGAAATTAGACACAAATATTTATTTCATCTTCCATGACATTCCATAAACGTACATAGATTTTTCCTTTTTCAATTATTCCTTTATCTACATTTGTATTACAATAAAATAGTTTTTTTCAAAACTCATTAATAAATTAACCAGGACTTTCAAGGTAAATTTATTCGTGTATTTTATGCCTTTTTCGTAAATAAATTTTTTTAGGTTATAATGCCTTTTACTGTGGAACAAGACGAGTTTATTTTGGAAGCTTATTTCCGAAACGGCGAAAAAGATGTAGATGGAAACTGGAAGTATTCAGTACGATTATGTGTTGAAGAATATCAACATCACTTTCAGAACATCGAATTAGATGATGATGTTTTATGCCGACACATTCGAAGAATTGTTAGTCGTTTTCATGAGCATGGTAGTGTTTGCAAGGGAAAATCTACGGGTCGCACAACTGTACTTTCAGCATGATAACGCAACAGCTCATACAGCTAATCAAACACTGACTTTTTTACGTGAACATTTTGATGAAAGAGTTATAAGTGCGGGAGTTTGGCCCCCAAGATCACCTGACCTTACTCCACTGGATTATTTTCTATTTGGACATTTAAAAAATAAAATCTACAAGACACGCCTTCATACAGTTGATGAATTAAAAAATGCAATAACTGACGCAATTCAAAATATTACAGAAGCTCAATTAATAAATGTATTTGAAAATATGAAACGAAGAGTAGATGCCTGTAATGCAAGCAATGGTGGGCACTTTGAAATTGTTTTATAGATAATTGCCACGTTTAATTTTATTTTTCTATTTTTAACTGTAATATAAACATATAAAAGACCATTCACTCCAACGGGTAGTGAGGTGTGCGTCGGGATATCGTTATATTTGTATGTAAATAATATGTGCACTAATTGAAAATATTTACTCATTATTTACGATACTTTAGCTGAATTGATCTCATTTACATGCACGTTTGAGATCTAAAAAAACAATGCATTATTAATTCATTATTTTCTGTGCTTTAGATCAATATATACAGATTTGAGTTATCTTAAAAAACAATAGGTACATCATAAAGTAGACATGGACATGGTGACTAGTTCCATATGAGAAGGACTAAATCAGTGGTATATAATCTGAAATAAGTTTTTGTTCAAAAATTAGAATGCAATGCAAAAGTGATATCTAGCATTAAGTTCTTTTTTTCCATTATAATGTATTTGTGATGTTCACCAGTGTACATTCAAAGGTGGTCAGCAAAAATGGTGTACCTGACTTGTGCTGAATATGTTGAATGTATGCATTTATAATAAACTAACCAGTCATACATGTAATTTGTTTTCACTAATATTATTTAACAAATATATCATACATTGATTTCTGATTAATGACAAATTCATTTAAATGTTTTAATGTCATTGTAAAGATAACATCATCCAATATCACTCCTTTTTTTAAATATTCACTCCACATATTCACACACTTTCTTCGAGTTCTCATTTTTTTCAATTCTTCATTGCCAATTGCTTAACACCTTCCATTTGAAATGTCACATTCCTCACTGCTATCCGATTTTTCAATGGGATTTAATTCAGAGTGGTACAAAGGGAGACGAAGGACAGCATGACCATTTTCAACTAGTAGCTGGTCTAGAACGGTTTCTTCAGCAACACATTCTTGTAATTGGGATAATGGCATTGGCATCGTTCCTTCTTTTTCCTTTTTCATAAATTGGTACACATTGTAGATAATTTGCCGCCCTTGGCTATGAATTACCTTTCGATTATTCATTTTCAACCTGACAACAAAATTCATACATTATTGCCTATTTCAAACCACTAATGTCAATATAAACAAAAAGATCATTAAACGCTCATCTAAACAGTGTTTACTCTCTCAACTGTACATTATTCTCGTAACCAAATTGAGGTTAAAAAGCAAAATTTGTTTTAAACACTTTTACACTTACAAAACTTGAATTTGACGAGTAAATACCATGTATTGGTTTAATACACTAGAAATACGCCTTGGAAATCCAGAAAATCTGTAATATCAATTAAAAATAATAAATGATAATTTTTAACCAAATTTTTACATACCTTATAACAATTTCCCTTTAGTCTTAAGAAAGACTAAATTACAATTATTGAAGTTTTTATACGTCTACATAATACGCAATTCGTCATTCACCAAAGTTTTTGTCATTTATGGTAGTATTTATTTTAATATCTGCGTTTACGCCACTGAACATAGCACCATTTTCATTTTAAGGATGCGGAACAGTAGTACTGTTCTAGGAGCGGCACGGTCAAACAATGATGATCGCACTGTATAATTAATAACTATATTATAGTTAGACAAACCAAACAGTGCTTCTCATATTAAAAGATGAATTGTGCAATGAGTTTAAATCACTTGAACGATTTTAAAAATAGTTTTTTTTTATAAAAAGTAAGTTTTGATCAACTGTGAATATTTTACGACAACATACGAAATAATGTAAGTTTACTTTGTACAAAAATATGCAAAAAAATATGGTGTAAAGTAGGTACTTACCGGTTAGCATCCTTTGGAAAACGATAGAATTTCCTCTTCGAGTTATACCCTTTAATAAAACAGTTTCGCACTGCATAAACATGATGATGTCCTGGTGGTTTTTTGTCACTCATTTTACTAGAGTTTAAAAAACAAAACTAAAACAATGTTCGAAAAATCAAAAACGAAATACACGATTATATGCACGGTTCTGACGGCCACAGCTAAAACCCCGACTGCAAGTCAAAGACATATTTCCCCTAAGACCAATTTGCCAGGTAAGTCCAGCTTTATTTATGCTTTTCGCAGAGATTTGAGACAGTTTCCGATTAATTTTTTCTACCAAAATCTAATGTATAATATATATCTACAGTTGCTTGCTTTAGGTCATTTGTCATAAAGTATCATTATGCCCTTCAACTTCATGTACACTATAATGTACATCTGGTCCATGTAGTTTGTATATTTCTTGATAAGTACATTATACTGTACAGTGGGTCTCAATTGAATGTCATGTTAATAATAAAACGAATTGATTTGTAGGTCCTTCCGATGCACCCAGAAAATCTACTTACGACCTACATGTAATAATGACATACAAGAACTGATGGATTTTATTGAAGGAGACAATTCTGATATTGAAATTTTCACAGATAATAGCAGCGATGATGACTATGTACCACACCAAAGTAATATAAAGAAACTTAATAGAGCTGGAGAAGGGGAATTGTTTACTGACAACTCGTTGGAAACATTCGATGATTCAGATATTGAGGAAACTTCCAGAGAAACTCAAGCAGAAATTGAAAAAATTCAGCCAGAAGTTGAAACTATAAAAACCATTAGCAAAATGAGAAGAAAAGAAAATAGCCAGTAGTTGATTGACAAGGTCTGGAATCTTTATTCCAGCAAATTTCCAAATTGCAAACAGCACAGTCATATTTTTTGTGAAAAGTGTAATATACATCTTTGCCTTGTCAAAAATCGCAATTGTTTTATGAATTTTCACAGAAAATAAATAATTAAAATAACATGCGTTGAGTTTACTTTGTGACCTGTTGTATATTATAATGTACATGCTGTATCTTTCCAACTAATTATAAAATTAAATTATTTGTTGAAATTATACAAATACAATAATTGTATTTGTATAATTTGCAAGTTACACATACAGCAATTTCAAAGTAATTCAAATTGAAAATATAATGTCAACAAAGATTAAACAAAGCAAGTTTTGAAATAAATGTTATAGATAATGAACTTAATCGATCCAAATATTTACGTTTACGCACTAGAAAACACCAACAACCAGTTCTTTTTTGTTGATCGAACAATTCGATGACGTTCCGAATAATCTTACGTGCTTCGGAGTGAATGACCTTTCCACGCGAACTCATGTTTTAGTACATTAAGTACAATTAAGTTCCCATTTAGAGAGGCTGTCGGAAGTCTTTTAGATTTGTCCACAAGAGCAAGACAAGACTTAAGTTTTGCTGTGGGAATGGAATCCAGAAGTATGGAAAATCTATCAATATTAAAAGAACCTTAAGATATTTGAAGAAAACTGTAAATTATGGATTATTCTTTCAGAAAAATGGAAATTAAACGATTTCGGCGAATGAATACGCGATTTACTTTAATTCGTGAGTTTACTTACACTAATTAATTAATTTTTCAACTTTGACAAAATTGTTTCAACATCTTTAACAATTTTAACAGATATTACTACTGACGAAGATAACTGAGTGTTATCGAAACGTTTAGATTGTATAATTTAAAATACACCATTAAAAACCCAAAAAAGATACGTATTTCATTTTGAATCTGTATTAATTATTGAAGAGCCTAACATCATGAGGATTCACAGGTGCCCACTTGTGGTCATTATGACAATTAAATATGTCATCTCTGGTAAAAATTATATGCTTGTAAAATTGCGGATCTTTGTTAGTTTGTTGGATATACCACTGGCAAAACTGAACACGTTCTGCCCTATCGCGATCAAGTAAACTTTGAACATGGGTCAAATGATAAGGGTGAAGGTTCTTCCTTCTAAGATTTATGTGAACTGACGTATACGAAATTCACTCAATTTGTATTGCTGTCCTGCGTGTACTTAATGTGGGAATTCTTCAAAGAGCTCGGTTATAATTTGATCTTGATGACGATTTACTCGATTGGCATTTCTGTTGGAATGCATCTTTCAGGATAGCGCCCAGAATAGTCTGCAACTGCTGCTATAGAATTTCCATTGCAAACGCCATACGCAAATAAAATATCTCGATACTCGTTATTTGTGAAAAAACGTGGCATCTTCAATCTAGATACTTAATTAATCAACAAGAACACAAAAGTAATTTTATGACTTTGACAATTGTGTCAATGTGGTTTTTCAGAGCCGCCTTGGCATTTATCTATCTTGAAAGACAGAAAGTACGCACATGGAGAAATATGACTTTGAAAAATTTCACATACGTCTTCAACTCACAGAAGTTTTAGGAGGAATGACTTTCATCCCTATTCTAAGTCAATCTTTACCAGAGATAGCATATTTAATTAGCATAAATACCATACATGTGAATTCCTTGCTGTTTCTTTAAATATTAGAATTAATTCCTGGCTTCAAATGGATACTTGCCCCGCTTATAACATCAGGGCGACTCGGGCATTGTTAAACGAACATTATCGATAATAGATCTTGGATTTTGTGATGTCACCTCTGGGCCACTCTAATTTTCACTTTTTTATATGCCCACGTGGGGATCACATTTTTTTCGCCTGAGAATAAAAAGATTTCATCTGTTTTTAATTAGGCCCCGTTTTTATCAAAGGAGTTTGCATAATTATTATTACATTTCTTTTAAGCCCATCTACAGATTGTGACCTAATTTATTTATGCATTGGGGGTTGCATTTTAATAAGGAGCCCTAGTCTTGTAAGACGGGAATCTGTTCGCGGGCTTCTTACTCTGTGTTTATTATTATTAAATAGTTATACAACTTCATTATGAATGGAAAGTAGCAATTAACCGTCGACATCGTGTTAATTAATGTGTTTACAAATATTTAAAAATTTGCTGCTGCAAAAAACATTAGGTCTAAATATTAGTTGAAATAATAAACATTTTCTACCCTAGCGTTTTATACAGGCAGATTCTCTAAGCGGTCAGAACCTTTACATTCGAAAATTATACCTGATTTATTTGTATGTTCAATTACATCACACGCACGCACCACACACACAGACACACGAGAAGGATATGAAACGAACTGGTTGAGGAAGTTTTTACAGTTAGTTATACTCATTTAATTGAATTCTAATTCTGAACGAAAATGCATCAATGTGCTGTTTACAAATATTTATAAAGTCAAACCTAAATCTTCAATAACTTTCTTAAAACTAACATATAACAAATAAAATCTTTATCAGAATTAAACGATTGTTTTCGTTTAATTGTGATAATCAAATATAAATCTTCGAGAAATCAAACATAAACAGATTTATTTATTATAACAAACAAAAAAGGTTCTTACTTAGTTTCGTTGCAAAACTGATGAAGTAATGCTGGCTTTTCTTTGTCCGCTAAAGGGGGCCTTAGATAGGATAGAACCTGATATTCCGATATCACCTACCGGCACCCTGCCATCGTTTTTCGATTGTTGTCCTTATCTTTCCTTATACTTTTGTGTAGCTAAATACGCTACTAATTTTTTTCATCAGTTAATGATTATAGTGAATAATTGTTCGATACACTATACAAATCGTTCAATTTCAACTACAAATAGCATGCGCAACAAAACGCAAGCTATTTAGAACCCGGGAATGCTCCCTTTTTTACACTTCAATAAATTCGAGTTATTGTCCTTTATACTTCGATTTCCCAATTTAGGTCAATTACTATCTATTATATTTATTGTTCACTATTTAAACACAATTGATTACGGTTCTGAGATATACAACACGCGTTATCTTCACTTATTACGTTACCTTTTATTATTTTAATAAGGAAGGTAATTTTCTACTTCTTCCCTATTACCGTTAATTAATTCTGATTTGTAATTTTAACACTTTACAGGGCAGCGTGACTATACAATGTCGCTTAGACTGCGAATTCTGAGTGCTTATTTTTTATGCGACCCTTTCTGTTCGCTTACTTATCGCAACTGTTTTTGCTCGCTTACTATATACGACTGACATAAAAACTGTACATCATTATTGTAACAGCGTCATTTCTTCCCAACACATTAATGCACTTGCAAATGCCGCGTATTTTAAATATTTTCACATTGAATATATAGATAACTTATTGAAACAAACTCAAGCTTTTCATCTTAATATCAGTTACATTCAAATACAAATAAACAATAACCGTTTCTTTATCCAGAAGAATAATATATAAATATCTAATCTCGTATAATTTAGCGCGAAATTTTGATTTTTCTAAAGCTCCCTCTTTGTTTTTGAATTAATAACATTCATTCGAAAACAAACATAGAAACCACCAAAAAAAAAAAAATTCCATTCAAACGGTACAGTGACAATTGGATCTAGATACGGTGATTGCGACCTTTTAATTACCTTATCTACTAATACTCTATTCCTTTCTTTCCCTACTGTTTCCCTCTGCGTAACTTGTCTCGAGTAATTTTGTTGCAAAGACGGCACCTAGTTTTTAATTTTCACCCCACAAATAAAATAGTTCACTATTCCTGGCTTTTCAGGAATTCTTTCTTCAACTTGCTCAATCAATTCTTCAACCCCCTCCTGGTCCTCGATCTTGTTCATCGCCTTCATTTATTTGCTCTACCGGTGAATTTCTTATTGGACTTACCGTTTCCTGATTTGCCCGTGGGTCCTTTAATAAAATTGAATTTTGGCTACTTTTCCGAAAAAATTATGTGGTGCCTTTGGTTCCTAATCACCCCACTAACTATTTTACTCCTCCTGGTTCTTCATAATAACTATCATCTTCACTAAGGAATTCTTCGTTCATGTCTTCTTCTTCGCGAGCTTACTTTTCCTGTTGTACACCTTATATGTCGCCGCTATCCGGGTCATTCGTTCTTCTATGAATTTGGCTTGATAGCCCTTTCCCCTTTCGTTAAAAGTTATTTCTTTCTCGGCTACATTCACTTTGGCTGATTCTCGGCACATCCAATATTTAGACCTTAATGTTTTTTGCAGCAGCAAATTTTTAAAATATTTGTAAACACATTAATTAACACGATGTCGACGGCTAATTGCTACTTTCTATTCATAATGAAGTTGTATAACTGTTTAATAATAATAAACACAGATTAAGAAGCCCGCGAACAGATTCCGGTCTTAAAAGACAACGCGTAAATAAATTAGGTCACAATCTGTAGATGCGATTAAAAGAAATATAATAATTATGCAATCTCCTTTGATAAAAACGGGGCCTAATTAATAACAGATTAAATCTTTTTATACTCGAAAAAAATGCGACACCCACGTGGGCATATAAAAAAGTGAAAGTTAAAGTGCCCCAGAGGTGACATCACAAAATCCAAGATGGCGGCGCAAGTGGCCCACTTCTACTGTGGAGGTAGATTAATAGGACGTTTTTGCAGTTTATTGGCTTCCTAGAAGCCAAATATAATCTTCAACAAAAAAGCCATGAAATCCAGTAATACAAGGTTTGTGTATTTTCGATTTTTACGTTTTTATTATTTTTGCCCAAGATATTGCCGCAAACAAATAGCACACTCAAAAGTTGATATATCGTTGAAATTTTTACTAAATGCAGTAGTTTTTGTTGAAGAAAAAACACGTCCTCATTAAAACATTTTTCACGTTACCACGAGCAATAAGATACCACTAATTTTGTTCACTTCACAATTATTACATTTAACTTTTTCTCGTCTTGTAGCAAATTTAACGCTCTTTCCGATGGTATGTCTAAGTTTGATGTGGCAGTAATAATAACAGATATATTTTTATTTTTATGACAAAAAGCAAACAACTTTTTGAAATCAAGAAATGTTAAATAAAGGAATAACTATCAACTTTCCAAAAAACTCTTACAAGAATTTTTTGTTGCAAATTAATTGTATGATAACCCCCTGAAGTTTGGTCGGGGGTCTGACTTATAATAAGCTAGAAAGAAACCCAATAAGCATTATATGAGTGTGAGAGAGACATAACTTTACCGATGTTGCCACTTGTACATATTTGTACGTAGGCACAAAATATGAACTACTTAAGTCTCCTTCAATCAAGCTTCAACATTTCTAACGAAACCAAAGCAATTAAGATGATGTTGAAAAGTCGCGTGTTCTTTGAAACTATTAAGTAAATACTTTACACTTAAACATTAATTGATAATACCTCGAACATCGAAGTTTATTGTAATTGCGAATTTATGACATGGTTCGATTACTACTCGCAAGAAGAACCAAGAAGAAACTTACGAGAGGTACAAACAAGAACATTAACATTGTTTAGCATTATAATTCTTATTGAAAAACCAACTTTTTTCAAAACTCTACTTTATAAGATTTTCGAAAAAACCTCCACCTTGCGCAAGTCAGTAACCCAATCTGTGATAAAATTCAGTTCGGGTGTTTTCTAACATTTCTTGGGTAATGCTGTTTAAAGATTCTGTAATTTTGACACGAAGTTCATCCATATTGTTAGTACGTTCATGTCTGTGTCCATAAACTTGCTGGAATACGTATCCCCAAACCAAAAAGTCGTTCGGCGCGATATCAGGTGAGCGAGGGGGATGTTTAATAGTACCTTTTCCACTAATAATACGGTTATTGAACGTAGTCTAGAAAATCTGTTGAACTCTTATTGCAGTATGGGCAGGACAGCCATCTTCATGATACCAAATGTCATCAAAGTTTATATTGAGGCGTCGAACAGCTGGAACTATATCTGGTTTCTCAACAGTTCTAAATATTTGTCCGCATTCAAGTTTCCGCCGATAAAAAGTGGACCAATTATGGAATTGCCTAAAATTCCTGACCACACATTAACTTTTTGGGGGTATTGTGTCCGGTAAGGACTACTAATGTGTTTGTTTTCCCGAGAGTAACCAACAGCGACAGACGGATTGTGATGGTCATGTAAGTTAAAAAAACACTCGTCGGTAAACAATAAATCTTTCGTTTTCATTATCCCTATTCATCATATGTTCACAAAATTCGATAGGGTTCTGATGACCTACTGGAAAAATTTCTTGTGCAGTTTGCAACTTATAGCAACGGTATTCATTCCGTTTCAAGATATTGCGAACTGTTCTTGGTTCAATATTCATTAGCAATTTTTGTAGTATTGCACGGGAAATTAGTTTCTTCTAAACTACACACTGCAATTTGTTGGAGTTCGCGCTTTTCGTTTGTTACGACCAGGATGCTCAACATCATTACCATCAATGCTACTGCATTTTCTACAATTATTTAAACATCCACATCTTTCCAATTTACAAACAGTACGTATAATCATACTTTCTGACGGAATTCGCCTGTTTTCAAAGGAAAAAATAAACCTGCCCATTATTTCTTGTGCAGTGATTTCTGAATAATACCACTTAATCTGTATCTTTTCTTCAGTCGAATACACGAGTACTGTACCGGACTTGAAAAAACCCTGATTTTCAATTCTCGTTGACATAAATGTGTCATTGATACTAGCCTACTCAAAATACGCATGTATGGCATCAGTCAGACCCGTGCTAATATTTTTCTATATATATATATATATATATATATATATATATATATATAGGCTGTAACAAATTCGCTTCTCAGTATAGGGATCTCGGGAACGGTAAGAGATCGAGAGACGGTTAAATTAGGGAAAGGTTGCTAAATCCTATGACAAGTAATATGCCGTCAAGAAAGTAAAATTATTTTGTACGGTTCCGGATATATCCGATAAAAACCGAAATTCTGCGACTTCGTTTTTATTTATTTTTGGCCTTATTAGTAAAGATACTTTAAAACTAATAAAACATTCTTAAAGCCATTTTTAATGGTCTACAACATAGTATTTTTTATTTGCTTCTACAACGTTTCGTCCTCACGCAACCATCATCAATTTTATTTTCTTAAATACGACGAAAATGAAATTTTTCTCTAGTTAGTTACCTTATTAAATTCTGAAACGTGTTGTGACTCTAGCATGATTTTAAATGCGTAGCATTTACATGTCCACGGAACGACGAACTATTCTTCTAACTAAAAAAAGGCATAAGTTTAGCAATTTTTAACTGAAAATTTTACCTTTAAGTAAATATCGTAAACGGTTATCAGGGTGTGTTGTGATCATAGCGCGAAGCGAAGCTCTGTGTTCACAAACAAAACAAATTTAAATATTTGCAAAAATGACGAGTGTTTTATTTCCAAACATTACAAAAACTGTTCCAAGTGACCACCTCCAGCTCGAATGCAGGAGTCCAATCTTCGTCTCAACAATTTCCGAACTCTCTCAAAAATACCAGGGTCGTTTCGTATTGTGTTGTACTTAGCGATTTCTTAAATCCCCACTTTCAACAGAATTTGCGTACACCAACGACTTCAGATGGCCCCATAGGAAAAAATCCAACGGGTTTAGTTCCACCGATTGTGCAGGCCATAAAATAGGCCCACCTCGGCCACTCCAACGATTTCCATATGTTGCTATTAAAAACTCTCGGGCTACCCTACTAAAATGCGGTGGTGCACCATCATGCATAAACCACATTCTATGCCGTATTGCTAATGGTACATCTTCAAGAAAGTCTGGAAGCGTATTTTACAAAAAGTTACGATATAACTCTCCGGTTAGCCTTCCTGGTAGAAATACTGCACCAACCAGGCAATCACCCACAATTGCAACCCAAACGTTCAACGAGAATTGATGCTAGACATGAAGTTGACATATCTTGTGTGGATTTTTATCAGCCCAGACGTGGTTGTTGTGAAAATTTCTTATAGAATTTCGGGAAAAACTCGGTAAAAAGAATCAAACACAATAGGCGAAGGATGTCAACAAATTTCAGCAAAAGCCATTGGCAGAATGCAACACGAAGTGGAAAATCAGTAGGAAGCATTTCTCGAACAGGTTGGATGTTGGACGTGTAAAGTATCTGCAACTCTTCTGGTAGAGGTTCGTGGATTTTCCTCAATCACGTTCAGCACATTCTCTTTTAGCTCAGGCGTTCGTATTGTCCTTGGTCTCCCCGATCCTCCATTTTGATTCAATTTGTCTGTTTCACACAGACGTCGATGAATATTTTCGAAAAGTCTTCTATCAGGAACATTACAGTTAAAATATCGATCACCATACAGGTGCCGAGCTTCTGCTGAATTGCTATCAGCCAGTCCATAAATGAAATGCATATGTCATTTTGGTATTGGAATACTGATTCACGATTAATTTTTTCACACAATTCGACAGAAAACGATGCGAGATGCTGTCAAATTAATATTTACATTGAACAACTGAACATTGCAGGTGGTCACTTTGAACAGTTTTTTTTAATGTTTGGAAATAAAACACTGGTCATTCTTGCAAATATTTAATTTTTTTTTGTGAACTAGTAAAAGTACTTACGATAATTTAAATGTTTTCACTATTACTGTTTATTTGGTTGTATGTGCTGTATTCAATTCACTAATATTTTACAATTAAACTTGTAATTTATTTAACTCTCACGATTGTTGTACATATTCTCATAAGGTAAATAGAAAATGTTTACCTATTTCTATACTGTTCTTTAATTAAATGTTTAATGCGCGATTTTGTCAAGGTACTTGCATTACATTGGTTTTACTTTTTATTTCGGAAAGTAAGCATGATCCGCCAAAAACTCAAGTGCCAACAAGAATTACTGTTTAATCTTGCATAGATTAAACAGGATATTTTAACAATTTTTTAGTAATAAATTGAGAAATATAATTAGAATCAAGACATAACAATTAAGAAATATGTAAAACGACTAGTAAGTAGAATGAATATAAAGCAGGTTAATTATTGCAACAATCGTGCTGATACAAAAGTGTGCAAGGTTGAAATTACACACACATATTATGTACATTATAACTAGTAAGGACAAAAAGGCACTTAAGTGAATAAACATGACCTATTAACTGGGTCAAACAATAAAATACGTAATGTTAAAATCTGTATATAAGGTGTAAATAATACCAAATAAATTAGTCTTTGAATGAATCTCATTTTTATTCAATTACTCAAACAGGGTTGTGAGGTCTAGTCTACAATTGATAAGAGTGACAATTAAACAATTACTAATACAAAATATCTATACAGGGTGACATATTTCCGAGGGTAGGAGACAGAAAGTCCGTTTTTTATATCACAGTTTCACATTTATCTCGAAATCTATGCATTTCGCGGCAAAATGCAAGAGACAACAAAATTTCTAAATCGAATTAGGAACACACATCTTTGATCGCTGAAGATCAATGGCGTAACCAAAGTGAACCGGACCCCCCAAAATGTATCACCCTGTAGATATACATTATCGGTAACATAATCAAAATATTGATCTCCTAAAGAGTAAAAAGCGTTTCAAATCTCAAATTGATATCTTAAAAATTGTAGGAGTAATTTAAGAAAAACTAGAAAAATAATAAAACTTCAACACCCTGTATCTTCTAACCGAACTGTTTCCGGACCAATATTTATAGGAAATTAATTTTTTAATATGACCTCGGGAATCACCCCCTTGAATATTGTATGTCTTTTTTAAACACCCTGTATATGGAAAAATAGATCGAAACCTTATTTTAGGATGATAGGCCAAACATACCAAATATAGATAAGCTGTATCAGAGCCTAACATTCAAAAGGATGAAATAGTGAAAGCTATAAAACTATCAAAATCCGGTCAAGCGGCAGGTCCCGATAATATACCACCGGAAATTATTAAATTACTAGATGACAATGGACTATATGAACTTTTTAATGCAATATATGACCCTGGTATTATCCCAGATGAGTAGCTTAGGTCTACTTTTGTTACAATACCTAAAAAAAGAAATGCAAAGATATGTAGCAAATATAGAACTATAAGTCTAATGAGTCACGTACTCAAAATTTTCCTGAGTGATACTCGAAAGAATATATCGTAAACGTGAAAAACGTTGAGCGAAAATCAATTTCGCTAACATTACAGTGCACGTACAAAGATGCAATCACAACAGAGACATATTCCCATGCTTTATAGATTATAACAAGGCTTTTGATATGGTCAAACATGCAAAACTACTGGAAACAGCAAAAAAAACAAGATTAGACGAAGTAGAAATTATAAACAATAAAGGAAAGAAAACTAGAATATCTCGGACATGTAATGAAAAACCAACATTATCGCCTTTTACAATTAATAATGCAAGAGAAGGTGGAAGGAAAAAGATTGGTGGGAAGGAGGAAAACGTCCTGGATGAAAGCCTACGTGAATGGTATAATACAAGCACTACCTCACTGTTCAGAGCAGCCATGTTCAAGATTAAATTAGCCTTAATGATTGCAAACCTCCAAAAGAAGATGCACCTGAAGAAGGTATTACCTGTTTCAAATGTCTGAATCTCGAGTATCCACGAGAAATGACAGTTATGCTAATGTAAATGTGACTGTTTATATTGCAAATGTTTGAAAGTTTCTCACAATATACACAATTTTCGGTCATGATTTCTGTTTTTGGCCATTTTCCCTATTTGCGAATTTGTAGGTTATTGGTGGGGTAGGCATAAAGATCAGGAAAGAGATTATTCTGTTTACTTTTGATTCTGTGCTTTTACAGAAAATGCTTATCATGCAACATGGCTTTAAACTGATCAGCAATGCGAATTCTTTTTAAAAATGTAAATGCAAAGTTGAATGACTTGAAATACCTTATCATGGATGAGTGAGATCCAGAATCAATTGGAACAGATACTTATCAGTTCTGCAGGACCCAATATCAATAAATTTTCGTCTTTCATCATATTGCATTGAATTTTCAATATCAATTTTATACTTTGAAATGACCAATTAACGTGTGGTCCATACATATGTATCTGAAGTATTTTTTTCTAGCAATAGAAGACTGTATCCCTTGCTTATATTTTGTTAAAAGGTCATTAGCAGTTGACTTACTCATAAACACTGAATTTAAATACCGGGTACATAATTCATTTATTTCGTCACAGTAATAACGTACATGCAAATCCTCTCTGAACTAGACCTTTCTGAATAACTAATAAGTGCTTCATCAAAGCAAACCATAATGTGGTTAACCACATTAAAAAATCTATGAAGATTATTTGTACTACTACAATACATGATGTAAAGAAGTGCAGTGGAGGATACAGCTTCAGAATTTTTACAGTTAACAGTTCTGTCTTTTACTTTTGATGAAAACATTTCATTTCACTTAAGGCATTTATCTAAACTTTTTGATATGTATGGCCTTTGATGAAGAGTTCTAGCAGCCTGGGCTTTCATATTAAAAGTTCTTCGACAAATTTTACGAAATTGTTTTTAACTTCTTTTATTCTACTGAACCAATCAGGGTGCTGGTGGTATGAATCACACCATTCATTATTAAAAACAGATTTATAAATTCTTTTATTTGACAATCCAATTCCAATTTAATTAATCCTGCAAAAATATGTGCATTTTCAGTAAAATAACTACACACATTCTAGATCAAAATAATTCAATTCTAAGCAATTACAATACAATGTTAGGTTAGCATATTGATTACACCAAAAAAGATCAAATTTGTAGTACAATTATAATTGAAAATTGTGGTTAGATTACTTTTTGCAACAGCTTATGCATCTTAAGAAAAATTACTTCAGCATTATTCTAATTATATATGCCACCATGATAAATATCAAACAAAACAATAAGGTGTGAATAAAATTATTGTCACTTTAAAGCAATTTTACTTACCGATTCAACAATTATATCCAATTTTAATTTCAATTTAATCACAATATAATTTAACAATAATGGTGCAAATAAACTACACAATGCTGATACAAATATTTTATCATATCATACATACGAAAAAATGTACAGAACTGATCCCATGCGTTCACTACACTCAGTGACGATCCATCTTACAATTTCTGAACTGTGAAATACACACGTAATAGGAATTTGAGTATCTTGAATAAGGATAAAGACACAGTTTTTATTTTTACATAAAGTATGTGAAAGAAAATTCTCTGTAGTTACTCAAGCATTGTTATTTTTTTCGATTTTCTCGAATATTTTAGCTATGTCTCAATCTCTCTGAGATTTCGCTGTTCTCTAGGTATTCCCAGTTTGTCTGAATTGTGTAATCTCAAACCCATGGTCTTCTGAAACCTGTACCAAATATTTATGTCCTTACTTATGCAAAACTCTGCAAACTCCATGTCAGTCACATAAAGATCACACCGAAGTTGGGTGTCATCTGAATATTAGCGACACTTCATACACCTCAAAAGTTTATAACAACCACAAGTGTAAATAATAAAAATTATAGGTGTCCTAAAATAAAGCCTTGAGGTGAAAGTTGAAACTGCACTAGAGTGATGTTAGAACACATGAAATTACTACCTAATTTTTTTTAAATGAAGTACTTTGATTATTTATTTATTTTTTATCGACTGTAGTTTCACTATTTTTTATACATTTCTACTATGGAACTTGCAATTGACATATATGCATATTACAGTTATTTTATAATTTTTATATATTTATGTTAGCAATATATTTAGTTTCCTTCAGTGTATATTTCATATTATTATAATAACCAATACGAGCACTATGACATCGTATACAATTGCCTGTATAGGTGCAAATTTTTGCAAGTCTTAGAAATTCAGTCCATAAAGAAGTCAATATGCGGATATAATTCTATAACTTTGTAAGTGCTGTGGTAATAGTGGTGTATCAATAAAGGTGACTAAAATGAACTTTTTGACTTAAAAAGAGTTGCAATATGCATTAGAAGAAATAGTTACAGAAATTGTACTAGATCGAGATGGAGGTAGGTAATCACTTCATTTGTAGGTAATTACCTACATTATGTTAAACAATTAATTGAAATACAAGTAATTATTGTTGTGACTTTAAATTTTAGATACTATTGATGCAGTGTATGTAGCTCCGGAAGTGAAAGGAGCACACAGATAATGAAGAAGTCGATGATGATGCTAAAACAGCACCAGTTTAATAGCCATACTTCATCAGCC
This sequence comes from Vesta saturnalis, assembly GCA_036346205.1. Classification (NCBI taxonomy): domain Eukaryota; kingdom Metazoa; phylum Arthropoda; class Insecta; order Coleoptera; family Lampyridae; genus Vesta; species Vesta saturnalis. The sequence goes on from JARFJB010001943.1 coordinate 2,414,127, forward strand.
GTTTAAGAGAACTAATGTTGGCCTTAATTCTTATATTTCAAGAGTGTCACGATTGGCTAATTCTTACGCTTGGATTTTTTCAATGCAAGCCTTGGCAAATGTGTGAGTCGGTTGAAGAAACTTGTGACTTGATTTTAGTTTTTGGTATTGTGTAGTGGTATTGTAGTATTGTGATAACGTGTACCTGATGATTCTGTACCTATTAGTTTTGTGTTTTCTTCTAATTTTTATTCATGTAAGCACTTTTTAAATTGTTAATTAATAGTTATATTTTGGAATTTTACGACTTAACGGTTTAAGGATTTGTTACGTTATTGTAATCTTGTGATTTGTCGTAAAAGTGAGCAAGGCCTGTTAATAAATAAATAAAAATGACCGTTTTCGTCAGGTGGATATTGACGGTACATTTGAGCTACACTTGCCAAATTCCAACAACGTTGTGGGCGATGATGATGAACACAATCTGTCAGACGAGAAAGCCCTAGCAGCAAAAACAAACGATTGTGTTCTTCTTCTAGGAGTTCTACACCACAAACTGTTAAATGGAAAAAAGGCCAGATTGAGTATACCCATCCACCTGGAACAAACAAGTTTTATGACCATCAAACTTTGAGTGCACTACTAGTTGGTAAAACCCCATTGGAACTATTTATTGACGAATCGTTAACATATATGATAGTTGAATTTTCTTTGAAATACGCAAAAGACAGTCACTATCATAATTTTGAGTTTGACCAAGTGGAACTAATAACATTTTTAGGAAAAATTATATTTTCTAGATATCACTAGGGGTGGGCGATATCGCAAAATTGATATCAAAGTTTAATATTAAAAAAATATCATATCAATTTGATATATCAAAATATCAAAATAACTAGCATTTATTAGAAACAAAACACAAAAAAGAAAAAACTACTGGAGAATTCAAATAACATTACTACTTAGTTAATAAAACTTGTAGACATAGTCTTTGTTGGATGCCAAGAATATAAGTTGTTCAGCATGTTCCCCCGTCAAAGACGATCTTTGGTCCGACACTATTCGTCCAGCCCTACTGAACTCTCTCTCCGATGGGACGCTTGTGCCCTGAGAACAAAGGTACTTTTGGGCCAGCAAGCTCAGTTTGGGGAACTTGCTTTTGTTCAACTGCCACGAAGACATAGGATCATCATCCACATATATTATGTCAAGGTTCAAATATTGTTGGATCTCATTTTGAGGTTGCATGTTTTTATTTTCCGGCGAGTTGATGCTAAAAATAGCGCTGAGGCCTCCGCTGCTATTGGAATTCTGACGTTTACTAATATGCGTTCCAAATTCTTCACTTTCACCAGTAGACTCCATTTCTCTTGAGATACTCGCAATTATTTCGTCCCGTTCTTCCACTTTGAAGTATTTCAACTTGAACCGAGGGTCGACGAACGAACATTTCTTCAAGAACGAATTTTTAGCTGCTTTCTGCACGTATCTCTTCGACATGTAATCCAAATTTTTTTCCATAAAATGATGTTTTAATTCAATTGAAGTATAATCGATACATGTCTCTTCTATATCAATAGCTGATGAGAGTATACTTTCCAATTTGTAATACAACGGCAGAATACAAGAGGATGTAACGTGAAATTCACCAGACATGTTGGTAGAAACGGTTTCTATTGGTTTCAACACGGCAATAATATCTTGCAAAACATCCAGCTGTAATTGATCCAAAATTAAGTGTTTATACTTTCCTTTCTGATACTGCTGCAGCAATGACATAAGAGCCACATTTTGCTCAACCACTACAGTTATAAGCTTGAATAAGGACCACCATCTTGTTTTGCAATAGGATGGTATCTTATGTAGCGGTAAATTGTAGTGTTCCTGAAGGTTTCTTAGCTCCCGATTGACTTTAACACTGTGAGCACAAAGGTTGTGCATCTCCTTAATCTTGTCCAGAATGTCCTTAATTTTGGACAACTCAAATGCTTGAGCCACTGCAGTATTCATGGTGTGACCAAAACATGTAATGTGCTCGATATCGGTAATACCTTTCATTTCAACTTGAACCGCTTTTACAATATTTGACCCGCAGTCCGTTGTTATAGACACTCGGTTATTCTCAGTTATCCCCCAATCGGCTATCAAGTCTTCAAGGATCTCGGCGAGGTTTATTGCGGTTTGATCACTGGACACTTGAATACAATTCAAGCATGCTTTCTTCATTTTCCAGTCTTCAATGAAATGTACTGTGAGTGACAAGTATGCCTCATTGGCTACAGAAGTCCATACATCTGTAGTGAATGAAACGAAGTTACATTTACTCAAGGCCGATTTCACTCTCCCTTCGTTTCTAGATACAATTTAGGCACAAGAGATTCCGTAAGTTTCTTCCTCGATGGCAATTTATAAGCAGGCCTCAATGTTTGTACCAAATGTTTGAATCCTTCCCTTTCAACGATATTATACGGAAAGCTGTCCACTGCAACGCAATATGTCACAGCTTTGTCAATCTTTTCAAACTGTCTTCGGTCGATAGTGTCCAGCGTGGGCTGATGGTAAGTCCTCTTCCACAGTAGTAAAGAAGGGCTCAAAGTAGAAGGGCCGGGAGCATTCTCAGAATTCTGAGTACGTTGAACAGAAGAATCATTCGTTTCAGAAGATTCGGTGCATGACAACGATTTCTCCTGAAGATGCAAAACTCTCCAGTTGAGAATTCTCGTCCATGTCATCTTGATCTTGGTAGTCAGTCCTATAATAATTGACGATCAGTATTAATTAGACTGTAAATAATTGAAAATGTAGGGTATGTAATGATTCACCGAGATGGCCTATTAAAAAATTTCAACTTCGTTGAAGTACAATTTTGAAATTTGGTATACGGCTATAATCGATTATGGCGAGTCTTTGTAAATTATTTTCAAGATGGCGGTGTTTCCGCTTATATAGAAACTAATGCACGTTCTTGCTTTATTTGTTGAAATCATACATGTAGGAAGGAAACGGCAATAGTGTATATATATATATATATATATATATATATATATATATATATATATGTTTAATCTTGCAGATTAAACAGGGTATTTTAATAATTTTAGTAATTTTATATTTAGTAATAAGTTGAGAAATATAAGTAGAATTAACAATTAAGAAATACGTAAAACGAATCGTAAGCAAAACTGAATATAGAGCAGGTTAATTGTGCTGATACAAAAGTGTGTAAGGTTGAAATTACACATATACTATGTGCATTATAACTAGTAAGCACAAAAAGGCGCTTAAATGAATAAAACATGACCTACTAACTAGGTCAAACAATAAAATACGTCATGTAAAAAGTTGTATATAAAGTGTAAATAGTATCAAATAAATTAGTCTTTGAATGAATCTCATCTTTTATTCAATTACTCAACAGGGTTGTGAGGTCTAGTCTACAATTGGTACGAGTGACGGCGTACCCCTCACATTAAACCCCAACTACTCAATCTCTCTAATCAGAGAATTGAACATGGCAGACACAATCCAACACAAAACTCAAGTTAGTAGCACTCAGAAGGAAACCATACTAAAGGCAACAGATCAACTAAGTGACTTAAAGCAAGAAGAAGAAGAAATCCAACAAGATGTAATCAACACCCACTGGGAGAAAATAGCATCACATTCCAGAATAAATAGTCTCGCAAGTACAGCAATACTACTAAGAGTAGCCGTAGCAATCTGGGGGGCATACAAGGCATGGACAAGAATACGTCGAAAGAAAAAACCCAAGGAAACGGAAGAAGATTCCAGATGGAACAACTTTACGCCATCCCAACCACCTCGTCGCGGCAGAATGTTCAATCTGCAAATGAACATGAACTTCGGGCCCGCCAGGATGTTTAATCTTGCAGATTAAACAGGGTATTTTAATAATGTTAATAATTTTAGTAATTTTATATTTAGTAATAAGTTGAGAAATATAAGTAGAATTAACAATGAAGAAATGCGTAAAACGAATCGTAAGCAAAACTGAATATAGAGCAGGTTAATTGTGCTGATACAAAAGTGTGTAAGGTTGAAATTACACATATACTATGTGCATTATAACTAGTAAGCACAAAAAGGCGCTTAAATGAATAAAACATGACCTACTAACTAGGTCAAACAATAAAATACGTCATGTAAAAAGTTGTATATAAAGTGTAAATAGTATCAAATAAATTAGTCTTTGAATGAATCTCATCTTTTATTCAATTACTCAACAGGGTTGTGAGGTCTAGTCTACAATTGGTACGAGTGACGGTGTACCCCTCACATTAAACCCCAACTACTCAATCTCTAATCAGAGAATTGAACATATATATATATATATATATATATATATATATATATATATATATATATATATAGTCGGTGTTAAATAAAGCGCTAATCCGAAACTGAAATTGTTAGATTTTACAGACTATACTTAAGGCAATTCAAACTAACATATCCTCATATGACACGCATCATAAACACACAATTTGCCCACATTAAAAAAATTCTACGGTGTTGATAAAGTGGAAAACCTCTTAACAATTAAACGGATAACAGCAAACAAAGCCAATGAAATGACGGTATTGAGATATTTTAAGAAATGCTTGACAGGCCTAGACTTCGTATTCGTCAGTTCAAAGAATTTTGTATCGTCACCAATTGTACCCTTACTCTTTTATAAGGCTTCAAAAACAGGGCTCCCAGATCGCCCCTCTAGATTTCTATCTGTGGAAACGGATTAAAAAGTTAATCTATGCAATGTCAGTTGAAAAACGAAAATAATTTGAGAGTTAAAATCACCAATTCATTTGCACCTCTCCGGCCTAAAAAAATAAGGCCGGTGACGAGTCACTGAATCGAGCAGGGGGACTAATTGCATGACGCTGTTTATTGTTTAATAAAAATCTATATTAAAGGATTTGTATTGAGCAGGAAATGCATTTGTCATTATAATTATCTGTTGAACTTTTACTATAATTTAATTTGATGTTTGATTTGATTTAATTTAATTGATCATCTTGGTGAATCGCCCTCTATATTATATTATAAACCTGTATATAGGTATGTATTTCATTACGATTGTAGTTTGTTAGTTACGAGTACGACCATACGAAATTACTTACGTTTGATGGTATTTAGTTTTCTCCAATTCATAGTATTTGGATGGATGACGATTTTTCAAATGCGCTTTAAGATTTGTGGTGTTTCTCCCATGCACAGATTTTCCACATAACTTGCAAACCGCACAGGCAGAAAGAATACCAGACCCAGAAGACGCAGAGTTCGCGTTTTTCTTAAAATATTGCCAGAGCAAACTTCGCTGACTCATGATATAGTTGTGAATGTGATCCGTCTGTCTCCACAGTTAAATCAAAACGAACTTGACACGTTGGAATCGTAAAGATTACTGTCCTGTTAAACTTGGACTGTTCTGTAATAAGTACATTTAAACGCATACTAAGCAGTGCAGCATCCTTGTTTGGTTGGGTTTACCGCCGCCGCGCAGGTTGTGCGGATAACAGAATGAGATGGGGCTGAAGGGAGCATCCTAAAAAGTTCTCTCTAATTCTGTTAAGAATACCTAATTAAAAACTAACTACTTGGATATATAGGTACATATGGTAACGTAGTACTTAAACTGAATAGCGATTTTCATCTAAAAGCAATTTAATTTCTTCATAAATCCCCGTAAAACGAGCAGTTTGTTTGAATTTGAAAATAACAAATGAGGTACAAAGGTAATTAGTACGTTCATGTACATTTGAGCAAGTGAGGAATGAAATGATGTTCCGTTCCGAGAATTGAGAAAGATTGTCGTTTCCATTGTAATATTAAATAATTTAATTTGCTTACCCAGATTAATATTGCTGTTCCGAGAATTCAGACTCGACATATGCGTTCTTTTAATTTAGATACACCACGAACTAATATGATCAAATCTCCATTATACCATTGAGTAATCAATGGGTAGCTTGTTCAATCCATATTATTACTATGGTTTAATCTTACATGTGATATTTTGTGATATCTTTTATGACCAAAAAAGGGTTATTATTTCTTGTTTTAAAAATAGGTTTGCAGACGCAGTGATATTCTTTCTTGTTCTGTTTTTATTGTTATACCGTTATGATGATGCTAAAATATATGTAAAGGGAAGTTTAACTTTTGAATATTTTCGATCACTATTGTAATGGGTTAATAACAACATATTTTTTTGAAAATTTTGTTATCTAATTAGAATTATTTATTTCGTAGATAACATTTATTGTATAAGTTTGTGAACTATTGCTTTTGTTTCCTGTAATTAGGCACCTGCCTGTTGGAAATAAATCTGATTATTATCTGAAATAATTTAACATTTTGACATTTTGATATATCAAACCATCAATATCATATCATATCATATCAATATTTTGATATTTAACTATCAAAGTATTGATATGATATAGATGGTTTGATATATTAAATATCAGAATATCGAAATATTAAAATATCAAAGTATTAAAATAAAAAAATATCAAATTATTTAATATTACACTGGAAAAAACCATCTTTCTTAATGCTCTGAAGTTGGAATGGAACATCGTTTCATTCCTTACTTGCTCAAACGTACATGCACGTACTAACAAGATTAAATTGCTTTTAGATGAAAATCGCTATTCAGTTACCATATGTACCTACACATCCAAGTAGATAGTGTTTAATTAAGTATTCTTAATAAAATTAGAGGGAAGTTTTTACGATGTTCCCATCTGATTATTTTATCCACACAAGTGGCGCGGAGACTTTGATGTTTTGGTATTTGATAATAGACATGATATTTGATATATCGAATTGATATGATATTTTTAATATCAAACTTTGATATCAATTTTGCGATATTGCCCACCCCTAATCACATCCTGCCTCAAATACCAATGTATTGGTCCAACAAAGAAGACAGAAGTGTAGCTATTGTTAAAAATTGCAGTCATAATTGGTTCCAAACAATTAAACGATATTTACATTTAAGCGATAACAGTTTAGTAGAAATAAGTGATGAATTTTGGAATGTGCGACCCTTTTTGAATAAATTAAATGACAAAATTACAGAGGGGTGTATTTGCATTCTTGCAAAATGTTTATAAGGGGTAAACCTGTGTGGTTTGGTTTTAAACTGTGGTGCCTTTGTTCCCCTGATGGACATTTATTTTATTCATTGCCATATGGAGGAGCTCATACCCAAAAAGCAAAATCACCTTTTGGACTTGGAGGTCAAGTGGTCTTAGATTTGCTTGAAGTAATAAAAAATCCAGCCCAGCATCGAATAGTCTTCGATAACCATTTTTCGTGTTATAAATTGTTGTTGAGCTAAGCTGTAAAAGATTTTTTGCTATTGGAACCAGTCATGAGAATAGGACAAGCAGTTGCACTTTAGAAAGGGTCCAAAAAAAAGCAGAGAGACTTTTACAATAGCGCTTTTGAAGAGGTTGCAATGATTTCACTTGTAAGGTGGAATGACAAGTCTGTAGTAGTGTGCAGTGCTACGCGGAATGTTGATTACAATAAAACACTACAGTAGAAAGAAAAACAAAGGAATTAGAATTCCACGACTGAACGTTATCTCTGAATACAATAAATATATGGGTGGAGTGAACCTTCACGATAATGGCATTGCCAATTACAGGTCTAGAGTGTTAGACAACAAATAGTGGTGGCCAATATTTTGCAACTTGGACAGAACAGTCGTACATGTTATACATTATTGTCAATGAAATTAATGGTCTCAAATTGATTTTAAATCATATAGCTTTATATCTGTTGAAACGTGCACTCAAAACATCAACAACCCACCAATATTGACAAAGTGTGTTACGTACAGTCGGTCATATAGTAGTGACACAAGCAGGGGAAGCTCGAAGGTGTAAAATATGTGGAAATCATACAATTCATATGTGTAACAAGGGCATGTTTTAAATTATACCATCAACACAATAACCAATTGTCTATATGTACTTTACCAGTGGTTCGTTTTTGCACCATAGTGAAACGTGTCATATTCAAACTTTTTTTTTCACTACTGTTTATTTTGCAACGAAAATCCTTCATTTAAAATGTATTATATGAGGGTTATTTTTTTCAAGGTCCGATCGGTGGCGAAATAAAAACCCGCGCAAAAATCGGATGAACCTTTGCGCATATGTGTTGCGCAGCGTCTCTAGTATGGCCTTCAATCACGCCGCGTCACTTCGTTTAGAACACATAGCTAGCATGTAAACATGTCTACAACAATAGCATCTTCCGCCAAGTGTGTAGTGCGTGCGGTAATTCGATTTCAGGCCGAGGGGTGTAATGCAGCTGAAATTCATCGACGAATAAGTAATGTATATGGTGAAACTTCAATGAGTGACAGCAACGTGCGACAATGGTGCAGAAACTTTAAAGAAGGACGTACAGATGATTCGTTTCCTGAAATTTCAAGGTCAGCACTCTACACCATTCTGTGTGAGCGACTTCAGTACCGCACACTGTGTGTGAGATGGGTTCCCAAGATGGTGTCCGACCATCACAAAACAATGAGAATGGACGCCACCGTAACGTTTCTCCAGCGCTACCACAATGAGTACTTGTTACAAATAAAATTTTTTTAATTTTCACTGTGGTTTTAATTTTGTGACTGATCGGACCTTGAAAACAAATAACCCTCGTATATCCATTAAATTAGAAATATGGATAATTAAAATAAAAAATCTGATGTGTGTTACACATGACCTCACAATACAATGTAATTGATAATTTAAACAAGCCCAAGTAAAAGAATTTGATGTGTTTTATAACTAGTGTACTGGTTTTTTGCTACTAAAAATTTTGTAGTTTTTTCATATCATTAAATTGTTTTATTAAAAAATCATAATACTTCGACAGAAACAATTAAATATGACAACCAAGAAACATTATCTAGTTATTATTTAAACAATGGTCAGAAATGGCTCAAAACGATTAAAAATAAACATATTCGAAAAATTTTGGCCAAAGGGTCAAAAAAGTTTTTTTCCAAAAAATCATCCCAAATGGTTAGAAATAGCTCAAAACGTGTTGAATTTAAAAAAAGTTTTGAACATTTTTTAGCAAAGGGCCAAAAATTTTTTTTCAAAAAATGGTCTCAAATGATCAGAAATGGCTCGAAACGTGTAAAAATGAGAAAAAAATTTCGAAAATTTTTGACTAAAGGCCAACATTTTTTTTTTCAAAAAGTGTTTCAAATGGCCAGAAATGCCTTAACACGTCTAATAAGATAAGGTAAAAAAACCTCGTACATTATTGCGTTTTGAACCCGAGACGTCGGGATATCAACCAAACACGCTGCCACTGGGCTAGCGGAGGAGTTCATGAACAGACGAAAGACTTGGTAGATATTCAATTCTCGTATGGTTTATTTAGTGACGTGCCGGTTTGCTATGAAACCCTTTCATATTTATACACTCTATAATAGTCGTAATCTGGAATTCCATTTTGACTAGACAGATTTTGCTCAAAAGTTCATCATTCCATTTACTCATGGATCCGAACCTGGGTACCAAATTTCATGACGATCGGATTATCCTTGTGGACGCTATCGTGCTCGAACACATACAGACATACATTTTGAAACTTTCATGTTTGAACCTCTTTTTTTTCCAACTTACGGTGAAGCAATTTTTAAGTATGGTAGCTCATTTTAAAGGAAATTTAATCCTCTTTAATAATTCACAAAAACTAAAGTGCTGCACTCGAAATTTCGTCGACCGATTACAATACCTCCCAATACTTTCGTATTGTGAGGAAAAAATATGTCATTACTCATATTTCACCAGTGGAGTGTTTGCGTACCATCCTCTTTTTGTATGTTTAATTAATTTTTTTTTAAAGATAGTTGTACTAATAAAATTGATTAATAAATAACAAAATATTTAGACCATTTTATAATATTATTCAGTAACGTGGGATGATATAGGTTAACTGGAAAGTGTGAACATACCAACCAATGTTATTTTATTATTATCAGTACTTGCATATCAAGCTTGGTCAAAATCCATTTAGTCCTTTAGGCAGGAGGACATAAACAGATGATCTGGCACACAGACCAAAATGATAATGTACCTAAATAGTACTTCATAATGCCCAATTATAATGACACTCATTTGAAATGTAAATTAGGACATGGGAGGTAATTCTAGGTAACTGGAAATAAAGAAGAAGAGCAGAATTTTTAACATAATATTCTGAACAAAAGAATTGAACTATAAAATAAGAAGCAAACAGTAAGAGAGTGCATGTTTAAAGAAAAATTAAGACCACATCACCATATTTGAGAAAAGTATGTTTATCAATAGATACTTTAATCCATCTATACAAATATATAGAACTACACCTAATAAAACGAAAAATTTTAAAATTGATTATTAACTTTATCCATTCAAATTAAGAGAAAAAATAAATAAAAAGCCACAATCTGTATCAATCCTAAAATTTAAAAAATATAAAATATTTTGAGAAAATAAAAATACTCCATTAAGTTATGGGAAATATTCGAATCTACTAACATTGCCATTAACAAGAAAATATGTTTACAATCATTTAAGGAAACTTGTTATGTTCCGATGGACCTCCTGGAATTCCGTATGAGACATGGTTGCTGGTAGTGCTCTGATTAGCAGGCATAGAAAAAATTATGGACCGTATCAGACCGTCTCTTACAGAATCTCCAGTTTGACCTTGTCCAAAAGTAAAAACAACTCCATTACACATTGATTGACTAGGATATGAACCAACTGGATAAAGTCCAGTTTTATGTAATACTACTCCAACTTTGTATATCTAAAAAATATGTACATTAAGTAGTAACAGAAACAATACAAGAAGCTTACCTTATTCCTTTGAATATAGATTGGTCTGTTAAATGATATATCAATAAGAGATCGACATGAAACACGACTTGTAAAATGAGTGTATGTTAATCGACTACCATCTGCATCAAGTAAGTGTGCATATAGAAGCTCAGTGTACGAAATGTTCATATGTTGTCGTTCATCATTATCTATAGAATCCTGTGCTGGAACCTAAAAAAGCAGTAAGGTTGGAAAAATCTCACAAAGTGATATATGCTTACCTGTATACCAAATATACAAACATTTTTATCACATGTAAAAGTTACTGCACAATCTAATACGCTTGTATTCATACAGTCAGTTAAACGAAGAGGAACTCTTGTGCAATATAATTTTTTGGAAACTTCACTACCACCTTCTTCTGTAAAATCTGATATATTCCCTCTTTGATTATAAAATTTAATCATCGAAGTACGAGATGTGTCCATGGATGATGAGCCCTAAAATGAAATAGGTATATAAGACTTTGCCTTTCTTGGCAGATATATCTTATGCCACACTACTTAAAGTACATTTTGTACACATTACAATAATTTGCGTTTTTATAAAAAATATTAAGTAGTTAACGTCTTAAATGTTTCATGACAATAGAAGACAGTTACGACAGTAATATGAACACTCATTTTGTATTAACCAGTCTTTCTTAGGATCCAAGATTGTAACGTTTTATTTCAATTTTTGAAAAGTACGAGGGTTGTTTTTTAAGTAAGGGCCGTTGGCGCGTATAGTCCCGTTGTTCGCGCGGACGCCGCAACAAGCCACCGCGCCACTTACCGGCATCCTTCACGGACACACTGGTGCCAGTTGCAGCTCTGTAGCTGACGTGTACGCATCGCTGTGCTTCTTTATAATGTTTAAGATTATTGAATCGCCCGCCGCGTGTGAGATACGGTCAGTGATACGTTTTTTGACTGTGAGAAACCTATCAGCTGCAGACATTCATCATCAGTTAACAGAAGTTTATGGCTTAAATGCAATGAGTGAAGGTAAAGTGCGTAAATGGGTTAGAGAGTTTAAAAATGGCCGTGAAAACGTCCATGACGAAGAGCGCTCAGGCCGGCCCTCTGTGATCTCTGATGATTTGGTGGCTGCAGTCGAAACAAAGATTCGTGAGGGCAGAATATTCACAATATCCACTCTTTCTTTGGAATTTCCCCAAAGTTTCAAGATCGGTTTTGTACAAAATTGTGTCTGAAAACCTAAAACTTAAAAAATTGTGTGCTCGGTGGGTACCCAGACTCCTCACAGAGGACCACAAAGGGAAGAGATTTGCCACTTCATTGGACTTTTTGATTCGTTACGAGGAAGAAGGGGATGACATGTTGAGTAAAATCGTTACTGGAGATGAAACATGGGTATCCTATATCACTCCCGAAAGCATGCAACAATCGATGGAATGGCGACGCACAACCTCACCCGTCACGGTCAAAGCCAAACAGACGCTGTCAAAGCGCAAGATTATGGCAACTGTGTTCTGGGAACGGCGCGGTATTTTGCTAGTGGACTTTATGCCACGAGGAACGACAATCAACTCAGATGCCTACTGTACAACTCTAAAGAAGCTCCGAAGAGCAATTCAAAACAAAAGGCGTGGCATGCTGACAAAAGGAGTTTTGCTCCTCCACGATCACGCTAGGCCTCACACCTCTGAAAAGACTCGGGACTTGATTGCTTCTTTTGGCTGGGAACAGCAGAACCTCGATTATTCGGGTCAGCCGCAACCGAGCTTTTGCCAGATAATCAAAAACACAGATAATCCAAAATCCTCATTTTTAATTTTTTAATCATTTATTTAGACAAATACATATGTCAAACAAAGAGAAGAAACGTGATACTACATACATAAATACATTTAACAAAAAATAAAAGTTTTAATATTTATTCATATGTAATGTGAATGTACATTGTATGAATATACATATGTATGTATATATGTACAAATGTACTACATACGTGAAAAAATCATTCTCATCGTCATCACTACTTTTGTCAGGATTTTCTGCAGACGTCTGGTTATTTAGATAATCGTCATCCATTATCTGATACCCTTTTCTTTGTGATCACATTTTCTCCATTCCTGTATTTTTGTGTTGTCTATTTCTTCCAAACCTGTGATTTGTGAGCGTATAGATGCTATGTTTTCGATATAACTCACTTTCATTTAAGCGATTATCGTCTCCAGTACCATCTCCACCTGCTGTATCTTGTAAGGTCATTATTTTATAAAATGCTTTTTTAATGTTAGTCTCTTTCACTTCACCCCAATAGATGTTACATTCGAAGGAAAATATGCTAGGAGTATGTTCCCATCTGCTGACTTTAGTTGCTCTACATCAGGATGCGCTGGCGCATTATTCAGTAATAGTACAGCCTTGGCTTATTTACTAAATTACTGTAAAATGTCTTTTAGGTATCCTGCTTCTCTCTATTCCCGTTTGTTAATGAAAGGCAATTTAGACAGGGTAAAATCGATACAGTGGGGTTTGAATCATGAAGAAACTGCTATGCACGGATATGAAAATATTGAGGAAATGAAAGTAACTTCAACCAAACTATGCCTTCACGGGAATGGTTTTTTAGGTGGTTCGCCCGATGGCTTGGTGGGAGAAGAATAAAATGTCCAATTAGTCTTGGAAATTCAACAGCAACAAATATACATATGTATGTATATATGTACAAATGTACTACATACGTGGAAAAATCACTTAAAAAATCATTCTCATCATCATCACTACTTTTGTCTGGATTTTCTGCAGAGATCTGGTTAGTTAGATAATCATCGTCCATAATATGATACCCTTTTTCTTTGTGATCACATTCTCTCCATTCCTGTATTTTTTCGTTGTCTATTTCTTCCAAACCTTTGATTTGTGAGGGTATAGATGCTATGTTTTCGATAGATGACTCACCTTCATTTAAGCGATTATCGTCTTCAGTACCATCTCCAACTGCTGTATCTTCTAAGGTCATTATTTTATAAAATGCTTTTTAAATGTTAGTCTCTTTCACTTCACCCCAAGCACGAGCTACAGCATAAACTGCTTCTTTCAAATTCAGACCTTTCCAAAACCCCGTAAAGTTACATTCTCCCAACCGTTGAAGCTTAAGGTCTTTCCTATGAAGCCTCTTCATGGTCTCTATAACACCTTGGTCCATTGGCTGGGCAATAGATGTTACATTCGGAGGAAAATATTCTATGAATATGTTCTCATCTACTGACTTTAGTTGCTCTACATCAGGATGCGCTGGCGCATTATCCAGTAACAGTACAGCCTTGGCTGGAACATTATTTTCTTGCAGATAGGTTTTAACCTGGTGCACTAGTTTCTGAGCCTGCAGCAAGTGTTCTTTTTGAGATTGCTTTCCAATAAAGTCCAGTTTCGTCTCCATTATAAACTTGTTCAGGTTTTAGGTCGTACTACGTTATAAGATTTTCCAAATTTTCGCAAAATTCTACCATCAGCATTTAATTTCTCCCCTTGAACAGCTAATTCTCGTATTCCATGACGTTTTTTAAATCTGTATAGCCAACCAGAAGATGCCGAGATGTTTTTAAATTTTTAACTGCTTGTGAAACTTTTGGGCTTGCCTAGCACACATAAGTCTTGATATTGGAACCCCTTCCGACGTTTTCTGTAAGAACCACCTGGTCATAGTATAATCAAGCTCTCGAAAAGTAGACCCTTTTAGAGATTTCCTGTCAGAAATAACTTTTGCACTGTCAGCTTTAGCTACAAAGCTCTGTAATTCGGCTTTTTCATCACAATGTCGCGAACCGTTTGTTTTCCAATGTTAATGTTTTAAGAATTCCATTTTTGTTCGATAGTTAAAACATTGTGTTTACGCTTTTCATTAGCACCGGTACGCTGCATTTTGTGCGTTTGTTTACGTTTAACTAACGAAAATAATAAGTAAACACATAAATGGGGGATTTCCCGAGACGAACTTAGACGAACCTCTGGCCGCCAGCCAAGGATAATCCGCGCACGGATGATCTATTTAAAATGCCGCATGGAAAATCCGCCGTCCGGATAAAGTGCGCACAGATAATCGGGGTTCTACTGATACAATGGTGACATTTTCGATTTTCTCAATTTTTTTGAACAGAAGACTGTATATTATAACGCGATTTGATTCCTTTGGGGGTATTCTATCATTTCAATTTATCATTTTCTATACATAAATGAATGTTTTTCAAAATATAAATATAAAGTATAAATCTTCAATTAATTCATAATATTTTGAGCTGACTGGGAAAAAGAAAAACAAAATAACATTTTTATAAAAAGACGCTACTTTTTTAATAGTTTTTTTCAGCAGTTGTTCAATATTTTCTAAAATACATTGAAAAATAGTTCCAAAATATTTTTGTAAAAGAATATAAAAGTGTATTTTAAACATGAAAATGTAAACTTTCACCATTATCATACATAATAAAATACTTATCTTTTTGGGATTTTTTAATGGTGTATTTTAAATTATACAATCTAAACATTTAGATAACACTTACAGTTACCTTCGTCAGTAGTAATATCTGTTAAAATTATTAAAGATGTTGTAGTTTAATCAAGTTATGATGTAAGTGTAAAGTTGTGAAAAACTTCAATTTCAAAATGATAGAAGCATTTTCAAATATAAACATGACATCAAATAAAATAAAATCTAATTCTATAGTTGGCTTCATACGTTTCTTAAACTGTTATGTTGATAGCAGGCTGATGTTTATGGGTTAATTTTTCAACTTTGACAAAATTGTTTACATCTTTAACAATTTTAACAGATATTACTACTGACGAAGATAACTGTAAGTGTTATCGAAACGTTTAGATTGTATAATTTAAAATACACCATTAAAAACCCAAAAAAGATAAGTATTTTATTATGTATTTTAAACAATTATTGGCATAACTAATAATTTATAGTGTACAGTTATACACTATATTTGCATACATTTTTTGTGCTGGCTTATTAAGCCATTTGCGTATTAAGAGTGCAAAATTATACTTTGCCGATCGATTTTGCGCTCTCATTGTGCAGAAGATTGTTGTCTGAAATAGCCTGTGAAAGAGTTACAATATAGCCGCCAAACAGCTGATGGGTTGTACACACAGTTTTGGTTACCTGTAACACCTGTATTGACTTCCGTTTAGAATGGCGTTAATAAACTTGTCCACTGTACTAGAACTTTTTTTCTGATGAAATTAGTGTGTTTAAAAAAGGCGAAAATTATGTAGAAAGTAGAAATGTTATAGAAGTACATTTTGATGGTACTTTAAAATTATAAGAGGGCGTGTAAGTAAGAAGAAGAAATCATACCAAGTACAGGTAAGTTGATTATAATGTTTGGCATAACAAGATAAGTGCCATAAATAAACAGGTATAACTCAAAATATTATTTTAGATTAACTTAAACGAATCGATTAACATAGAAAAAGTCCAATGTGATTCTGCCAGGGGGTAATATAAGTGCCATCATATTTGCGCTGTTACTGTATGCAAATAAAAATTGAAGTATACATTGTGCCAGTGGAAAGCACCAACCTCATCTACTGAAAAAACTGCTTTTGTGTCGGAACTGTTTCCTAAAGCACAATATCGTGCCACGAATAGAGCAGTAGATGAGATTGATAAGGAGTTCTTTTATAAAGAACTTAAAGCACTAAACAGGTGAGAATAATTTCTACAAGGTGTTTAATTCTCTTTAAAATAATATTGATAAACCCTTAAAAATTCAAAAAATTCATGTAATTAGCAATTAAAAATTGTAAAACTGTATTCACCTTGATCATTTATGTTAGGTTTTCCGGATTTTTTTTTTACTACTATCTACAGAGCAACAATATGTTTGAACAGAACTGAAATCATTTGCTAAGATTTTGGAACTGTCAAAAAACGAAAGGGGAGAAACAATGAAAGACAAAGTTTTGGAAAACTTTAGAAGTAGTACCCCGGCACTTGCGCCGCCATCTTGGATTTTGACGTCACAAGCCCGCCCACGTGGGAGGCCTGTTTTTCCACCCTTATTTTTACTCGCTTACGTGTGAGACCGGATTTTCAACCCTTATTTTATATACCCTCATGTGAGAGCGCATTTTCCACCCTTATTTTGACATCCACGTGTGAGACCGGATTTTCCACCCTTATTTTTATATATCCTCGTGTGAGACCGCATTTTTACCCTATTTTTTACATATTCACGTGTGAGACCGGATTTTCCACCCTTATTTTACACTCCACGTGTGAGACCGTATTTTCCACCCTTATTTTTATATACCCTCGTGTAGGACGTGATTTCCATCCCTATTTTTTAGACATCCACGTGTGAGACCGTATTTTCAACCCTCTGTATCCCTAATTAAGATCTTTTTGTAGCTGCTAACGTGAGAACTGTATTTAGGGGGTGGGGATTGTATGTAGGGTTAGCGTTGAGCTGAGGGCTTAGGGTGGTGGCTGAACTGGGGTATGGCTTGGCTTAGGGCGGGGGCTGGAACTTAGGGCTGGTCTAAGGATAAGTCTTAGAGTTTGGTCTTGGTGGTGGAGCTAGAGTTAGAGTCAGGCCTTGGTGGTGGAGCTAGGGTTGGAGCTTGGGGCTGTATGTAGAGGTAGGGGTAAGTCTTAGGGTTATTTCTGATGGTATTAAGACCCTTTTGGTTGTAACCCTGGAGGGGCAATTGTGCTCTTTTAAATTATATCTTGTATGTGTATAGAACATTTTCGATTTGTTCTTGGTCCTTTACCCTTCCTGTAATTATATGTGCGCCCTAACCTAATTTTATAAGACAGATATAAGAACATTGCCCCTATAATGACACCCCTAATGCAATTGCCCTAACTTAATCTTATAATACCTGTCTTGACCCCTGCCTGAGATGTACCTTAATTTTGAATTTGTGATGCCATCTAGTGGTGTATTTTAAACTAGCGAGTATTTTCTGTAAAAGTTGATCATGCACGCCTAGCTCTTACTCTCTCTTTTGACTCTTTCTCACCCACACGGAAACAAATTAATTAATTAACAAATCGTTAATGTCATGTACAGCGAAATAAGAATTTTATTAAGACAATAACACATAACAACTTATTTTATAATACTTTTTTTTCTACTTGAATATTAAATTTGTTGTTTTACCTGATGGTCCTAAAAAGAACTGAATGAAATGCTTTTTAATCTTGAGCTACTCATTAAATTGGTATATGCGTTGATCCTCCACCTTGAAATACTTGTAGTAACGGTTAAGTAGCATACATTTAAATTCTATCAGTTCAACAGTAACCTTTTCTCCATATTTGTCGGTACGTGTCTAAGATTGAGTATTTTGTATTCAGCACCAACTCCAATAGTACTTAATATTTTTTAAAAGGGCTTAAAACATGTCGATTCTTTTAGGTTAACTAAATTCATATCTGTAGTAATAACACAGCATTAAAGTGCACGATGGAATAAAATAAATAAAGTAAAGGTTAAAGCAAAAATAACTCACCAGTGCTTATTGAAGAAGTAGGAAATCAAGTGAAGGTAGTATATATTTCATTCGTTTTTATAGCTAGATCTAATTACCTCAGGGTCTTTACACAAACAGGCATAGACAGGAAGTTTTACATATTTATTTGAAAGAATGTATTTTTCTCATTAGAAGTAATTTAGGGAATTACTAAAAGTAAAAAACCACTTTCTATGTGTCATATAACTAGTTCCATCGTTAATATAACATATAGTAATTTTTAAAAATGCAGCTTGATTAATAACAAAGCGAAATGAATAGTATTTTTAAAACAAACAAAATTGTTTTGATAGATGTTTTATAAAAAACCTCATTAGGCCTGGAAAAAAGTTTATAATTACTTATACATAGAGTTAAATAAACGTGTTTTATATATTATATTAATTACCGTTTGCGTAATTACATAATCCTGTTATTTTCAATAATTTACAAACTGATTATCAACAATGAGTAACATGCTTTCTTAAAAACAACTAAAAACCACTAAAAATGATTTTATTTTTATTTATCCTATGTTATAGAACACTTATTTTGATTTTAATTGTAAGTTATACCAACATGTCTTACTTATAACCTATAATGAAAATACAAAACGGTTTTAATAATAATTTATTAAACTACGTTGTGGGTGAGACAGTGTGATAATTCTGTAGTTAAACAGCATATAAATTACTTGAAAAAGATGGCTTTTCAATATTATTTATATTGTATAATGCCTGAGTAATTACGACCTCATCCTAGATATACGTGTTATTAATAATTATTTATTTGAATGAAGTTTAAGAACGACTCTCTGACATATAAACTGTTTTTTCTTTACAATACAACTTATTATTACAAAAGAGTTGCATAAATTATCAATAAAAATTCATAGGGTGGAACTTTAATGTTAGATCAATTTTTTCCATGTCTCAATAACAACATATTATACCATTGATGTATTTCAATTTTAAAAACTCAATTGTAGAATCATGAGGATCAGTCCAGATAAAATAGTAACATAATTAATTAGTAGACATAAATAAAAATACGTGTCAACTTTTTCCAAGGCCGACTGCTTCTATAAATATCAATAACCTTGAGGAGGTCATCGACCTTGACGTTAACCATAAAGTATGGCCTTGAAGTTAGCTTTGCTAATTGACCTTGAAGTTAGCCTCGGGATCTGGAAGAATAGTATAAAAGCGTACGCCAGGGTTTAGTTAATTTAGTTCTGTTTTGAAGAGCATCACATCATCATGGAATCTTTAACTGTTAACCAAATTTTGGGTTTATTCAGTGCTGGTGCGTTAACCGACGAGAGTTTGAAAAACGCATACAATATTATTAATTATAAAATTGTGTTTGAGAATAATAATATCGATTCGATGGAAGAGTACGATAATTTTGTTGAAGCTGTACGAAGGGCTGGTGGAATGTAAGTATATACCTGTTTTTTATTTTAAAATTTTTAATTATTTTTTTTTTAAGCTCTGCTCAAATAAATATGAGTGACGTGTTTGACGATGAAGAGATGTCGGAAACTTCCGCAGCAGGGAATTTGATAACGGTATGTCTTTTTTTTTTATTTTCTATTGTATTACTGAATGAGTACATTACAGGTACAAGACCAATCGGGTTCAGGTTACCAGCAGCAGGCCGGACCATCCTCAGTGTTCAACCATATTAATATAATTGGTGGATCAAACACTAAATTTATTAAAAAATTCAATACCACGTGTAAAACGCTACGGTTTAACTTCAATGACGAGACGTGCAAGGATAATCCCTTAACGTGGCTACAGGTAAAAATATACCATTTTACTAAAAATTTATCTAATACACATTTTTTACAGAGCGCCTTTGAGGAACTGTACTCATATATTGTAAAGGATGCGGCTCCTTCAGACCGTGTAGGGATAACACTAAGGAACCCGAACTTCCCCGATAAACCAGTTGGCTTGTCGTTCAGAAGAGTGGACCAGTTGTCGGTGAAAGTGATAATGTCGCTGCTGGAAAAGGTAATGCAGAGCAACGCTAGTTTTTTCTCAAGTGACTTGTTAGCTTTAAACGTTGATAGAGTAGTTGTGCCTGTAGGCTATGGGCGCAAAAACTTGACGGGTTAAAATTTGCAGATTTCTGTAAAGCGAAACAAGGGTTTATTGTTGTACCATCTACAATTAACGAAAATAATTGTTTAGCTCGCGCTCTAGTCATAGCTATTGCGTTTAAAGTAACGACATGCGCCACTGTATGGAAAGGGGCTGCATACTTCAAGAACGAGCTACGCAACTTTGCCAGAACAGCGGTGTAGATCTTAGTCAGGGTGGTAGTTATGAGCATATTCAGGCATTTCAAAATCATTTAGATTCATATACCATTGTAGTTTATAATTCGCGTATAGGTGATTCTGTTTATTTTGAGGGCCCTAGGGAACCAGCTAGAGTAGTTTTAAATTTAATATTAGAAGATGAGCATTATAACGTCATAACTAGTCTCACGTCCGCATTTACTTGCAGTTATTACTGCGAGCAATGCAGAAAACGTATAATAACAAAAAGAGCATGAAAATGTATGTACCAGTGCCCGCGTGTCATCAAAAACCACCTTGTTCTATTGAAAACCAAAAAATTGTTTGTAATGATTGCAAGAGATTTTTTTACGGTCAGGAATGTCTTAAAAATCACAAGGACGCTAAAATATGTGAAAAACTGCGCAGATGTTTAAAATGTCTTAAAACAACTGAAGTAAAGGGTAAACATAGATGCGGATACAGTCGCTCCCACTGCATGAGCGAAAACCTATCGGTCATCTTTGCTACATGGCCGTTAACAAAGCTCGACGTGACAGCGGTAATGGTAAACCATCTATGTTTATCTTTTACGATTTGGAGTGTATGCAAGAAAAGTGTGTGAGGGTACGAATGATAGGTTTCTGCATGAGCCCAATCTATGCGTGGCCGCGAATGTTTGCTCTGTCTGTATCAAACATGCTGACAATTTAGATGAGGAATGCTCGGTATGTAGTAAAAGAGTGCACATTTTCAGGGAAAACCCAGTTGAATCGTTTCTGTCATATGTTGCCGAGCGAGCAAGAAAATTTAAAGTTACATGCATCGCACATAACATGAAGGGGTACGATGGATGTTTTGTGCTTAGATGCATGCTGACTAAGAATAATCAGTGGAGACCTAATGTCATCTGCAACGGATTAAAACTAATTTATATTCAGTGTGGTGATATTAGATTCATTGACTCCTTAATTTTATCCGTCACCGCTCTCGGCATTTCCGAAAACGTTCAATTTCCCCGAGTCCAAGGGTTATTTCCCATATCTCTTCAATACATCCGTGAACCAGGATTACGAGGGTCCATTGCCAGCACTGGAATATTATTGTGCAGATCAGATGTCAGCGGGTGATCGACAAAAACTCTTAGACTGGCACACGCCCAGAGTAATTATGTTTTAAGATGAGTGAGGAGATTGAGAGATATGCCTGAATGGATGTTAAGATCCTCGTTAAAGGTTGCATTAGCTTCTGGTCCACCTTCACGACCCAGAATAAAGTCGATCCGTTCGAGGAGGCGACCACTATTGCTAGCGCTTGCAATAAAGTGTTTCGTAGACGTTTCCTCAGAGAAAACACTATAGGGCTTATTCCGAAAGGCGGTTATAGACGTGCCGACAATCAATCCAAAATAGCAATACAATGGTTACGTTGGGTGGAGCATTCTCAGCAGGTGACCATACAGCACGCAGGAAAATCTCGCGAGTTTAAAACACCTGAAGGTGTTAAGGTCGACGGGTATTGCGCTGAGTCAAATACCGTTTTTGAGTTCCACGGTTGTTACTGGCACGGTTGCGAGGAATGTTTCCCCAATCAGGCTAACATGGATCCGAAACTCGGTGTAAGTACCTCCATGCTTGCACGAAATGAGAACACGGCGGCGCGGTCTCAATTTATACGCGAGCGCGGATATAATTTAGTGGAGATGCGCGAATGCGATTTTAAAAAACAGATACTTGCTAATGATGAGTTACGGGCATTCATACAGCATTTAGGTCATCAAGATGACGACCCCTTAAACCCACGTGACGCGTTTTACGGAGGTCGCACTAATGCTAGTAAGCTTTATCACGAATGTGACGGTATTACTGAGAAAATAATGTATTACGACGTGTGCTCATTATACCCATTTGTAAATAAATACTGTAAATATCCCATAGGTCATCCAAAAATTCATATAGGTTTAGAATGTAAGAACATTTCATTAGACACGGTGGAGGGTTTAATTAAATGCAGAGTACTACCACCCTCTAATCTCTATCACCCTGTTTTACCGTTAAAAATGCATGGCAAGTTGATGTTTGTGTTATGTAGGACGTGCGGTGTTGAATTAAATCAGGGGGCGTGTGGACATAGTGAGACCGAGCGCAGTTTCGTTGGAACATTTGTAGCTGACGAGCTGCGTAAGGCTATCTCTAAAAACTATAAAGTTTTAAATGTTTTCGAAATTTGGGAATACGAGGTAACCACGTATGACAGAGTAACTAAACAGGGCGGGTTATTTAGCGGTTACATAGATAATTTCCTGAAACTAAAACAGGAATGTTCAGGGTGGCCTAGCCACTGCACGTCAGAAGTCGAGAAAACGCAGTACGTGACAGAGTATTATGAGAAAGAGGGGATTCGGTTAGAACCTAGTAATATTAAGAAAAACCCCGGTTTAAGGTACCTGGCCAAACTTATGCTGAATTCTTTTTGGGGTAAGTTTGGTCAGCGCGAGAATTTAACCCAGTGTAGTATTGTATCTGAACCAAAGGACTTTTTCAAATTGTTTACCGATCCATTGGTTCAGGTACAATCTATAATACCTATTAACGATAACGTTGTAATGGTGAATTGGGATAGACCAGAGGGAGAGGGTGAATCACAAAAAACAATTAATGTATCCATAGCCGCATATACGACAGCTCATGCACGATTAGAACTATATAGTTACTTGGAGAAACTAGACCGCCGTGTTCTGTATTACGACACAGACAGTGTGATATTCGTCGCAAAACCCGACGACTGGAACCCAGCATGTGGGGATTTCCTTGGCCAAATGACCGACGAGCTGGAGGCGTACGGTGATGGGAGCTATATAGCCGAATTTGTTAGTGCAGGACCAAAAAACTATAGTTATAATGTGTTTTCTACCAATGACAAAACAATTAAATCCGTGTGTAAAGTCAAGGGCATTACCTTAAATTATAAGAACTCGCGCGTTATAAACTTTGATGCGATGAAAGATATGGTACTTAGTAATAGTAAAGACTCTTTGTTTGTATATAATGACAGAAAAATTGTTAGAGATAGTTGTTATAATGTATTAAGTAGGCCAGAATCTAAGCAGTATAGGATAAGTTACTCTAAGCGACGTAGAATAGAAAATTTTGATACTCTTCCATTTGGATATAAAGAATAAAACAGATAAACAGAGAGAATTATTTTATTTATAGACTTCAATACCCTATCCTAATTCATACTACAACTCTGTTTTCGCTTTTCGTGTTTGTAAAATTCTGGTCCGCGTTTTTCGTGCTACCGATTTCTTGTGTTAGCGAAATCTTGGTTTTCGTTTTTTCGTGCCGGTCATTTTCCGTTTTTCCATTTTGTGTGTCTGTGTCTGTGTGTGTTTGCATGTTTCGGGTTTTTTCGTTTGGTGTGTTTGCGTGTTTTCGTTTTTCGTTTCGTGTGTTTGCAGATTTTCGTATTTGTATGTTTGAGTGTTTTTGCGTTTGAGGACTTGAGCTTGTGTCCGTGCGTGTGATTGAGTGAAGTGAGATAAGCGAGAGAAGTGCGAGAGGGAGAGAGAGAGAGAGAGAGAGAGAGAGAGAGAGAGAGAGCGTGTCTTACAAGATATAATTTAAAAGAGCACAATTGCCCCTCCAGGGTTACAACCAGAAGGGTCTTAATACCATCAGAAATAACCCTAAGACTTACCCCTACCTCTACATACAGCCCCAAGCTCCAACCCTAGCTCCACCACCAAGGCCTGACTCCAACCCTAGCTCCACCACCAAGACCAAACTCTAAGACTTATCCTTAGACCAGCCCTAAGTTCCAGCCCCCGCCCTAAGCCAAGCCATACCCCAGTTCAGCCACCACCCTAAGCCCTCAGCTCAACGCTAATCCTACATACAATCTCCACCCCCTAAATACAGTTCTCACGTTAGCAGCTACAAAAAGATCTTAATTAGGGATACAGAGGGTTGAAAATACGGTCTCACACGTGGATGTCTAAAAAATAGGGATGGAAATACACGTCCTACACGAGGGTATATAAAAATAAGGGTGGAAAATACGGTCTCACACGTGGATGTGTAAAAATAAGGGTGGAAAATCCGGTCTCACACGTGAATATGTAAAAAATAGGGGTAAAAATGCGGTCTCACACGAGGATATATAAAAAATAAGGGTGGAAAATCCGGTCTCACACGTGGATGT
The DNA here is from genome assembly GCA_036346205.1 of Vesta saturnalis. Classification (NCBI taxonomy): domain Eukaryota; kingdom Metazoa; phylum Arthropoda; class Insecta; order Coleoptera; family Lampyridae; genus Vesta; species Vesta saturnalis. The sequence continues at coordinate 2,439,005 of JARFJB010001943.1, forward strand.
GCAAAAATAAGGGTGGAAAATGCGCTCTCACATGAGGGTATATAAAAATAAGGGTTGAAAATCCGGTCTCACACGTAAGCGAGTAAAAATAAGGGTGGAAAAACAGGCCTCCCACGTGGGCGGGCTTGTGACGTCAAAATCCAAGATGGCGGCGCAAGTGCCGGGGTACTACTCTTTAGATCTTCATCAGCAGAAATTTTTGAGAATGCAAATGTCACATGCGATCAAAATCAAAATCTCACGTGGCATCAAATGCGTTTGGGTCGTTTGACAGCTAGTAATTTTGGCGCTGTCGTTGATTCATGTCAACGAGAGAGGTAATTACATTTTACCAATAGGACACGTACCAAGATTAAATTTAGGCATTGAGTTTAAAACAACAGGTATTTTTTGGCAAAACTATATTACTCATAAATTGAAACATGAGCATGCTTATTTACTAAAATTACTGTAAAATGTTTTTTAGGTATCCTGCTTCTCTCTATTCCCGTTTGTTAATGAAAGGCAATTTAGACGGGGTAAAATAGATACAGTAGGGTTTGAATTGTGAGGAAACTGCTATTCACGAATAAGAAAATATTGAGGAAATGAAAGTAACTTCAACTGGACTATGCCTTCATGGGAATGGTTTTTTAGGTAGTTCGCCCAATGGCTTGGTGGGAGAAGAATAAAATCGCTAATTAGTCATTGAAATTCAACACTAGATGAAATAAAAATGGACAAAAATTATTGTTTTGATGAAAATTTAAGGATTTGTACACATTACTAAAAAATCGTTGCCATTTAGTTGTGTGGACTACTACATTATACACTGTGTACCATTTTGGTTGAAATTGTAGGGTATCTCATTTGCGAGCAAAGATAGAAAGATGCGGTTTTCGCGACTTTGTTCTACTTTTTCGTGAAACGAAAGATGCCACAAACAGAATTGTCATTGTCCTATTATTATTTGATATACAGGGCGAAGTTCAAAATTTGCACACTCGTAACTGTATTGCTTTATAATTTATCAAAATGGTGAAAAGTGGGTTTTATAGAGAATTTTCCGTAGAATTTAGTGGCGTGCGTAGTTTTCCACACAAAAAGTCAGTTTCTTCGTAATAAATTAAAGTTTTGTTTTTTTAAATGGCACGCCCTGTATATATATTTTTATTATATAATAATAGCTTACTCTCAGCTTTCAAAAAATATATATTGTGTGGCACTTCTTTTGCATTATTAACCTCAAAAATGAATGTTACGTTAATTTAACATTTTGATGATATAGTTGCCCATGAAAAAACAAGCTTAAGGGTTAGGAAGTTTTACATAAAAACACAAAATTAACTAAACATAATACCTACAACTTTACAAACCTAATATAAATTACTAAAAGAGATGTTCAAACTGATGACCATTCTGCCTTATATATGCTTTACACGTTCTTCCAATTCCTTCTATAGTATTAAGCACAATCATAGGGTGATCTTGTAAATGTCTGAAAGCTTCTGTAACTGCGTTTGTCGTTCAATGTTATCATATTGAGTTTGGAATATTTTTGTTAGTGCCAATCCATCTATTACTAAAATTGTTTTCCAAAAACAGGCGTATAATTTGCGCAATGTGAGATGGGGCTCCACCCTGTTGGAAATTAATTTAATGTCATCTAATAATTCAGGCACAACCATTTCTAAAACGTCCAAATATCTAGGAGCGGATAAATTCCCTTCGAAAATGTAAAATTTTATTTTTTGGAGGAATGTTTGGTGTTAATTTCCTTGAGACCAGAATTTCCTATTGTGCCCATTTAAAACATCTGAATTGCTAAAAGGTGCCTGGTCTCACCATATGACATTTATTCCCAAATTGGGTACTACATTTAACATGTTTAAGTACCAATTGCAAAATATTAACTCAGCGTCGCAAGGATGTAGACGTTGAACAAGCCTAAATGTATATGGTTTATATTTATGGTGGCGAAGTATTCTTTGCATTCTTGTTTTCGAAACTCCAATACTACTTTCTATAGTTCTGCAAGAACCTATAGGATTATCCCCCACACTGTCTAAAACGGTAACCTTATCATTGTCTCGATTTTCTTTATTATATTTTTTTGACCTGGGTTTAGAAAATGATCCATAATTAATTAAATTTCTTTTTAATCTATAAAATGTTTTTACTAGGTTGTTTTTTTACTAGGTCTCCGTTCTGGAAACGTACACATATGTAAAGTTACTTAATTATCAAGATTAACACCAAGGAAACTACCTTTACCCGTTAAAATACAAATTTAATGCTGCGCCGGCGTTTTCATTACTCTAACCAAAGCAAATCAGCATATCATATTTTGAAAATTTTCAAAATTTTGATTTTCTGCCATATTTTGCACAATGAACAAACAATACGATTGTTGCACAAAAATAATTTTAATTAGATTTGACAGGTCAATTACATTTAGAGAACCAGACTAGGCCCAGCCTACTTACAGATTAAGATATAAAATATTCTTTATAAGTTTTATTACCATTGACCCATTACGTACCGGTGTCATATAGTATATAGGACAGCAAAAATAGCAATTTGTATTTTTTGTTTGTAATTCAAAAATGTATTTTTTTTAAATTCTATATTACTTTATCATTTTTAGGAATAAGAATGTACAGAAAAATAATTTACAAAAAAGGTTGTTTTTTCCTCGCTTGTCACGCATTTAGTTTTCCTTAGTTTTTTGAAAATTCAATAAATTATTTTTCTGTTCAGAATTCATAAACAGAAAGTTTGTTTGCTAAAACTACATAATTTTTTCAAACGTTGATCTTATCATAAACAGGAATAAACAAGTACAAAATATGATGTCATATTTATAGGACACTGGTCCAATTACTAGATGATTCTTGCAGAGATTGTTGGTATATAAATTAGAGGCGATGCTCCCTTATTCATTTAGTGCCTTTATTGTGGTGTAAAAACATGGAAAGTAAGCGGTTTTTAGGTGTTAAAGACATTGAAGCGTTATTCGAAGATGAGGAATTTTATAAACATTTGGAAAATGCGGATAATGTAGATTTAGCTTTTTTGCCACCGAATCCGGACGTTTTAAGTGATTGTTATGAAGGCGACGAAGACATAATAGGTGAAAATGAAATCAATGATATTCCTGGAAATATAGAAAATCAATTACAAGGAGCTAATGTGTCTAATCGTGATGATAATCCTGATACCAATGTACTCGTAAGAAACCCGATAAAAGCTCTTCAATAAGTATGGGTAAAAAGAAATTAACTAATATTACTTCGCGTTGGCATAAATCTCAGCCATCTTATACAAACACAATAAGAGAGTCACAGTCTGAAAATGAGAAAATTAATTAGTGCTGACATACATGATTTCTCCTGTACAATTGTTTGAAAAATTTTTCTCCGACGACGTTTATAATTTATTGTAAGAAGAAACGGAAAAAGTGTTGCCATCTTTCAAACAAAGCCATTCTAGCCATCGGAAACACAACGCGCATGGTGTAGTGCCTGATGTTCGGTATGATGGAAACAGCCATTGGATAAGACGGAGGGAAAAACAGCGTAAATGCCAATTTCCAAATTGCCAGAAAAACCTTTGACTTTTTGTTCAAAATGCGATGTAACCCTGTGTGTAGAATGTTTTGAACCCTACCATAAATAAAAATAATTTTTTGTTTCACGAGTCGTTATTTCAGATTGCGCATAGTACGTTCATTGTTATAGGAGTGCCTGCTCACACTGTACCAGTGTTATATATGTATGTAAATATATATATATATATATATATATATATATATATATATATATATATATATATATATTGAAAATAGGATTATAATTGATAATTAGTAACAATTTTCTAAATTTCATTATTATTTTTGGTACCGGTACTTAATGGGTTAATATTTGTTTCTGAAGCTAGCAGATGCATTTTACCCAATTAAGGAAAAATTTGCCAGTTTGAATGAATATGTTTCAAAAACTATTGTAACTAATTTGCATAATTTTTTATTATTTTTTTTCTGCGTAAAAGTTCTTAGATTTATTATAAGCGCGTATTAACACATTTATAATTATAATAAAGCAGTAAGAATCTAGTAGCCCTTTTTTAATACTCAAATATAAGAAAATACGCAGTTATACTGAGTTTATAGGTTTCAGGCCAACTATATCATCAAAATGTTAAATCGAAGAGCAATAAAATGTAAAGAGATATAGGTTTATGGGAAGTAACGCATCAGAAATACAGTCACGTCCGCGTGAGGGTTCTAGCTGCTAGCCCTCTGGCAGTCATGACTCGAACTAAACAGATATTTGTACAGGTGAGTGACGTAATTACAGGTACCTTTACCATGTTTGGCGTAGTGCAGAAGCGCATTGTTGTCACATTGTCGCAATATTATATAATACTCTCTGATATAACTCAGAGTAAAATAAATACAAAATTTTTAATAAATTCCAGTGTAACTATTATAGCCAAAGAACAACAATTAGTTATTTTAAAAGTAACAAGTTGTGTTTAAAATAAAAACATCAGGTAAACAAAATTAATGAATGTTCTCCAGAAATAACTTTCTCTTTTAATTTTGGTAAATAGTATTTCTTAGTTCTACAAAATTATGTATTATCAAAGAGCATATTACATGTTCTTTGGTATTATGGCTTAAACTTACTTTCTTTCGATGGGAAATTTTATAGGGAACTATTCGTATAACGCAAAATGTTTGTAGTTTGATGAATGAAACAATTATGACATTATTTACAAGGTGATTACTTACTTAAATTTCGATTAATTAATAAAAACATATAAAAATTAATCACAATAGCAAATTACTCTTTGATAATAGCATGACATTGCATATGATCAAATCCATACATACTAAAATACCATTGACATGAACTCTAACATTCAACGGCGCCGTGGCTTAGTTGGTTAAAGCGCCTGTGTAGTAAACAGGAGATCGAGGGTTCGAATCACTCCGGGGCCTAATGTTGCAAGTAGGTTAATAACATTGCAACAATTAATTATTTTTTAAACAAATTTAGTAAGGTTTTAACTGATTCGTTTGAAATAAGTGTATGAAGCCGAAATAGCTCAGTTGGCAGAGCACTGAAGTATGGCTTCTAATTCGTGCGTGTACATTAACTGTGAGCGGGCTCGCAAAACCCACAACGACTTAAGTTCCTTTCGTTTTCCGACAGGAAAATTTAGGCGGAATTTCTGAACGAAACCATATATTTTTTTTAAATTTTAATCTCAAATCTGCCCTTTCAGACGAATTTTCAGGGGTTGCAGTGCTATATCTACTTTATAAATTAAATCGCATGGCATCGATTAAATAAATATTACACAATACATTATATATTAACACATTGATATACCAACCAATGAAATGTTGAATTTCAGCACCTTTAATAGCAAATACATTATTCTTATGTTTTGCCATCAATTCATGCATGTTTTTTTTAAAGATTAACACTTGTTCAATAAGAATGTTTATACTGTCATGTTCTATTTTAAAGTGATTGTATTGTAATTTGAATAAAGTTTCAAATATTGATTCTTGATTTTCTTTCTGCAGGTCACAAATAGAATTATTTAAATTCACATTTCTAATGTACCCTCCGGGTCAAGGATCAAATGATGCTCTCCGTATTGGTTCGAACCTCTCTTTTCCATACTTTATACAGCTATAGGTCCTAGTTTTTTAAGTTTAGCACCTAACCCTCACTGTCTTAGCTTGCTAGTGCATGGAGTTCTATCACAACCACATTCCTTAATAAACTTTTCTAAGAATAGCAAGAGAGCACTTACGTGGCTGCATCTATCCAATGCTGATTGTTTACATTCACAGGTACCACTGATAACAGCCCCTGATAGTTGATTTAACTTTACCATTACAGAATATGATTTTTTTTTATTAAAAGATGCAAAACACCTGGCTTTTAAATAATATGATTTCCTATCACTGCTATAAAACACATCATGTAGGTGGTCACTGCTTACAAATTGACTGCCACGTCTGAAAGGCTTTTCAGTTATTCCTGCATTATCACAGACCTCATAATCTTCATTTTCAAAAAAACACCCTACAAGGAATGTATAGATATGGCCCTTGTTGAAATATTGAGGAATATCACGGGATGGAAAACGTGCTCATAAAAGTGACTCCTCAGTTGCAGTAGTTGATGTAGATGCAGTTACAACGAGATTTCGTTTCATGTCGTACCATTTGCCTCCATCAATGGCTAATGAAATATCGTGATCTCGTCCTGCTTCTACACAATTAATGACATAAATAAACAAAATTTAATTTCACATATGGATACTAAATTTTTTACTAACTCTTGTACTAATTTGAGCTTACTTCCAGTTTTCTTTAATGTTCGACATTCTAACCATCTTTGCAATTCAAAGTTAGAGTGATCCTCAATATTTGCACCTGGCCGTAAAAGACCACTGGCTGCAATGATATACACGGTTGGTCCACTAAGAAAGTATCACACCTAGTAAGTAATGAGAAGCAAATCAGTTATCTAAATACTTACTTATACACCAAGGGTTGTAAACAATTGAGCCTTGAAAAAGACTTTCCTGTAAGGATTAAAGGCAGGGTGATTAACAAAAAGGAAGAAAGAAAAGGTAAATGAACATAGCTGATAGAAGTACGTAATGCAATGTGAAAAAAAAAGCACGGAAATAATGATTATGTAAACAAAAGGATTAATACAAAACGACGGAATAACTAATAAGGTACAAAAAACAAGGGTAACAGAGCGCAAATAAACAAAGGTTAGGTTAGAACAATAAATGCGGATTGTCAATATATGGTGATATTTTACGTTTGTGTGGTCATCCTGCTAAATTGAGACACAACTAGGGTAGAACTTTTGTCTCTCTCATTAAATGTCAAACTTTAATAGAAACTGTCTATTAATTTGTTAGATTTGTGTATGTGCTACCCAAGTTAAAATAAAACGTATAAATGAACATTTTACTGATATGAGTAAAGTTAGTTATAATATTTCAAATATTTAACTTGTATGTGTACATACATTGCTCAAAAAGAAAAAGAATTAAAACTTCTAGGTTATAATTGTTGTAATATATCTGCCTACTTATTATAGTTTGAATATTGCGCTATGGCGCCACATATTTCCTGTGGCAAATGCGCTCTAGCGCCACTTGATGTTGCTTCCTGAATAAAGTCAGTCTATGCAGATTACTCGTTGTTGTATGTTGTGTTCCCTGCCACAGATTCTTTCTACAATAATTTACAATAAATTTGTGTGAGTCTCAGATCAAATGTACCTATTAAAAATGCATAAGCAGTTAAAAAGTAAAAAGCAATGAAATTTGCTCTTTGGTAAAAGCCTTGTTTACATATAAACAAGGGTAAACGTTTAGAAGTAGGTAGGAATTTCTAGCAAACAGCAAAAGAGTAAGAATCTCAATGACATGTTGACAAGTAAATTTCGTTGACCTCGAGCACTTTAAAGCTTAGTGTTCAAATTTTCCAAAAAAAAAAAAAAGATATGCAACCAAACTGACTTGTAATAAAATTGTATACCCTTTAAAGAATTACGCCGCACCTCTTTACATTTTATTGCTCTTTGGTTAAATTAACGTAAAAATCATTTTTGAGGTTAATAATGCAAAAAAACTGCCACACAATATATATATATTTTTGAAAGCTGAGAGTAAGCTCTATTATATAATAAAAAATATACTGGGTGTTCCATTTAAAAAACAAAACTTTGGTTTATTGCGAAGAAACTGATATTTTGCGGGGAAAACTATGCACACCACGAAATTCTACGGATAATTCTGTATAGGATCCATTTTGCACCATTTTGATAAATCACAATGCAAAGCAGTTACGAGAGGTGCTTAAAATGTGCAAATTTTGAATTTCGCCCTGTAGTTCAAATACTAATAGGACTATGACACTTCTGTTTGTGGCATCTTTCGTTTCACGAAAAAGTAGAACAGGGTCGTGAAAAACCGCATTTTTCTATCTTTGCTCGCAAGCGAGATACCCTACAATTTCAACCAAAATGGGACACAGTCTACATTAAAGTAGCTGTAGTAAAAAAAAAGGTTGGGATCAAAATTTGATAGGTTTAGACAGATTTTATGTTTATAACCTTTTACATAAATTTTGTTTTTTTTTTATTAATAAATTCTTAGTTTTGTAGTAGTTAATAATAATACATGATCTAAAATATTTACAAATGTACTAAGTGTAGATGACAATATAACCAATAGCAAGACAAAAATATTTACATTTTTAATCATTGGCCAACTCTAAACATTGATCAGAATCTTTCAGTAAATTTACAAGACCAGTACAGTAGTTACAGTGGAGTGCTCTCTCATATAAGGCATTATAAAATCCAAAACTCTAAAATTTTTTAAACAATTTATCGACATGAATCCTGGCACCTATTTTTCACGTCAACAGAGCTCCTGGGACTGTGAACTGCGGATTAGTTAAAAATGGCGGTATGTTCATATCTAGAACCCTTTCTCCGACAGCATTAAATCTCCAGGTTACATGTGATGTAAAATGCCACTTCTTTTAGTTATTTCTTTGTCTGATGTTGATCCACTCACTCACAAAGGTAATTGTACCGTTCGGGGCAACACCAACTAAAACTTTAAAAGTATGTCCTTGTTTGTAATGTGAAAATGGTGGCTTTTTAAATTTTAAAAAGTCTGGAATTGCAACTTCAATTTCCGTGCAATCAAGCACGATTTTGCAATTTGGAAAGTCTCTGAAGCATGTTGGTATAAAAAGAATGTTTCTTTTGACTAGGAATATTGTTCATCATGCCCTGATACAAAATTTCGTGTAGAGCATATAAGTCATGATGATGTTTTGTATTGCTCACTTAAAATCGAAAAGCGAGAGCAAATATATGTAAGTTTAACTGCAACTCCATCAATGTGCATAATAATTGATCTTCTGGTGGTATGATTTTCACATTCCAGTCACTATAGTATGAAAATGTAAATCGTTGCAGTAACATTAAACATTAAAAAGTTCAGGTGTTGGAAGCCCGGTATATTGAAACACTAGTTTATCTTCCCCATTAATATCTGAAAAAGATAGCCTTTTTCACCCTTTTTCAGCAGTTGATTTAACTTTTTATTCTCATATTCGAGAAAATACGACTCAGCTTTGTCAAGTGATGGAGATTGTAATAGAGAAGCATTTCTTCGATATTGCATTCTGTTCTCACTTCTTGTGTTTTTCTGAAAATATATGTTCCAGAACAGCTGCGGAGTCTGTCTTCTCAAGTTGGATCTCAATCAGCTCTTCAAGAGATATACACATACATGCAGGATGAGTAAAAATAAAGCAAAAACTTGTAGGGTTGATTTTTAACAAAGCAGAATATTTAGTGTCTTCTGAACATTATCATTTTGAAGTATATAAATATAGGTTTCATAGATCTTACCTGCACATCTTTTTCCACCTGTTAAATTGTTTATGATTCGCTTAAATCCGGTAAAAACTACACGTTTCGCGTCTCAAAACATGAGCAATCCAAGACAATAACAAAAAGGCATTATTAACCACAATTTCGGACACAAAATGAACATACACGTCTAACACATACAAATGGGCCAAATGCTTTGTTTACTCCCATAAGCTGCTTGGCAGCCATGTTGTGACCTCACACTTTTGCACTCTATTAAGCAGTAACAAGCATAACTAACAAATTATTAAGATATACACACTTTTTTCAAGCTACTGTTGAGATTTTTTTTGGATTTTTTTCGCTAAAATATGCCACCATGTATCTTTTAACATTCTTTGTCTTACAAGTCAATAAATGAAGAGATCGTATTACTTATGTACTTCTGCCGCAATTTTGGGAGTAAATTTAATGTTTGTAGTTTTTAATGTTATGTGGTGTACATAGAAAATTTTTTCCGTTTCACACATTACACGTTGATTAAACAAATACCTTGTTCACTTAATGTTATGTATGACTTGGCCATTGCATATATGATTAATATCTCTTTAATTAGAATCTTCTCGCTTTAAAGCAAAAAAATAATATTCTGCCTTGTCAAATGTTAGCATAAATGTCTACTTTGAACATGAATTGTAGACAATCATATTTTGGTAATAATTTTTGAATTCTTTTAGTGACCATCATATTTTCAATGTGTCAAACGGTTCTAATGTACAGTATGTATCAGCCAAAAGGAATAAATTCAATAATAAATAAATGGGGGCGTGTTGGAAAAAACGCTTGGACACGTCGATCGGTATTTTTAGTTGCGAATTTTATTCAACAAAAACTTTTGATACAGGGTGTGTCATGTAACAGTGGCAAATACCAACTTTATTATTTTAAAAGCAACAATTTTTGGATTCTTCAGAAAATTCTAGACATTCCGTGTACAATGTCCTTATTTTCAACTGTTACGGAATTATTAAGTGTTTTCAAATTTATTGCAAAAATTATTTGATTACAGAAATTCGCTACAACACACTCAATACTTATTTCCCATTTAGGTCTTGCTAATGAGAAAGTAAGCAAAAACCATTTCAGCGGTCCTTTTTACTGATATGAAATAAAAAAACGTTAATAGATTTGTTTAAAATGCCTGGCCTTAGCAAATTGTTGTCTGTCAGCATGACAGTAGCTGTCACTGTTATAGTCGTTTGAATTTCGTTAACTACATATAAAAAAAAATAGTTCATTTAACAGAAATGCACAAAATCACAATTCTACAGATGATTGGTTATGGAGAAAACAGACATTTCCAAATTTACCACCTATATCCGAAGGAACTATTAGTAAAATAGAAAAGCAGTTTCACGAGCTTGCACATGTAAGGCAGACAAAAAAAGCATGCGCCAATGCAATAAGTGATGGTACCAAATAAAGTAGAGCATGTTGAAAAATGATACGATTTATAGTACCTTTTTGTAAATAAAATTCAACAGTTTTAAAACTACGCTAATTAAACACTTAGACTTTACATATTTTAACAACGATATATCAATTGTTAAACAGCAAATTTTTTTACTTTGATAGTAGTTATTATAGGTATAGTGGCACAAATAGAAATGTAGTACTTAAAAGTATAAAGCTCATGATACAGTAATGCGATTAGAATGGCATACAAAATTAATAATTATGAATATAGACTTACTGCAAAAAGCGTTTCATATTGACGAGGATTTCTGTTGTGCAATCTGTGAATTCGAGAAGTGGAAAATCCAGGTGGCATTGGTACAGGTGTACTAGGTGAAGATATATTCATAAGAATGGCAAATTTTTCAGATTCTGTTAATAAATTTGATGCAGCAGGTCCCTCTGCAAATTCTTGAGGAGTTAACGTTAAAAACCTGATTTTCATTAAAGCATCTCGTAATTTTGGATCACGTACATTTGGTTCATGAGAAACATTTGCTAAAAACAAATAAGGTAAATTAATCCATATAAAATACTTTAACTACTGATCAATTATGTTTAGTATTTTAATCAATTAATAAAATTTCAAATATTTAAGGAAGTAAATTGTAAAAATTAAGCAAACATCAAGCACACACAAACAAAGGAAATTCAGCAGTAATCGATAAATTATAAAACTAGTTAATAAATTAAGAGCACAATTACCTATACCATCTAGTCTAGGTACTTTCGCACCTGCAGTTTGGTTATGACGATTTGCATATCTAGTAACAGCAGTAAACAGCTCCAATTCTGAGTGAATGTTAAGTACATCTTGATCAAATACAGTTAAAATTGTTGTTAGTTCAACATCGTCAAAACTGCTTTCTGATAATACTTCTTGTGTTTGATTACTTATAATCTACAATAACGAAAATAAAAAATAACTTTATGTTTTTATGATTATTTACATTTAAACACTTTTCCATTAAAATAGGTTCTTCAAATAATTTTGCAAATTCATAGGCCCTACAAGCATTTTTGGGATATAAATCTGACCATAAATACTTCGTGCATTCCTCAACTAAATGTGGTAGCATATACTTTTTCGCTCCATAACACAATTCACAAGCTTGGTCAAATGAAGTAAGATTAATTCTGTCTGTATAGATATACCTATCGCAAGAAAATTTTACTTAAAATGTGTTTATAATTTCATAGCACATACTCAAGTAGGGCTCTAAAAGCATCAGGTTGAACATCTAAAATTGCAATAGGGTCCTTTTCGGCCATTCCTCCATAAAACATTGCTTCAAACACTGGACTGGACATTGCAAGAAACAGTTTATGGCCTTCAAATACTTGTTGATGAGGTTCTGTTCCTACAATAAATCGACAATCGCTCCATATTCCACTATCCAACAAATATAGTCCACGCTCTTTGACTTTTTTTCTGGCAGTTTGCCAGTCGCAAGGTGGTGGAGGTACAGATGCCATTTGTTAATTAAATAGTAAATTATCAAAATAATTAGTATTTTTTGATACACCAATTTCGTTAAACAATACTTTTTTAAAAATAGATTAGACTTATTTTTATGAAGTTATTTACAAGAACAAAAACCTTGTCTATTAAACAACGAGTGTATATATTTTGAGAATTAGAATTTACATTCTTTACAATATTCTTTTCACCATTTTTATTATGCCAGAGTAGATAATGTGCGAGATTGTCAGATTTATCAAACGTAAACGTAATCAACAATGTTGCCCTTTTAAAAATAAACCAGCATTTTAAATATAGTGTCACCAAGCTTAAATTAACTTTGAAAAAATAGGCAAACAAATTTTAACAACACACTTGTACTCTGTTCCATGTAATTTGGCATTAGAACAGGTAATGCAAATCTAGAGTAACTCTGGTAGCACTGCCAAGAGGACAAAAAGTAACTACCGTAGCTTAACTTTTGAACATTAGCTTTATTCGTTTTATACAGCCATAAAGCTAGTCAATGCCTTATTAATCACGTGATGCGTCGTAATAAATTTCTTGCATCAGGTTAATATAAAACGAATGAACTAGAGGAACATTACCTTAAAGTACGTAATCATGTCTAATGTAAATTTGATTGCTTTATCTTTGGAAAGCGACGATGATGATTGTGTTACTTCCTCATCAGATTCGGACGATGAAGTAAAAAAATTGCAGTGTTTATGTATTACATTTTTGAGGTTGGTATTTTTATAAAACATGCAGTAATTTTAAATTTTAGTTGAGTAATTTTTGTGAATTCTAGATTAAGGCTGAATTTATGCACCTATCATGGTGGAAATTTATTGTAGGTTAATAAAATGTGCGTGTGTATGCGCGTGTGTGTGCGTGTGTGTGTGCGGTGCGTCTGAGTGTGCGTGTGTGGTGTGTGTGTGTGTGTGTGTGTGAGTGTGTGTGTGTGTGTGTGTGTGTGTGTGTGTGTGTGTGTGTGTGTGTGTGTGTGTGTGTGTGACTGTGTGCGTGTGTGCGTGTGTGCGTGTGTGCGTGTGTGCGTGTGTGAGTGTGTGAGTGTGTGAGTGTGTGTGAGTGTGTGAGTGTGTGAGTGTGTGGTGTGTGTGTGTGTGAGTGTGTGTAGTGTGTGTTAGTGTGTGAGTGTGTGTGAGTGTGTGGTGTGTGGTGGTGTGTGTGTGTGGTGTGAGTGTGTGAGTGTGTGTGTGTGTGTGGAGTGTGTGTGAGTGTGTAGTGTGTGTGTGTGTGTGTGTGTGGTGTGGAGTGTGTGAGTGTGTGTGAGTGTGTGAGTGTGTGGTGTGAGTGTGTGAGTGTGTGGTGTGTGTGTGTGTGTGTGTGTGTGTGTGTGGTGTGGTGTGTGGTGTGTGGTGTGTGTGTGTGAGTGTGTGAGTGTGTGTAGTGTGTAGTGTGTTGAGTGTGTGTGTGTGAGTGTGTGAGTGTGTGTGGGTGTGAGTGTGTGAGTGGTGTGTGAGTGTGTGGTGTGTGAGTGTGTGAGTGTGTGGTGTGTGTGTGTGTGTGTGTGTGGTGTGTGTGGTGGGGGCGGGCGGACGGGCGGGAGGGAGGGTGGGTGGGTGTGTGGGTGAGTGGGTGGGTGCGTGCGTGCGTGCGTGCGTGTGGTGTGTGTGTGTGAAGCCAGTTGAGTAAAAAATCACCTTATGAGGGCCACTTGAGACGTGTGTTGAGGATCGCATAACCTTACGGTATCTTGCATCCGGTTTTGTGTATGTGTGTGTGTGTGGTTGCAGCAGGGGACAACTGTGTGCGAATGGTTGCTTAGAGATGTGTGCGTAGGGGTTAACAAATGAGGGGGTGAAAGCATGCAGGGTAAATAAACACACGATAATAGTAATTTTATTGTTACAAAATACATTCTAAAGAAAGAACATCTCCAGCATAATTGGGTTACTTGCCTTAATGAATGAAAGAAATATTTGACATTAGAATATTAGGTTCTGTAATATCTTCTAAACTCAGGGGTTGCTAAGAGATAATTGCATTTATATAATAATTTTCTCAGGGGTAATGTATTATGATAGGAAACAGATCATTTTAATGCAAGTATATAAAAATCTTTTGCAACAAAGCTACCATATCGTTAAAATGAAACGTAACAATCTCTGTAATATCTAAAAATAAAACGTTTAAGATGACCAGAAAATATGAATTTCACTTATCCTGAAAGTAAGATTAATATAATTACTACGTTTTAACAAAATATCAGTCTATTAAGATGTTTTGTGATGGGAAACTGCATCCGCTCCATTCAGAAGAAAAACTACCATATCACTAAAATGCAGCATCAGAAATCTCTGTAATATCTAAAAATAAAACGTTTAACGTGGCAAGGAAAGATTAACGTACTTACCACGGTAAAACTCTTTTTTTAGTAAAAAATATTACTAAATACTGCATAAAGATCTAATTATATCAAAAGTGGCCGACATAATGATTAAAACATTGAGGTAGGTTATTGATATCCCGTCCATACAGATGATTTTAATGTAAGTATACAAAAACTACCATATCGTTAAAATGCAATGTGACAATATCTGTAATATTTAAAAATAAAACGTTTAAGATGATCATAAAATATGAAATTCACTTATCCTGATAGTAAGATTTATATAATTATTACGTTTTAACAAAACATCAGATAATTTTAATCCAAGTATATAAAGATTTTTGCAACAAAACTACCATATCACTAAAATGCAGCGTCACAATCTCTGTAATGACTAAAGTAAATAAAGTTTAAGGTGGCAAGGGAAAATAAATACACTTACCAAGGTAAAATTAATGCAATTATTTTTTTAGTAAAATATTACTAAATACTGTTTAAAAATCTCATTATATCAAAAATTGTCGGCAGAATGAATAAATAGGATCAAACAAGTGGATCGTAAAACCACAACATCCGATATTCCAGATATTAGAAAAATAACACTTGGTATTTTCACACAAAAAAAAACATAATACGTCGCAATAGAAAGTTCTAGAACATTGATATAAATTGTTGTTAAATTAAAGTAAAATTTTATCAGTTTTCTCTATTATCAGGTATGTATCTTATTATATATTTGGATCGATGAAAGAGGTATTAGAGGATTAATGTTGAAAATTGAATGGAACGGGGACAGAAGAATTAGAGCATTGATGTTGAAAATTGAAAGTATTGATAAAAGAGATATTAGAGGATTGACGTTGAAGATTGAATGTATCGATGAAAGAAGCATTAGACCAGTCATTTTGAAAAGTGAATGGATCAATGGAAGCGATATTAGAGGATTGATGTTGAAAATTGAATGGACCGATGAAAGAAGCATAAGAGGATTGATGTTGAATAGTAAATGCATCGATGAAAGAGGTATTAGAGGATTGATGTAGATTGAATTGATCGATGAACGAAGCATTAGAGGATTGATGTTGAAAATTGAATGGATCAATAAAAGAAGCATTGGAGCATTGATGATGATAAATGGACCATGAAAGACGTATTAGATCATTGGTGTTGTTAATTAAATGGATCGGTGAAAGTAGCGTTAGAGCATTGAATTTGAAGTTTGAATGGATTGATAAAGGAAGCATTAGAGCCTTGATGTTGAAAAGTGAATGCATCGATGAAAACGGTATTTTGATGATATATGTTGAAAATTGAATGGGTCGATGAAAGAAACATTAGACCGTTTATGAAAATTGAATGGATCTATGAAAGAAGCATTAGATGATTGGTGTTGAAAATTGAATGGGTCGATGAAACAAGTATTAGAGGATTGATCTTGGAGATTGCATAGATCGATAAAAGATGTATTAGAGCATTGATGTTGAAAAATTGAATGGATCTATGAAAGAGGTAATAGAGCATTGATGTTGAAAATTGAAAGGAAGGATTAGAGTATTGATGTTGTAAATTGAATAGAAGGGCGAAAGAAACATTACGGCATTGATGTTGAATAGATCGATGAGAAAAGTATTACACGATTGATTTTGAAGATTGGATAGATTTATGGAAGAAGCCTTAGGGGGTTGATGTTGAGGAGAATGGATCGATGAAAGAAGCATTAGAGCATTGATGTTGAAAAATGAATGGATCAATAAAAGAAGCATTAAAGGATTGACGTCGAATATTGAATGGATCGATGAAAGAGGTATTAGAGGATTGATGTTGAATATTGAATAGATGGATGAAAGAAGCATTAGAGGTTCATGTTGAAAAGTGAATGCATCGATGAAAGAGGTTTTAGAGGATTGATGTTGAAGATTAGATGGATCGTTGAAAGAAGCATTAAAGAAATGATGTTGAATTGAATGGATCAATGAAAGAAGCATTAGAGGAGAAATGCTTAAAAGTGAATGGATTGATGAATGAGGTATTATAAGATTGATGTTGAAAATTGAATGGATCGGTGAAAGAGGTATTAGAGCATTAGATGTTGAAAATTGAATGGAACGGTGACAGAACCGTTAGAGCATTGATGTTGAAAATTTAATGTATCGACGAAAGAACCATTAGAGCGTTGATGTTGAAGATTGAATGGATCAATGAAAGAAGAATTAGAGCATTGGTGTTGAAAATTACATGGATCGATGAGAGAGATATTAGTGGCTTTATGTTGATGATTGAGTGGATCGATAAAAAAAGGATTAGAAGGTTGATGTTGAAAAGTGAATGGATCAATGAAGGTAGTATTAGAGCATTAATGTTGAAAATTCAATGGATCGATGAAAGATTAATTAGAGGCTTGATGTTGAAGACCGAATAGATCGATGAAGGAAGGATTAGAGGAGAAATGTTGAACAGTGAATGGATTGATGAAGAATGTATTATAGGATTGATGTTGAAAATTGAATGGATCAATGGAAGAGGTATTAGAGCACTAGATGTTGAAAATGTAACGGATCAATGAAAGACGTATTAGAGTATTGATGTTGAAGATTTAATGGATTGATGAAAGAGGTATTACAGGATTAACGTTGAAAATTGAATGGATCAATGAAAGAAGCATTAGAGCATTGATGCTGAAAATTGAATGGATGGATCAAAGAGGTGTTAGAGCCTTGAGGTTGAAGATTGAACGGGTCGATGAAAGAAACGTTAGAGGATTGACGTTGAAGATTGAATAGATAGATAAAAGAGGTATTAGAGGGCTCATGTTGAAGATTGAATGAGTCAGTGAAAGAAGCATTAGTTGATTGACGTTGAAAAGTGAATGGTTCGATGAATCAAGCAGTAGAGCATTGACGTAGAGTATTAAATGGATAGATGAAAAAGGTACTAGTGGATTGATTATGGCGATTGAATGGATCGATGAAGGAGATATTAGAGGATAAATGATGAAAATTGAATGGATCAATGAAAGAAGCATTAGAGCATTGATGGTGAAAATTGAATGGATCGGAGAAAGAGGTAATAGAGCATTGATGTTGTTAATTGAATGGATCGGCGAAAGAAGCATTAGCGCATTGAATTTGAAGATTGAATGGATTGATGAGGTAGGTATTAGAGGATTCATGTCGATGATTAAATGGATCGATGAAGGAAGCATTAGAGGATTGATGTTGAATCGATTGATGAAAGAGGCATTAGATCATTGATGAAGATTGAATACGATGAAGTAATCGAATTATTTTGAAGATTGAATTATCGATGAAAGTATTTAGATGATTGATGTTGAAGATTGAATGGATTTCGAAGGAAGCAATAGATTGATGTTGAAATTGAATCGATCGATGAAAGAGGCATTAACATTGATGTAAAATTGAATGATCGATGAAGATATTTGAGATTGATTTGAAGATTGAATTGATCATGATTGATGTTGAATGATTGGATGGATTCTAAGGAACATTAATTGATTTTAGATTCGAATGGATAAATATATGATTCGAAGTATTAGATGATTGATGTTGAAACATTGAATGGATAATAAAGAACATCTAGAGGAATGTTTCGAATATTTTCAAGTTTAAATGTCTTTAGTCGAATACACTTGTTTACTTGATAAATGCATGGCTGGCTGCTTTAACATTTCTAATTTCACATCAATTCATCGTAATGTTCTTATCGGTACCATTAATTTGAATCAACATGACTAACCTAAAATCAACATTTATCCAAATTTATCATTTCCTTTATCCTATTCAATCTTCAACATAATGTCTAATTATCTTTCATCGATCCATTCAATCTTCAACATCAATCGCTCTAATCATTTATCGATCCATTAATCTTCAACACATTCTAATGTTCTTCATGATCCATTCAATTCATCATAATGCTTCTTTCATCGATCCATTCAATCTTCACATCAATCCTAATACTCTTTCATCGATCCATTCAATTTCAACACAATGCTTAATGCTTCTTTCATCGATCATTCAATTTTCAACATCAATGCTTTCATCGATCATTCAATCTTCTCATAATCTATCGTTTTCATCAATCCATTCAATTTTCAACATCAATCCTTTAATAGCTCTTTCATCGATTCATTCAATTTTCAACATCAATGCTCTAATGCTTATTTTATCGAACCATTCACTCTTCATCAATCCTCTAATACCTCTTTCATCGATCCATTCACTTTTCAACATCAATGCTCTAATGCTTATTTCATCGAACCATTCAATTTTCAACATCAATCCTCTAATGTCTATTTCATTCAATCCATCTCAATTCTTCAACATCAATGCTCTAATACCTCTTTCATCGATCATTCATTTCTTCAACATCAATGCTCTATGCCACTTTCATTCAATCCATATCCAATCTTCAACATCAATGCCTCTAATGTTCTTTCATCGATCCATTCAATTTCAACACTCTAATGTCATTCCATAATACATCTACAATCGTTATCCATTCACTCTTCAACATCAATGTCCTAATGCTTCTTTCATCGATCCATTCAATCTTCAACATCTCTAATGTTCTTCATCGATCCATAACTTTATCAACTCATGTCTTTCATCGATCCATTCAATTTTCTAACATCATACTCTAATGCTTCTTTCATCGATCCATTCAATTTCTCATCAATCTCTAATACCGCTTTCATCGATCCATTCAATCTTCAACATCAAATGTCTAATGCTTCTTTCATGATCCATTCAATTTCAACATCAATCCTCTAATGCTTCTTCATAAATTCATTCAATCTTCAACATCAATCTCTAATAACTCTTCTCGATCCATTTCAATTAATGTAACATCAATCTCTAATGCTTATTTCATGAATCATTCAATCTTTCAACATCAATCTCTAATACCTCTTTCATCAATCCATTCAATTTTCAACATCAATCTCTAATGACCTCTTTCATCGATCATTCACTTTTCAACATCAATGCTCTAATGCTCTTTCATCAATCCACTCAATCTTCAACATCAGTTCTCCAATACCTCTTTCAGCGATCTATTCACTTTTTAACATCAATGCTCTGATGCCACTTTCTTCGACCCATTCAATCTTCAACATCAATCCTCTAATGTTTATTTCATTGATCCATTCAATTTACAACATCAATGCTCTAATACATCTATCATCGATCCATTCACTCTTCATCATCAATCCTACAATGCCTCTTTCATCAATCCATTCAATCTTCAACATCAAGCTTTTAATACCTCTTTATCGATCCATTCAACTACTAACATCGATACTCTAATGCTTCTTTAATCGATCCATTCAGTTTTCATCAATGCTCTAATACCGCTTTCATCGATCCATTCAATCTTCAACATAAATGTTCTAATGCTTCGTTCATTGATCCATCCAATCGTCAACATCAATCCATTTATTCCTCTTTCATAAATTCATTCAATCTTCAACATCAATCCTCTAATACCTCTTCTACGATCCATTTAATTAAGAACACCAGTACTCTAACGCTTCTTTCATTGATGCATTCAATTTTCAATATCTAATACTCTAATACGTCTTTCATCAATCCATTCAATTTTCATCATCAATCCTATGGTACCTCTTTCATCGATGCATTTACTTTTCAACATCAATGCTCTAATGCTTCTTTCATCGATCCGTTCAATCTTCAACATCAATCCTCTAAAACCTCTTGCAACCGTTTTTTCAACATCATTGCTCTAATCGTTCTTTCTTCGACCCATTCAATCTTCAGCATCAATCCTCTAATGCTTCTTTCATTGATCCATCCCAATTTCAACATCAATCCTCTAATGCTTCTTTCATCGATCCATTCGATCTTCAACATCAATCCTCTAATGCTACTTTCATCAGTCCATTCAATCTTCAACGTCAATCCTCTTATACCTTTTTCATCGATCCATTCACTTTTCAACATCAATACGCTAATGCTTCTTTCGCCGATCCATTCAATCTTCAACATCAACCCTCTAATACCACTTTCATCCATCCATTCATTTAACAACATCATTTCTCTAATACTTCTTTCCTCGATCCAATCAAATTTAGTTTTATTACCAATTGAAGTTTGAAGAAACTAGTACAATTATGTATTATTATCTTCATTACACCGCT
Source organism: Vesta saturnalis (assembly GCA_036346205.1). Classification (NCBI taxonomy): domain Eukaryota; kingdom Metazoa; phylum Arthropoda; class Insecta; order Coleoptera; family Lampyridae; genus Vesta; species Vesta saturnalis. The sequence continues at coordinate 2,459,935 of JARFJB010001943.1, forward strand.
TAAGATATAATAATTACCTACTAAATTTTTCATTATTTCCGAATAGCGACATTAAAATAACAAATTGATTATGGATTACATTCAGTTAAAAATTTATCTGAGGACTGCTAATGTATTAAACGTTTGTGATGAAACTACGATATTAACATATCTATAAACATATTAGTCCCTATTGACTAAATTTTTTAAAAATCTGTATTCTCCACTGAATAGGAGTAATTTCTGAAATTGGTACAAAAAAACATAATAGGATACATACCTGATAATAGAGAGAACTAATAAAATTTTACTTTAACTTAACAACATTTTATATCAATGTGCTAGAACTTTCTATTGTGATGTATTGTTTTTTTTTGTGTGAACATACCAAGTTTTATTTTTCTAATATCTAGAATACCGGATGTTGTGGTTTTATGATCCACTTGTTTGATCCTACTTTATTTATTCTGTCGACAACTTCAGATATAATGAGATCTGTATACAGTATTTAGTAATATTTTACTTAAAAAAATAATTACATGAATTTTACCTTGGTAATTGTATTTATTTTTCCTTACCACCTTAAACTCTATTTACTTAAGATATTACAGGGATGGTGACGCTACATGTAGTTGTGTTGCAAAGATTTTTATGTACTTGCATTAAAATTATCTGAATGGATTGGATATCAGTTTCCTATCACAAAACAACATCTTAATAGGGTGATATTTTGTTAAGACGTAATTTTTACATTAATCTTACTATCAGGATAAGTGAAATTCATATTTTCTGGTCATCTTAAACGTTTTATTTTCAGATATTACAGAGATTGTTACGTTGCATTTAAGCGATATGGTAGTTTCGTTGCAAAAAATTTTTATTTATATTAAAATGATCTGAATGGAGCGGATATCACTTTCCTGTCATAAAACAACATCCTAATAGAGTGATATTTTGTCAAAACGAAATAATTATAATAATTTTAGTACCAGAGTAAGTGAAATTCTTATTTTCTGGTCATCTTAAACTTTTTTTTTAGATTTAGCAAAATAAGTGTACAAGCTTCAATATAACATCACCCATAAAAAATTATTAGATGAATGTACTTATCTCTTAGCAACCCCTGAGCTTAGAAGATATTGCAGAACCTAACATTCCAATGTCAAATATTTCTTTCATTCATTAAAGTAAGTAACCCAATTATGCTGGAGATGTTCTTTCTTTAGGATGTATTTTGTAACAATAAAATTACTATTATCGTGTGTTTATTTACACTGGATACTATCACTCCCTCATGTGTTAACTCTTATGCACATATACCTAAGCAACCACACGCACACAGTCATTCCCTGCTTCAACCATACACACACATACAAAACCGGATGCAAGATACCGTAAGGTTATGGCCCTCATAAGGCGATTTTTGACTGAACTGAATCCATACCTATATATATATATATATATATATATATATATATATATATATATATATATATATATATATGATTAGATGAGATGATTAGATAAGATTAAGACAGGGATTGGAGAGTTTAAGCTGGTAAGTTCTTTAGAACAATTTGAGATCAATTACGATACATTTACAACGCATTTAATTGATGTAATTTGGTATACGATTGCAAGAAAGTGGATTTGTTTTGGTTAAAACAGGCTTAATAAAATTTGTACAAGTTGGTTCAGTCATAAAAAGCATTGTGCTACATAAAAACATGTCAGGAAGGTTAAATAATGTTATTTCTGTTAGTACGATTAAGTTCGTAGTTTTGCTTCATTAAATTACAGTTCACTTAAAGTATTTTGGCATTTGGGTATTTTACAGGTGTTTAACACACATTGTAGAGTTATGTTTATATTAGGGACATATTATAAGTAAGGTAAAATGCAGGAAAGATGTAAAAATTCGAGGAAGGGTTACAGTACGAACATAATTTAATCATTACTCACAATATTAATGGAAGTGGATGTGCGACAAACAAAGTGGTGCATAGTAAACATTTAGAACATTGTACAGAACAATTTAACATAAAGAAATTTACATGCAGATGTAAGATTTTTGAAGAAATGTGTTAGACAATATGGTTTGTTAAAGTGACTAAAATTTAAACGATACAAGCAAAGTGAACATTGAAAATGCTAAAGACAGATTTTATAAGTTATATGAATAACATTTTGATTAATTTGAACGTTATAAACGCAAATTATTTGTACATTTAAATTAAGTTAGGTTAAGTTTTAAATTTAAGGTTTTTTACAAATTTATAGTTTTTTAGAGTAATATGAGCTTAAAATAAATTGTTAATGTGATTAATAGGAGGTTTTCCTCATTTCCATACAGTAATTTACTTTGTACAAGTCATTTGAACATAAATTTAGTGAAATGGGGTTAACTATACAAATTTCCTATGTTAAACAGAATTTTCCTCTAAATTTAAGATTTTGGACATATAATAAATGTTTTCTAATTCAAATTTTCGTCCAGATCACGAATATGTAGTTAATTTAAGTGTAGAAAGTAAGATTTTTTAGATATAAGCAAATTCAGTTTAGAGTAAGTCAATTCGTAAAATTTTTAAGAGAGGTATACCAAGTTTGGTATCAAATTGTGTGGAATTTTGCACAGATTTCATTTCTGTTTTTAAAATTTAAATCAGTAGCTTTATAAGAAAGTTATAGCATAATTTATAATTTAGTTAAGTTTTCGAATTTATTCTGACCAATCACAGACTTGGTTACATAGTTTGGATTTCTAAAAAAAAATTGAAAATGTTGTAACTAACAGAAGGGTATATACAGAATTGCTCCTGAGCAGAATCTCTTGTTTTCTCTATTTCATCCAGTTGTTTTGTAAAGTTTAAAAAGTGTGGTGTTTGTGTTAACAAGTAAGTTATATAACCACATTTATTATCGGGAGATTTTAATACAAGTTTAACGGAGAGACGAGAAGTTCAGAAACAATTGTTATTAACCTACATTTGTTAAAATAAAGTTAGGTTACCGATATATGTCCATGTTCGTAAAGTTTATTACGAATTAAACTTAACAGTTGTTACGATTAATGTTTGACGAGTTTAAAAAAGTTCGGTTGTTTAAATTTATTTGTGGTTACGTTTTCCAAAATAAAATTTTATTTATTTTTTTTTCAACTGGTATTTTATTCCTGCTGTGACATTTTAATAATTGATATTCCATTCGGATGCTAAAAAGAAAAGTGATATTAATTTAAAAATTTCTACATCCTTAAAACATTACATAAACCAATAATTTTTGAAACATTTTAAAACAATTAAATAGATATTACTATCAATAAATGCAGTGGTTGAGTGAAACTTTTAAGCAAATAATAAGCACGTTTACCACAACAAAAGCAACCATTAATCCGAGGGCCAGTGTGGAATTATTGGACGTATTGCAGCAACGAACTTGGTGGATCAATAACTTCGATCATCGATTGGAAAGAGCCTACGTGTATAATTGGAACCAGTTGTATGAAAACATCCGTTTGCAGATATGACGATGCACATGTGAGTTAATTTTTAATCTTAATCCTGCTATTTGTATTCTTTATTTGTGTGATTTTCTGCATTTATATTTTTATGTATAGGTGTACATGTTTATGCAATAGTTGTGTAAACATCTGTAAAACAAGTAGAAATTTAGTTTTATTTCCAAATTTCAATTTCGATTACCAAGTTAAAATCACAATTTTGAGAAGTCATCATTTAGCAAATCTGACAGTTTGGTATTTGAGTTCATTGAATACGCAACGCATGCGTTATGGTACAAATTTTAGTAAGGCACATTTAACATACAAGATCTTTGATATAACGTAGAATCCACATAATATAGAATCAGTTAATAATACCAGCAGTACTTTTAAATGCAATATAAGTCAATTCAATTCATATTATAAAAACATTAAATATGCATCAAAGACTAAATTACAATTAAATTTAATTCCCTTCAAATCAGAACCCTATCCCCAAAAGAGATTTGAGCTAGTACGGTACATAAATTATATCTAATATTTTAATTTTTCACAAATTAGAATCCTTTCCCCACCTAAATTATATATTTTGCCATTTCAATATATATATATATATATATATATATATATATATATGTAAAGCGTAGGATGCAATACATGAAAATAACTTAAAAATAAGTATGTATGCGGCTATGGAACATGTTGGTAGTTTATTGAAGCAAGTATTATAAATATAAAAGCATAATCATGGCTGAACAACACAAATTTCTAATGTTGATGTTTTCCGAGCAGCTTCGAATATGTGTTTTCTTACATAAAATAAATGTAATCCAATTGTATATGCAGATTCCAGAGTGGTCGCATAATAAACTTCTATTCTAAAACAAAGAGAATGTAAATTATATCATTCAACATAGGTGGACTAATGTACGTAACAAAGATATGATAAAAGACTAAAATTTTAAAGATTCATGGAACTTTATAGTGAACTAAGTGTAAGCGAACAAGGATTACAAAATAAACTACATAATCAAGTACTTAGAAAGTGTCTCCACACTTAAATTAACATTGTGAATGTAATCTTACTGGAAAAACGGAAAACACAGGTTATGTGCTGTACGTTCGTCGAACTTGAGATGGAAATTTTAATATAAACCATATAAGTGTTGAAAACTGATGTAATCTTATATAATTTTGGTCACAGAATCCATTTCTGATGGTGATTTACCTGTGGGATATAGAATAAGTTAGTTTTTTAAGTAAATTAGTATTGGAAAATTAGAATGAGTCATAGAATTAGCTAGATACAACCTTTTTCTAGAAAGTATAACAAGTGGGGTATCAAAATGTTGAAAATGATTCGTTTACATTTAAAAATCTTGTGTTTGTATAGACTTAAAATTTAGAATTTGTTCCGTTGTTAAAGAAGGTTATATACGTAGATTGCTTAAGATTTTTTCACCCTCTTCCAATTCTACCAAGTATCAACATGTTACCTCGAGTGCATGTTAGTTAAATTTAATATTTTTCAGGTTCATTCGGTTAACCTAAAAGTGAACAAATCTTAAACAATTAAAAAGTTCAGTAATTGTAAAAATTTAAGTGAGGTTATCGAAACATTGTTCCGGGTAATGTTATCGTAAAACATATGAATGTATAACGATTTATTTTCAATTTTTCGATTTAAAATAAAATATTTTTTTTTACCAAAGCGAGTTGGTGTTTTCTTTTAATAAAAAAAAATACATATAAAAATATTCGAGAAACTGCATTTTAAAAATAAAGTGAATTTAAAGTAAAAATGATTGCAGTTATATATGCAATAACGTGCAAGGCATTTAGTATATTCTTAAATATAATAAGTAAAACCTAGTGCTGCTTTAAAAGTGAAAGCAATTATGTGCAACATACCAAAGAAATTTAGTTACCATAGAACTTCCACCGAGGGATAATAAATTTTTGGAATCCAAGTTAAACATAAGTAGGGATTTGAACATCATTGGAAAAGTAGAAGGCTGAAAGAAGATAAATTATACATATGAGTTATGAATCTTTTATGAAAATTAAATTAAGGTTACGATGAATATTGTTGTTTATCATAAATATTTAATCATGTACAGAATGAAAGAAATTTGTGTATCAACCTGGGTATACTGCAAACATTAATTTTATCATAATTTATTATTTTATTTAAAAAGAAAAGATACTTTCAGAAATAACGGTGTTACTGTTGTTTAGTTTTGGTAATTCACAAGTACGAAATCAGGTCAATGGTTTACGCATGCGCGTAACGTGTAAGACAGCGACATATAATACAAGGTGTTCAAACAAGTATTCTATTCTCAAATAATAAAATAAGAAACCAGGTAAAGGCAAAGGGAAAGCAGGCAGGGGCGTCACCAGCAATTGTAAATTAAAAATTTTAATAATTAAAATTAAATAGTAAATAGCATATTATATGAATCGAGTAAATGAAATAGAGTTGCATAGTGTCAAGTTAAATAATTAACATACTGCACTTCCTTCGCAATATTCGTTTAATAAATAAGAAATTTAAAGAAGTTTTACTCTAAAAGTTTACTTTTTTCGATTGAATTCAAATACCTTCTTTTACTTGCAAAACAATAGAACAAGAAAGCGGGTAAATTGTAAATGTTTTTTTGTAATAAAAATTTAAACATAAAAGATTATCGTACTTTTAAGTTAAATAAGTATAGCTTTACTCGGTGCTTTCAGTTAAATACATGTTAATAAATGTTAAATGACAACTTCTAAATCAATTAAATAAGGGTAAGCGTCTGAACAGGTTTGTATACCTAGCGGTTTGAATATTAGTAATAAACAAAGATAATGATAATAATCTAACCAGTAAAAGGCTCTTTAATTGAAATAGGCGCGAAGTAACGTTTAGGATTGCTACAGTAGTTACGAAAAATACGGCTCTATTAAACCCATGTGATTGTTAAAACTTTAACTTAAAAAATTATAAACCAAACGTAAACCTTTTGTCTAAGGAGTGGACCCGAACAGGTATCATTGTTGCATTAACGATGAATTCATAGAGAACTAATAAAATATTTGTTTAAGTATCACGTGCTCGCGACAATAATAAAACTGATTTGATAAATAAAAGTAAATGACATTGAAATAACTATAACTCGAAAAGCAAAAAAAAGGAGAATAAAAAATAAAGGGGCGCGGAACCAGGAATCGCGTGTAGAGCAGTATGGTTGAAACACGTGGGGTGATTGAAAGGTAGGTAAGAAGAAAAAAATGTACATGTATATGTACATTTGTGAGATTCATACAGTAAGTATACGATCTATTATTTATATCTATTTATTATGTCGTGACAGAAGACAAAACTGTCCGGTAGTAGGACGATACCGTTAGTAGGGAATGCTAGATCGTCCGGGGCACGATTTGGCCAGTAACCGGTCTGCTCGCTAGGGTATTACTCAAGAGAACAATACAATTGCCTCGGATCGACCTGGCTACAAGGGGCGGTCAAGGTCGAAACAGACAGGCCCCGTTGATGACGACTGTGCAAGGAATGAATGGCGAGTCGGTACGTGAAATGTTAGAGGTATGCATGGTAAAGAATTTGAAATTCCGAATGTAATGTATGAAAGACACCTTGATATTCTGTGTGTATCGGAGACAAAGCGCAAAGGAAAGGATGCTGTGGAGATGGAGGATGGCAGCCTGGCACTATGGTCAGGAGTTGAGACGGAAGTGCATGGCGCAAAAGGAGTTGGGGTGATCATAAGTGAACGAGCGAAAAGATGTGTTAAACAGTACGAATTGGTCTCTCTCCGGGTAATATGGGTTAGAATGAAAGTGGAGTTTTGAAGAATTTTTCTTATTGCATGCTATGCACCGGTGAATGGAGAAAGAGACCAGGAGCGTGAGCACTTCTGGAATAAAGTGGAGAACGTGTTGAACGTATGTAAGCCAAACGAAAGAGTGATTATATTAGGGGATATGAACGGATGGGTGGGTGTACAGAGAGAACATAGTGAACGCGTTCTAGGAAAGTTCGGAGACCAAAGAATCAATGAGAATGGTGAACACCTGCTGAACATCTGTGTTGAGAGAAGCTTGTTTGTATCCAATACGTGGTTTACACATAAAAATGTGAATATGTATACATGGCAAAGAGGTGAATCTAAAAGTATGATAGACTTGATAGTGTATGATGAACGGCTTAGAAACCTGGTGAAAGACACAAAAGTAATGCGCGGAGCGGAGTGTGGATGGGACCACTTTTTGGTTGTATCGAGAGTGTGTCTAGGGAAAAAGTGGGTGTGGAGAAGGAAAGCAAACGTAGTGCGAACGTCCAGAATTAGGGTTGACAAACTAGTGGATAATGGTGCGAGAATGAAATACGCAGATGCTGTCAATAAAGAGTTGAATGTGAATGAAACGGTGTGGAACGAACAAATAAAAGACACTGACGTTGAAAGTGCATGGATAAGCTTGAAAAACTCTGTTGTCAATTGTGCCGTGCGAATATGTGGAAGAGTGATTGTAGGTAGACAGAAAAATGTGCTTGGTGGAATGAGTCGGTAAAAAGGCAGTAAGTAAGAAAAAGATGCGTACATGGCAATGATTGCTGCAAAAATGAGACTGAGAAGAAACGATTGTATGAGGTGTACAGATTAAGAAACAAAGAAGCGAAGGAGGCAGTGAGAATAAGTAAAGAGGAAGTGATGGCTGTGGAAGGAGAGAAAATGCAGAATGATTTTGAGGAAACAAAAACTCTTCTGGAAATGGGTCAAAATACAAAACGTGGCGCAAAACAGAACGCTGCAGGAGTGATGAATGATAGAAACGAAATAGTATGGGACGATTGTGAAGTGAGGAAATGCTGGCAAGTGTATTTCGGAAAGCTGTACAGTAGTGAGGAACGTAAGACTGAAGGGTTAAATAAGGAGAATATAGAAGAAATGATGAATGAAACTGAGAAGGATATTGGAATAATTGAGGTAGAGAAAACGGTAGGAAGGTTGAAACGGCAAGGGAGCAGGCGTAGATGAAATCACTGGTGAAATGCTCAAGTATGGTGGTACAAAGCTTATACGAAGATTGCGTGAATTATTCAATGTATGGCTTATGTGTGGAAAAGTGCCGAGTGATTGGAAAAGCGCGATCATTGTATCATTGTATAAAGGTAAGGGGAACAAGAGTGATTGTAAGAACTATAGAGGAATAAGCTTGCTCAGCGTACCTGGTAAAGTATTTGGAAGAATTGATAGAGTACGAGGAACTACACAATCTAAGATGTGGGATGTGCAAGGTGGCTTCATGCCAGGGAGAGGATGTGTCGATCAGATGGTTGCTCTCCAGCAGGTGATCGAAAAATGTTTAAAGGTAAAAAGGAAGTTGTACTGTGCGTTGGTAGATCTGGAGAAAGCATATGACAGAGTGAATAGAGAGAAGCTGTGGGAAATATTAAATGAATATGGCGTAAATAAAGGTCTAATAAATGGAATAAGGGCAGTATACAACGGTAGTTGGGCATGTGTTAGGGTGAGAGGAGGTGTGAGTGAATACTTTAATATTGAGCAAGGAGTGCGACAAGGCTGTGTGATGTCACCGTGGTTGTTCAATGTATACATGGATAAATGTCTTAGACAAGCATGTAACGATACAAATGGTGTAATGGTTGGTAACGTAAATGTACGACTCCTGGTGTATGCAGATGACACAGTCTTATTAAGTGACAGTGCGGATGAGCTGCAAACCGCTCTGAGGAAGTTTGATACAGTCTAAATGGACCTAAAGGTAAACGAACAAAACTAAGATTGTGGTGTTCAATCGGGAAGGTGGAAAGGAGAGTAGAGTATTTACTCTGCAAGATGAAATCGTGGAGCAAGTGGACGAGCTGGTATATCTCGGTAGAATGTTTACTTCAGATGGTACAATTGAGAGCGAGATTGGACGAAGGGTCAATGCTGGAAGGAAAGTTATTGGAAGTATGTGGACGATAATGAGAAATGAAAGCATGAGCCTAGCTGCGAAACGAGCAATCTATAATGGCGTATTCGTCCCATCCGTACTGTATGGAAGTGAGACATGGGTATGTCAAAAAAAGCACGAAAGAAAAATAAATGCTGTGGGTATAAGATTTCTGAGAAGCGCATGTGGTAAAACGAGAAGGGACAAGATAAAAAATGAATGCATAATAAGGGAGTGTGGTGAAGAAAAGACGATGATGGATAGATATAAAAGTTGTACATTACGTTGGTTTGGTCACATTGAGAGAATGAATAACACAAGATTAACGAAACAAATATATGTGGGTGAGGTTAGGGGAAAGGCCGGGCCTGGTAGGCCGCGTAAAACTTGGCTGAATGTAGTATAATCTATGATAAAGGAAAGAAAGGTAAGGAGTTCTAAAACAAAAGGGCATGTCAGAGACTATGTATGAATCTTGCGGAAGCTAGGGAGGTATGCAGAGATAGGAAAGCATGGCGAAAGATTGTGAATGAAAAATAAATAAGAGGCAGGGATTGTTTTGCCTACCTGCAAGGGAATGGCGTGAAGTTGTTAAGTTAGTTAAGTTAATGTTCAAACAAATTAAGCATAACATTGAAATACTTTAAAAATATATTTTAAAGAGATGAAGTCAATCATTTATGTTTTAACCAAATATAGATACGTTTGAGATCGGCTTGTGTCATGAGAAATTTTAATGTTATCACAACGTACAGAAAGAGCTAGTCGATGCAATTTTAATTATAATATTATCATTGAGATTATTAATAATTTGACGAAGCAAAAAAAATATTATAATTAAATTCATATTTAAAACGTACTGAGGTTGTAATTAAACAGGTTAAAATTCACTAATGTTTCACAAACAAAGAAATAAATATCTACCACAACTTGGGACATGCTGTATGTATAATCAATTACATTATATATACATCATAATATATATATATATATATATATATATATATATATATATATATATATATATAAATACAGGTATCCACAACCTCTTTTCACAAAAGAAAACTGCAGATTCTAAAGCTTATTTTATGCCAATTTAACGTAAATTACCTTAATACAAAATATTCTTAAAGAGCTGGAGCTCTTGGAAGATGGCGCTAACATCGGTTTAATTCAAATATTTTCAAAATGGTTTCCCTTTAAATGTTGGCGTTCTGTACATTTATTTAGTGGAATATGCCCAATCGTACGGCGTGAATATGATTTTTAGTTGTACTCATAAACGGCTCGTTTGGGGCATTGGACATGGTTATTCATAAGTTTTTGTTTTTAACATAAAATTTAAAAATTTCGATTTCTTCATAAAATAACGATACTTTCGTCTGAAGTCGCTACGACGCACCGTTTTCGAAATAAATCGATTTGAACTTTTCATGTGTTAATCATACTTTTATAAAATTAACTAAAGAATTCATTTACAATTATGAAAGATGGCTATGGAAAATAAACAAAATCACAATTGCGTGAACGTCAAAATAACTAGTATTACAGTTACTAGTTGAGGTTAAAGTGTCAAGTAAGTTTTAAGTGAAAGATTTTTTATTGTTTAGTTACACTACCGTAAATACAGAAAGTTGAATATTGTTAGAATGGTTTCGTTTAGTAACGAAGAATATACCGATATGCATTTAGTGTACGGCGAAATGCAATTCAACGCTCGGGCAGCAGCACGTAGATATTCGGATAAATTTCCAGGTAGAAGACTTACTGCTCCTAAATCATTTACGCTTCTTCATCAAAGAATTAGGGAAACAGGATCGGTAATTCCTAAAAATGATGAAACGGGAAGACATGCTGATGTAATGGAAGAGTATCAGGATGATATTTTACTGGAAATTGAGTACAATCCCGAAATTAGCGTAAGAAGATTGGCTGCAACGTATCCCAATGTGTCAACATCTTCTGTGTGGAACATTCTACATAAGGAAGGCTTGTATCCTTTTCATTTCAAAAACGTCCAGGCCTTGCAAAATAAAGAGAACCAAGACCAAGATTTTTTCTAATATTTTGTTTTGTGATGAAGCCGCCTTTACAAAAGATGGAATTTTTAGTATGCGCAATGCACACCATTACGCCTATGTTTATGAAAACCTTCATGCGATAAGGAAAAGTGAACATTAGGAAAAGTTTAGCATTAGTGTATGGATAGGTGCCCTTGATGATAATTTGCTTGGACCTGTAGAATTGCCTAATCGTTTAAACAGCAAAGAATGTCTCACCTTTCTACAAAATACTTTACCGGATTTATTAGATGATATTAATCTGAACATTCGGCGGAACTTGTGGTTTTTACATGATGGTTGTCCGGTTCACTATAGCAGAACAGTTCGTACTTTTTTAGATAACAATTACAGAGAGCGATGGATCGGAAGACGTAGTTGTTTGGCCAGCAAGGTACGATTTAAATCCTTGCGATTTTTGTGTTTGGGGATATCTAAAATCAATGGTTTAATCTCAACCAATAGAAACAGGCGATGAGCTTTGAAGGAGAATTCAGGATGCCTGCGACGAATTTAGGAACAATAAGGGAATTTTTGCAAAAATTCGGCAATCTTTACATAAACGAAAAAATTTGTCGTCATGTGGAGCATCTTTTTTAGATTCAGTTTTGTGTTTCATGCGTCAAGTTGTCATTTTGCCTTTTTTTTATTATTAATTATATCAGCAACATTTTTTTTGTATTAAAAACGATTTTTTTTTACCCTAGTTTATTTCTTACTTTTTAAAGCAAAATTAATTTATGACATGAAAGCAGTTTGACGTTCACGCAATTGTTATTTAATTAATTTTATAAAAGTATGATTAACGCATGAAAATTTCAAATCGATTTATTTCGAAAACGGTGCGTCATGGCGATTTCAGAAAAGAGTATCATTCTTTTTTGAAAAACAAAAAACTTATGAATAACCATGTCCAATGGCCCACCCAAACGAGTCGCTTGTGAGTATAACTAAAGAATCATATTCACGCCATACATATTCCATTAAATAAATGTACAGAACGCTATCATTTAAAGAGAAATCATTTTGAAGATAATTGAATTAAACCGATGTTAGGGCGCCAT